>OZ037996.1:4559383-4619383 GCA_964035705.1 Porites rus | reverse complement strand
GCAAACTTCACCATGTCGAATAGTTGTTGGGTGAAAGAAAAAGATAGTAGCCCGAAATGCAAAATAAAGAGAAATAGGTATGCGCAAATTCATGCCCAAAAACGGCATAGCTGGTAGAATTGAGTGTTTGACTTAATCCTTCGTAAATCAAGAACAAATACGTAAGTGCCTAGGAATATACAGCTGGATTAGATCAAAAATAACATGATGAGGAATTAGCAAATAACCACACAAGCGAATTACTGATAGTAATGGAATAAGTCAGTTGCAAATGTTGCCTGAGGTGTACGGTTGAGAAAATCTAATAAGAAATTTACTTCTGTGGGTGAATAGTCAGAAGGCAAACAAAACTGTTGTGCGGAATGCTCAGACCCGCAGTGACTGCAAGATGAGGTTGTAAAATTAGTGTCATGCCTATTCAGAAACGCTTCATAAAACGGACAGTAATAGGAGAGTAAGGAGGGTGAAACTAATGGTAAAAACGCATAGGCTGGAACTCGAACTACATGGGTTTTTTGTGAAGATTCAGCTAATTGTAATATTGGATGGGATTGATGAATCCATGCTGAGATGATAGGCGATCTAGAACAAAGGAAAACACAGTATAAATAATTGGTAACAAAAACAAAGACCGAAATTTGCATTGAAATTGCGGATTGTCAAAAGTACCATAGTGATGCCCAAACAGGAAACAATGCTGAATTGTTTTATATATATATATATAGATAGTGTGAAACGAATTAAACTGAAACAGGCTTATTACAGGTGGAACAAGTGGCATTTTCTTGACTTGGGTCAGTGTTAGTAGTCGATGGAGAGGCTTTAAGCTCGATGTCGTTTTCACGAACAGGTGATGTGTCTGAGGCGGCGTTTGTACTACTTTTAGGAGACTGTTTGCGCCGGAATAGAACAGTGCAAAACAACGGCTGATTTGGCGGGTGTTTCATGTGACAATACAAGACAATGATGACAAAAGTGTTCAGCAAGGTGAGTGAGAGAGCAATGTAGGTAAGCCGATCATTAAGTGTGGTGGAACTAACAGAATGTAAATGGGAAAGGTCTTGTTGTATTGTGGCGATTTGAGAAGTGAATTCTCCGTCAAGCAGACAAAATGTGTGGCCAAGTGATTGGAGTGTTTGATTATCGAATTGAAGTGGAGGTGTAAAATTAAGCGATTGGTAATGTAATTTTAAAAGGTCATCATCGTTATTTTGCCACGGAATGTAACGAAATGAATTAGAACTGAATAACGGTAAATGAAGAGTTATACTATGAGGGCAGGTACCTAAACCGGTTTGTTGAGTAGTGAAAGTTAATTCGCAAGGAAAATGGTAGACCATTAATGGTGAAAGTGAAATTAAATGAGAGGAACCGTCAGTAGTGTTGAAAACGGGTAGTAACCCTTGCTGAGTAGACAAATTATATCGGCCTCCTAAATGGTATAAATTGCGAAGGTCGGAACAGTCCGGCGCTTGTTGGTGTCGCCGAACGAAGTTCAATTTTGCATTTTTATTCCAAGGTAGGCCTAACCATCGAGTATCATTGACTGTCTTCAAAATGTGTTGGGGACAAACAAAAGTATCGTCTGTGTGATAACATTAAATAGTGTAGTTTTAAAATAAATTCAGCATGTGGACAATGTAACAAGGCTAATTCATCACGAGTAATTGGACCCTGAAAACATGTGCCAGAAATATTATATTTTAGCGGAGTCAGATATTTAATAGTGCAAAACACGTGTTCTGGAGTCAGTTCAGGAATAGTGAAAAGAATATTGATTGCCATAGATTTTGCCATGTTGTAGTGATAATCGACAAACGGTTGCAACAAAATTGGGTAACCAGCCTCCAATGCAGAGAGTGTATGTTGTAGTGAGGGCAGTGAATGAAGTTGGTGTTGTATGCTTGTGGTCAAAAACGAAGGAAGATTGGCAAAACTGACAAGTTGCTTGTTATGAAGCTTATGTGCTTGATGTAGGATATCATTTATTTCGGTGAAACGGAGCTGTGTTGAGAAGGTTCTAGCTATTTCTAAGGAAAATTTGGACAGAAATTCCATGCAGTTATTGTGGTGACAGTTTTCGTGGGTGGCAAAGGCTTGTATTTCTGTCTTCCATTCTAGGAATGTAGAATCAAGCGTACGAAGGGACGATTGCAGGTTATTAACCTTGGTAACCAATTTGTCTGTTATTTTTGCGAGGTAAACGGTTTTGCAGTTAACAGTTTTGACCATCTGTTCCAATGATTTTTGGGCTCCTAGAAATTTTATAAAAATTTGCATTAACCCGAAAACATCAACTCCAGGGTCACAGGATCCTCCTAAAACTTTGGTATAGAGCAATTTTGGCAAACCTAATAATCCAGCTCCACAAGCCCAGGGAAGATCCCGCCCCTGGCGAGAACCAGGCGGAGAATTTTGTAACCACTGACGTTCATGAGGGGATATACGAGTACATGTTTTTAAGGCCCATAGTTGACATTCGTGAAGTAAGTTTTTATAGAACTAGGGGCACGACATAGTAGAGGTCATTCCTGTAGAATACTGGTAATATCGCCTGATATAAGAATCACACTCAATTAAAGAAGTATAACCATGTGAAAACATGATTCGCTGCATGGATTTCTGCACTGTTTGCAATTGCTCTAACAGCTGCCCTAGAAAATGAGACTTATTGCTATCGCAAGTGTTGTTAATGGTAAAATCATGGCCAATTTCGGGCGTGTGCAGATCAATAAACAGGTTAAGTAATTTGGTATCCTGATAAAAAACGATAGCCTTGGGAATACGAGAAAGCATCAGTGATTCAGGATAATAAGTGACTCGTTGACCGTTAAGATCATAATCAAAAGTTGAACTTTCCTGTGTATGAACTAGCTGAGTTGATAGTAAGAATAAAACGACAAGGAACAAAGTAAATCTAAGTGGACTTTCCTTGGAATTCATCCAGAAGGCGTTGATCCAAAATATTCTCGGCCGGTTCCCAAGTCGCGTCTGAAACAGGGTAATTTGCCCATCGGATGAGGTACTGAACTTTGCCATTTCTTGTTCTGGATCGGAGAATCTTTTCGGCTGCAAAGACATCTGGGTCTTGGAAAACATCTGTAGAGTCAATGGGACTAGCGTTAGGATTCTCGTTAGCATCTTGTATGGGTTCAGCATTACTTGAGCTAGAGGGAGGTGAATCATCTGTAGAAAAACTATCAGCGGGAAGATCAGCAGCATCGAATGCAAGATCATCAGGATCGTCTACTGTTGGTGGTAAAATAGGGCGATCGGCAGGGTCATAAAAGTCCTTTAATCGGTTAGCGTGAACAGTCGTGGCCACTAAGCGGTTGTCACAAGTGCGAACTTGATAATGTACAGGAGACAATTTACGGCAGATTCGAAAAGGACCGTTCCACTTTGATGACAGTTTCTTACTAAGGCCTCTTTTTACCTTTGGCGTATAAATCCATACTCATTGGCCCACCTCAAATTTCATTAGTTGTCGATCTCTAGCAATATTCGAATGTGCAATGGACTGGGCAGTTTCTATCTGGCTCACTATGCGTGCGCGATGTTTGTGACTGAAGCGGAAAGTTGAGTCGCTGGCAACAAGCTTACATCAGGTGGCAAACAAGGTTCGCGCCCATAAAGTAAGTAAAAGAGGCTGTCGCCAGTAGTATTGCTCGGTGAAGTGCGATAAACAAATTGGATTGCGGGGATATAAACATCCCAGTCCTGTTGGTTTGAACTAACAAACGACGAGATAGCTTCAGCTAAAGTGTTATTAAAATGCTCAACCAGACCATCTGTCTGTGGATGATAAGCAGTTGTGTTTACCTTTTTAGTGTTTAGCAATTTACAAACCTCAGAGACCAAAGATGAGAGAAAATTGCTTCCTCGATCAGATAGAAGAGTGCGTGGTGTACCATGGCGGCAGAAAATTTCATCGACAAGAAGTCGTGCGATCACACAAGCTTCGATTGACGGAACAGGGAAACACTCTACCCATTTTGTCAAGTACTCAGAAAACACAACATATCGGTTACCTGCTTTAGAAACCGGGAATGGACCAATTATGTCACAAGCGACGCAATCAAAAGCATCCTGAACTGGGATCGGTAACAGGGGAGCCTTGTGCCGATTGCGAGGACTTTTCCTCATAGGGCAGTCAGAACAACTGCGACACCAATGACTAACATCAGAAAACATCTTTCGCCAATAGTAGCAAGTACGAAGTTTCTCATAGGTCTTAACAGTACCAAAGTGTCCACCGGTAGGATCGTCATGAGCCCAAACTAGTAGTTCGTAGCGCAAGGCGGTTGGGATCACTAACTGTTGGTAAGTAGTTGAGCGACGGCGATTTTTTGGAGTCCATAGGTGGAAAAGCAACCCATCTTCATTAAGAAAATAGTCATCAACAGTCAACAAAAGAGAATGTGCAGTGTTGTTGTGATCCGGGAGTTTCCATGTTTCTAGATATTGAACAAGGTCAGAAAGATCTGGGTCGCGGTGTTGTAAGTCGCGCACGCGCGGTGTTTGGACGCCTGGAACATCATAAGTGGAGATGGACGGAGAAGGAAGGGTGTATACGGTCGGCGAGAAAGAGCGTCAGCATTTGCATGTGCTGCGCCTGGGCGATGGCGAATTTCAAAGTCGTACTGCTGAACTAAAAGTGACCATCTAGCTAATCTTCCGGAGGGGTCAGAAATGGACATTAAACATTTAAGAGAATGGTGATCGGTATGTAAAACAAATTTTCTCCCATATAAATACGGTTCGAACTTCTTGATTCCAAAAATTACGGCTAAGGCTTCTCTTTCGGTGGTACTGTAATTTTTCTCTGCTGAATTGAAATCGCGACCAGCATAAGCGATAGCAACTTCGTGACCATTCTGAATCTGTCCTAAGGTTACTCCTACTCCTTTGTTAGATGCATCTGCGTACAAATGAAAGGTTTCCTTGAAATCTGGAAATGCTAGGATGGGGGCACTTATAAGTGCCTCTTTTAAGGCTTTGAATGCCTGTTCACAAGCATCTGTCCAGAGAAATTTGTGGTCTTTGCACAGTAGTTGGTTCAAGGGTGACGCAATTTTGGCAAAATCCTTGATAAAGTGTCGGTAATAGTTAGCTAAACCCAAAAATGATGTCACGGTCTTAACACTGTGAGGACGTGGAAAATCTCTTATGGCTGCTATTTTATCATCGTCTGGTGCTATTCCTTCGGGAGAAACAACATGCCCTAGGTATTTAACTTTTGGGCAAGCAAATTTACGCTTAGAAGGTTTTAGTTTTAGGTTTGCGTGATGTAGCCGATCAAAAACTTGTCTAAGATGGCTCAAATGGTCCTCAAAGGTTTTCGAATAGACGAGAATGTCATCTAAGTAAATTAAACAGATCTTATACGTTAAATTTCGTAAAACACACTCCATTAATCGTTGGTACGTTGATGGGGCCCCAGTTAATCCGAATGAGAGCACTAAAAACTCGTAAAGACCACCATAAGTAATGAAAGCGGTGTGTTCAAGTGACTCAGATTCCATTTCACCCTGGCAAAACCCACTCATTAAATCCATAGAACTGAAAAATGTAGTACCATTGAGTGCATCTAAGGCATCGTCTATTCGAGGAAGGGGATAAGAATCTTTATGTGTGACTGAATTCAACCTTCAAAAATCAACGACAAATCTATCAGTCCCGTCCTTCTTTTTGACTAGAATAATGGGAGACGCCCACGGGCTTGTACTAGGTTGAATTATTCCCCTATTCAACATATCAGTGACGTGTTCCTCGATAATACCACGCTGAGATTCAGAGACACGATAAGTTCGTTGTCTAATAGGTGGGTTGTCACCAGTGTCAATACGATGCTTCACTAAACCTGTGTGCCCAAGTTCTTCTGGCTTTAAAGCAAAAATATCGCGATATTCAGCTATCAAAGATTTTAACTCAGAAAGTTGGTGTTCATCCAGGTTAGTCGATGTGAAGTCTAAGGGAACGGTTTCCTCGTCCCCAACAGGTGGAGGGGACTGTGCAGGGGTGTCGGAAGTGGCAATAACAGACATTGATGCAGCTGAAGGGGTAAAGGTCCCCACTGTTGTACAGTGGTAAATTGTCACAGGCTTTTGAGTTGGGTTGAGAATCCGAAATGGAAAGGTATGCTGCTCTGAAAGACTTACAAGTTGGGAGGCGCCACAGACATGATAGCGGTCAATGAGTTTGGCACTGGGCTCTATTAAACCTGTCTTTCCCACTGGTAAGGAGCTCTTTGGATAAACTGGAATAACAGACTCAGACATTGGGGGCAGGATGTAAGTAGGAAGGGCATGCACAGTAACTGGTTCTTGTTCCCTTTGTTGGTCAGGTAAGGGTGGATATGATGAATGTAAGGGTACCGAATTGGTGCCAGTAAGTGTCAAGGTATTATCTTGCAAATCTATCACAGAACCAAAGTGCATAAGAAAATGTCTACCAAGCACGACGGGATAGGTGAGGTTGTCAATAACAAGAGTCTCAAAAGGATATGCATTGGCACCTATAGTTAAAGGAAGATTGACCTGACCCAAAACAGGGAGGTGTTCACCACTAACCGTTTGTATCGACGAAATAGGTGACGGCTGAAGTTTAGGAGACACCGTGAATGTAGAGACGAAATTACTACTTTCCGCAGTGACTGAGGCACCAGTATCAAACAACATTAGCCTGGATCGGTCGGCGATAGAGCCATGGACATAAAGACTATCTGATGGAGGGTGTACCTGTGAATCAAAGGCATTCACATGCGAGCTAATAAATGGGGGCGTTTGAGGAGGAGTGTACCACTCCTGAGGGGTGGACGCGTCAGTGTCCAATATTTCCTGAACGGAATCAATAATAGGTGCAACCGAATCGACAGACTGGTCAAAGCCTTGTAAACCAGAGTGATTTGCCACAGCTGAAGTGTCTACTTGCGAAAACGCAGCAGGTTCGGAAAGTTCTGAGCGCTCTGAAATAGTATTTTCCGAAACTACGTGATTACCTACATGGGGAGATGGTTGAAGAAATAGAAAGTCATGCCAAACTTGATCAGGGTTAAACACGCTTCCATGAATAGTAGGTTCTACGTGTGAAAATGCAACAGCTGTGTGTGCACCTTGGGTACATGCTAAAGGCAGGTCTATATTTCTTTCACTTGTTGAACAACTTGAATTTATCTCTTGAGGTTCATTTATATTCTGATTTTGATTATCCACTGGAAAAACGGCCGTATCTTCTTCAATAGGTAATAATTGCGCACTTGAAGTATCATTTATATCTCGTGTAATTTCTGATTCATCATAAACTTCGCCAGAAGAATTCTCTAAAAACATCATTTCGCCACAAATAGTTTCCAAATTTGTATCTGTACGTAGCGCATTTACTTCATTGTGCAAATTTTCATCATGCGATTCAATCTCATTACTTAGAATTGTAATTGATTAGCAATTAAATTGTGGCGCAAGTATTCATATTCTGTGTCATAAATATTGTCTGCAACGTTTTGTTCACTCTGGAAATTTTCTTCTGGTTTATCTTCGCATGTAATATCAATTTGTTTAATATTCTCATTTTCACTGGCGCTACTGTTTTCACTGAAATTTCTGTTAAAGTGGATAATCGCCATATTGTCAATAACGTTGCCATGACATTCATTTTCACTGTCTTCTATAAAAACATCGTTGTTGTGAACCTCGGAATCGTAAATAATATTATCATTTAATTCGTTTGCGCCGTTTTCAATAAAAACATCTTCATTGTGAACCTCATGAAATTGGGATAAATAGGAATTGGCCAATGTGTTACCTGCGGAATAATATGTACAAGATGAATACGAAGCAACTTGAGGGTCAACCTGACTATTACGTTGTGGATTTGCAGTTCCCGGGATAACTACATCATCCGAAATAGACAGTTGAGACTCATCCCCTTCGAAATAAATACCTTCTGGTGAGTAATTAAATCGTGAAATATTTACATTATCAGCGTTTTATGACGTGATTTGTGGTTGTCTAAAATTGGCTCTTGCTCGGGGAAAAGAGCGTCCGGCAAGAGCCCTTACTCGTTTACCTACCAATTAGGCTGACGACTACTAGGCTGCTCTGAGAATTGGGGCCTATTAGAAAAACGCAGCTGGTTTGAGGAAGCCATGGATCCCTACCACACTGTTGGCAAGTTCGCCAAGTGTGTCCTACACGTTGGCAAAAAGAACAGATAGGATCTCCCTCTACTGTGTGAAAATTGCGACCATAGGAGCGAAAATCAGGGCGACGTGGATTTTGGTAACGCCTAAGTTCATTTTCCAACCGATTTATCTGCCTCTGCATCTGGTCAATTTGGCGAGTAGGCTGTCCTTGCCAATTGCGCGTTTGGTTAAAACGCAGAGGAGAAGATTGTGGTTGATCATAAGCCGCTACACTGGCATAAGAAGCTGGGCGCTGCGTGGTTTGCTTCTGCAGATGTTTAAGTTGTTTAGAAAGCTCATCAAAATGCTTATCGATTTGCGATGGCATCGGTTCTGCAGAAGCCGCCACAATTGTTGGAGGTTTGGGAGAGACCGTTTGGGTCATTAATTTCTGGAACATTGCTTCCATTTGATTTATCACTGTTTGTGTATCCGGCACACTCTGATTATTGGCCACTAATTCTTTCATACGAGCTAAAGATTCTGCTTCCTGGAAAGTCTTAGGTCGAGCTAAAGTCACATAACTTTGAATGTGAGGTTGAAGACCTTGAGTGAAGTAATGCATAGAATCTGCATCCGATAATTTTAAACGCTTACACAAACGCGTAATGTCAGTAAGATAATCATCAATCCGCTCCCCCTTCGCTTGTTTCTGAGTGCTTAATTGTTGGCTAAGAATCCAATCATGCGGCCCGAAGCAAAATGCTCCTGAAAAGCTTCTTTAAGCCTACTAAAATTGTTGGCAACATCGTTGGGAAGGGAAAGAAACCAAGCATGAGCTATGCCCGATAAATACAGCGGAAAAGCACTAAGGCGATTTTCAGCGGACCAGTTATTAATTTGCACAATGCGTAAAAAAGAATAAAACCATATCAAGGCATCTACAGCAGGATTTCCATCAGAAACATCAGGTTTTATGCCGCTTGAACTAGGTTTTTTATCAAGACGTGTCTGAATAAAGTCTAATTGTGTTTGCTGGGAGCGTGATTCCTTAGCTAAATCTTGCCTTAAGGAATTGCACATATCCTCAAACATTTTCTCGAATTCTTTCTTTTGCTCCTCATTCATTATTGTAGTTGTAGATGGAACTGATTCACCGTGAGGACAAGTACAAATATCAGTGTGGGTCTGTGTACCTAGTGACGATGTGACTTGAAGGGGCAGTTTCAGGCATACACGTAAACTATTTCTATCGTACTTGGCTGAGGCATTACTAGATTAAGTAGCCATGTATATATATAGTTTTTTTTTTGGTTTTGTGTTAAACAAAAGCTAATAATACGAGAAACTAACGATACATCAGAGATACTGGAATAATTGAATCATAATGTTCGCTTACAATTTCCTGGCTTGGGTCTTTCAGTATTCCTTTCTTCGGTCGTCCATTCCTTTTTGTGTGTTTCTTCGATGCACAAGCGCCTGCTTCTACTTGAAGGGTCTGTAAGGAGGTTTAGAAAGTGCAAGATCTTCTGCGGGTCAACGCCCCAACAAGGTGCGGCTTAAACGCGCTGGTTCCTCTCTGCTGGGAGTTAAAACGGTGGGCTTACTTGTGGTACCCACGGCAATCCTGCTTCATACAGATGTTCTTTAAGCCTGTGGATAATCAGGACTAATGGCAGGTTGTTAGGTCGACGAAGAGGTCCGTTAGGCCTTTGCGGAGTACCACGACCACGACCAGACATAAAATGGTACAGGAACAAAGCGGATTTCTCCACCACTTTGTTGAAGAACCTTACTGGGGGTACTAGCAGGTTCTAGCAACAAACAGTCGAGTTCTTGTTCAATCGACTCTCTTTAATTCTTCCATAAGGTGTCGCGAAGTTAGTGCAACTTGTATTTTACAATTCTCTACTTGATCAGTGTTACACGCATTTTTATATCAGCCAGGAAACCAGCTGCTTAGCGCAATGTGAATGCTGACGTAAGTCTAATCCGATTGGTTAAAACAGTTTCATTAGCATGAAACCTTCGAGATAATTGCTTTGTCGAAATGACTCTAAACCGAAGTTTTCACTGCTAAGCTAAAGTCAACTGGCCAATATAAAACTAGGAAAACAAGGAAAGTACTAAAATTACAGTTTGAAATTCTAAGGTTGTTGTCAATTTTCAGAAGGTGTTAAGCTTCTTTATCGAAGATGATTGGCTTCAACTTTTCCATAATTTAACCACGAACGTGATCGCAAACTAAAAGGGTAAATTAAAAATGCAGTTCAAAGTACAAGGCAGAATTTAAAACAATAGTTGTTTAACTACAAAAACACCGATAAAATCACTAAGCCTTATTAAAGTTATCCACTGCCAAGAATTCGGTTAAAAACTCAAAACTCTTAAAAACAAGGAGGGTAGTCATTTCCTGGTAAATATCGAAGGAAGACCAGACTAAGGTCAAAAATGTTAACCTAGACGAAATACTTAATATAAACAAGGCTTTGTCATCTGCCAAAGGCTCTAATTAAACATATCTCGTGAACAGAAGTGTTAGCGCTGAGATGTACCAAATTGGTACATCTCCTTTGTACCGAATTCATGTCAGGAGAAACTTTCTATCCATCATCAATTAACTTAGAAAAACCAATACTACTAGTAGTGAAGTAGCTTACTCAAACCAATCAACAAGAACGCTTACAACAACTCCACTATAAACATATATTGTAACAATTCCCTTAACAAAATGAAATATACTTATAATATACTCCGAACATACATGAAGTATACTGCACTGGGTATACTTTAGGTATACTTGATGTATACATTTTGTATACACTTGATGTATACTTTTTGTACTAGTAATTTGGAACACCCCGATGTATACAAAAAGTATACCTCTCCAAGAGGATGTATACTAATGGTATACATGCTTCATACACAGAAAAGACCACAAAAAGTATACTTTTTGTATAACACTTGCAAAAAGTATACAATTTGTACACTTCTAAATTAAGTTGCTGAAACCCATAAATTTCAGTAAGGACAAATTAAGGCATGCATGACCACCCTGGCTCTACATAAATTCACTAAAAAATGTTCAATATTTGCTTGTAACAATAAATTTTATTTGGAGCTTTTTTAACAGTAACAGACGTACAGTATGTCAATAATTTTTAAAACACAATATTATTTTCACTGTAGAAATAGCTTATATATTGTACTTAACATTTAATAAATATTTTTTCATAATTATTTCAAACCCAAAGACTGCTTGCTGAAAAAGGACAATAACCGAATGCCCTAACAAACTTGCAATGAAATTAGTAATCTGAATCAGGCCAACTACTTATCTGTCACAACATTAACTTTTTCTGCGTACATAATTATATTACAGAAGAAAAAAAATTAAGCTTTTCACTCATCCTTCTTTAACTTTCTTGATTCCAAAGCACTCAGCTTGTTTCTTAAAGCCAGCTTCAGAGAGGACTCAGTTGGCGAATGCTTTTGGTATTCTCTCATGACAAATCCTGTAAAGAGGGTCAAAAATCATTACAACATGAGTAGTGAATTTATGGATGGGAAAATTAAAAAAAAGCAGTTTCTGAGAG
Organism: Porites rus; assembly: GCA_964035705.1. Classification (NCBI taxonomy): domain Eukaryota; kingdom Metazoa; phylum Cnidaria; class Anthozoa; order Scleractinia; family Poritidae; genus Porites; species Porites rus. The sequence goes on along the minus strand of OZ037996.1, from coordinate 4,607,665 downwards.
ACTATTAATTTACATAGTCATCATGTTATTGCACACATACCTATAATGCTTTGAAGTATCTCCTTGTCTGGGCATTTCTTTCCATTTGCTCCAGTCAGGTTCATCCCCACCAGCTCGTCGTTTGTGTAAAAACAGTTTAACAAAAACGATGCCGCTGACTTATACGACGCTCTGGCCATTGCTTGGTGAATATGGTTCTGGTACACAAAAACTTGAGAACCAGGAGTCAACTCTACCATCTGTTGGAATTAAGAAGAAAAAACAGCCATGTTATTTTTATGATAGCAATTTTATATAGACATACACACCTGAACAGCCTGTATAATAATTCCACATGTTCTGCCGCATGTCACATTTCAAATGCTCAAAAGACATTGACAACAGCTTTGACACATAACAAGGGCGTGTAAAGAAAGTCAGCTTACAGTTTACCCTTTGGGCAAGTTGTGGCTTGCAGGGACTAGCCCAAGGAAATGCCCCACAAAAGTAAAAGAAAAAAAGGGCAAGGAAAGCAAGAGGTGAGGACGAGGGAAAGTGAAAAAAACAGTCGTGGAGGCAGTGAACTTTTTTACCTGATGCCTGAACTTCAATGCTAAAATTTAGCATCAGAAACTATCAGCATTGTACTTGAATTGTTAGTATGTCTTTCGGGTAGTTCACATCTACATTGTAGATCCTTTTCAGCCTGGTAAGAACCAGAAAAGGTCTTAAATGGCTCGAAAGAGTGGTTTTCTGCTGCATATTATCTGGGAGCAAATGGGTTAAACTGTAAGCCTGACTAGGTCTAGTAGGGTCGAACCTCTTGCAAACATCAAATTAGCCATTGACGACTACATGATTTGCACAAAAACTTTACACTGATTTGTCTACAATAGCATGCACATTCTGTGATTAAAATGGTGAATGAAGTGCTTACCTTAAAGCGTTCTGCTAGAATGGGACTGATCTTTCCAGGTCTTGGAGGATCAGAAACTTAAAAATAATGATAGGAATGACTATAGTTATTAACAAGATCGAAAGTTCACCTTGCATGTAATTATATAGTTTTGTTAGGTTATAATAGTTACGAATAAATACTGCATATTTAACCGAGTTCATTTATTTTTCTGGTACTCAATGATCAATTATCTCCTTCATAAAAATTAAGAACCTACTTAGCCTAAATTGGCAATACGTACCCCAAAATACATGAACCTATTTTGCCAGACTTCAAAAAAGTAGGTTCTTATATGCAGGTGTTTACTGTAATTAGTGGACAAAGACTAGACAGTGGATCGATCGATCCACCACCAAAACAGGGTGCCCCCAAGCAGACTAACTGGATTATGTGCATCCCTTTTTCTAATACCCCTTATTTCTTTTATTCACAACAAGACTGCTTGTTTTCTTTTAACTCTCATTCTTTAATTTTCAGGGATTATCACATAAACTTCCTCATACATACCTTGACCTTGCAAGCTCTTTAATTGATCTTCAAGTTCCCTCACTCTCTTTTTGCGTGTTACGCATGATGGACAATACTCTTCTTCATCTGAACTTGAGAGTGGCTGTGGTAGAACTCGTCTGGGGCATTTACCACCCACAGTTGGTCTGGCTACTAAGTCTTGTCTTCTGTTTGGAAAATTTCTGGGTGTGTTTGTCAGTGGGGTTCTTTGTGCTCCTGAAATGGTGGCTTCTTTCTGTTGATTTGGTATTGACAGTGGCACTTCTGTTAATCTGCCACGCAGAGTTGTCAGAGGAGATCTTGACACTGGTGTGGTGGAATTTGGCATCTGCTGAACTGGTGTTGTGGATACTGGTTCTTCCCACACATCCTGCAGTGTGGTCAGAGAGGTTCTCTGCAGTGATGGAATTGCTGTCTGACAAATAGATGGTGTGGTTGGTGGGTCCTCTGAATTGCCCTGCAGCATGTCCAGTGTCTTTTGAAGCTGTGAGATTGACAATTAACACTCTTTCTGGTGTGGCACTCCGTAACTCATTTACTGTGTTCTGAAGACGATGAACAGGATTTGATGGTGGTGTTGATGAAGTTGTGAGATCCACACACTCTGAGACAACATCGGAATCAAAGGGATCTTCTGCACTTTGATTACTCACCAAAGCAGTCATCCTTTCTAGCAACATGTTATTTCGCTCAGTAAGGGCCTGCCGTTCCTTTTCTCTTTGCTTATTTGCCTGCTCCTTTTCAATTCGCTTTCGCTCCTTTTCTGCTGCATCATCATGATCTTTTCGGGCATTTTTCTTCCTATTTTGACTTTCACTGTCATTTTCTTTGCTTCCTCCAGCTTTCTTTCTGCCCTCAGAGGTCTTGGGTTTTTTTTTGGAAGGTTCATCATCTTTAAGAAATAACAGGATAAAATAATAATGTATAAGAAAAAGGTCTGAATAATTGAGTCTCCCAAAAACAATGAATTTGTAGTAGCTGTAACAAAATACAGCCAAGCCTGTTTATGACAGTCACCCTTGGGAAATGGCCAGGTAACCATTATACAGGTCCACTACACAGACAATATACGGCTAAATTAATATTTGGGAACCTGTCCGGTGACCGTAATACACAGGGTGACCGCTATATACAGGGCGGTTATACAGGTTAAATGTTTTTAGAACTTTGATAATTATTATTTTATTATCTACCTCTGTAAATTGAAATTTAAGGGAACAAGGAGCAACCACCTTCAATAATGTCCTCAGTGACTAGTTTTTTATAACACTTACATGTAGTTCCCTTTTCGCGGTGACTTTAAACCATTATATGCTGTTAGTGTCAAATAACAGCTTACTGTACCTTGACTGGTTTCATATCCATCAAGTCGTTTATTCTTTGTTCTCTTTCTCTGCTTCTTACTGGGGGATGAATTCTGTTCACAGTTTGAACTGTTTTCTTCTGTTCCAGAATTTCCAAGCTCCTTGTCTAAAACACTTCTAGCATCACTCATACTGTCTGAAAAAGGCCAGTTAATAAAAAAAGGGTTAGGACTCTTTTTTGTGTGAGAAAGAACGATTTCTTTACCCCTCTTAGCAGTCATTCATGCAGAGGCAAAATAACAGTCATCACTTTACAACTGTAAATGTATATTTATTATCATTATCAGTAAGTTTTTTTTCTTATGTGGTCCAGAGTTCTGACAGATGCACAAGTACATGCTCATGACAGCTTAAATCACTTGAACTATTAGTCTTACCATGGAGAGAGAGAATTTTTCCCCTCCAAATTTCTCCATCATATTGCATTTCAGCAATGGCCCCAGCTCTTACACTTTCCTTGACAGCTAACTTCTTCACAATAATCGCTTCCAATTCACTTCTTCCATTTGGTCGATTCCATTCAACTACTGCAAAGCCATTTGGTTTCACCTACAAGGGGTAGTTAAAAAAAGTTATGAAAGTATTCTAGCACAATGTAAACAAATTTGCTCTTTCGATGTCAGAGAAAAGCACACACATTTAATAGTTTTGGTAATCTGAGACACCAGTCGTGGGTCCCATTTTTTTGTTTGGAATCATGAATAACAAAAACCTGAGCCTGAAGCTCACAGGAATATGTGCACATGTATGGGAAACTACCTTCCCGGTTAGTTACTTTTGATCCAAGAAATACAAGAAATGGCGGCCCGGTCTCCGTTCACAGTCCCTGTTACCCATGCCGGCAGTCAAGGTAATACAGCGTTGATGCTTGTTAATTTCAAACATGTTTTAAAGGGGGCACAAAAATTTTAGAACACTCACCAAAGTCATTATTTCAAGGAACTGTACTACTTCGACGCAATCGTCAGGGATATATAAGGGTATATATTTTGGTTAACGTTCGCAATATCAATTTTGCCCTCGCCGAGAACGATTAACAAGTAGTAAAAAAGTTGTGAGTTAGTTATACTAAAGAAAGTTAGTTATTAATCGGTGACAGAAACACATGAGCGGTTGTTCAATCAGGCGTTACTTATAGTTTCTGTTGGTGACCAGTGGTGAATATATCAAAGCCTTTTCATAAAAAGACTGAAATCAATGACAAAATTGAAATGCGAGTCATGAACGTGGAAGAACATATTTGCAGAAATTATAAATCACTGAGGTTAAAAGAAAACGACAGGAACCATGGATGTCAAGATTCAAATGATCACGCTTCTACTCCCGATGCTGTGAAAGTCATATCGGGTCGTGATCGACTTGTGACAAGCCGGTCGACTGCGAGAAAGCCAGTAAAAAGTCTAAAACGTTTCAGTTCGTCCTCTGTTAGTATTTTTCCCTTTAAATATCCTTAACTACAGGACGCTCTTTTAGAATTAAAAATGACTACTGAAAATTAATAATTTCTCAAGTCTTTTACACTGGAAGCTTATAAGCTTAAGTATTTATTGGGGTTTACCTCGGTGTAAAAACCTGTGAAACTCACGAGTGACGTAAAACAATGAATACAAAGGAGCCACTGAGAAGTCAACACAATAGAGCCAAGGAAAACAATAGCTAGAAAACAAAGAAAAACTTTACAGGTTTTTACACCGAGGATGAGCATTTATTGTCGCGTTCTTATTTGAAATGCACTAGCTGAGCCCGATCGAGTTGTATCAGTTCCAGTTCGCAGACACAAAGATAAAATGAATTTTACGCTGCGAATGTATCAAAGAAGTTCTAAGAGAACAATTCCCTGGCTTGAACGCTGCATTCGACCTGAATGAAGAAGGTAAACTTTTACCATTTTTTCTCACCGATTTAAGTAGAACCGTTGAGCTTACCTATCACCATAATTGCTATTAAAAAACGAACTAAAACGTGACCTGATTAGGGTTTTTCAGGTTTTTTTATACAGTTTAATGTACTCACCATTTTCCTGGATACTGGATTGCCCGAAAAAGGGGAAGCGACAATAAACGTTCAGTCGAAAAAGAGTCTGATGAACCAAGCAATTCACGTTTCACAGCTACTGAAGTTTCGCGCCAAGATCTAACACATACACCGACAAACGTGCCGCAAAAAATCCCGCCAAAAGGAAAACAAACAGACGCCGACGTATTGAGCATGCGTAATATCTGCCTGGGTCGATCGGCTTTTATACGAACACAACATGGCGACTGGAAATGCAAAAGAAACACGTAACTCTAGAAGTTGTGAAAAAAGAAGAGGTACTTACCTGTCTTATCTGTCACATCCGTCGTTGAAAGTTCCCAGAACGTCAGAGTATCGCCAGAAACTAGCTAAAACTTATGATAGAGAAACGAATGCGGTATCTTGTAGCGACACTGTTGAACATTTTGAGTCAGAGTTCCTGGACTACTCATATGCATCTCAGGGGATCGAAGAATACTCTCTGGAAGACCGTAATAATGTTGATTTGTTGAAAGAAGATGGTCGGCCAGCTGAGGTAGAAAATGACAGAGAAGGCCGCCCAACTAGAGACTCCATCGCTGATGAAATGTTAAAGGGGCTCCTGAACAACACGGCAGTTGAGCAAGACAGCTGTGATGAAATTTCGCAAGTTTTTCCTGAAGATCCAGCGCTTGATACAACGTACGGATCTAGCGAGTTTCATGAGGATTTGAACGAGCAAGATAATGACGTGGATGAACTTTCGGAAGCGGAAGATAGGAATGAAAGCAGCACTCAAGATGACTACGTGAAAATTACTGAGCTATCCTTATCACAAGACACCCCTTTATACGAGGGGTCCCCCGTTACTTTTTCAGTTAGCTTGCTGCTGATTATTAGCTTCGCCATAAGGCATAATTTGAGCGGACTGGCTTTGGCTGACCTTTTGACGTTAATTAACATTCATCTTGTTGTACCCAACTGCTTTGCTAAATCGACAGCTGTTCTCAACCGATTCTTTCGAAAGCTTAAGAAGCCTATCGAGTACCACTATTATTGTTGTTGCTGTTTTGAGTACATTGGGCTTACAAAGACCTCCTGCTGTTCTAACAAGTATTGTCTGGTAGATTTTTCCAAAAAAGGTGCACTGGCCTACTTCATTGTCCTACCCTTAGTCACACAGCTTCAGTCATTGCTGTCAAGTAAGTAGATTATCTGCTAAGGTATAGATCATTCCTTTGGTATCAGGTCACTTCCTTCCAAGTCAGTTCGTTCTAAGTAGATGTCCCACCTGTTACTAAATGATACTAAATAACAAAGAATTTCTCATTATCTTTATCCACTACCATGTTAAGTATCCCCTGTCACTAAATAATGCCCCACATCAAAGGATTTCTCGTTCTTTTGGGTTTACCTCGGTGTAAGAATCGTGCACTTTTTCTTTTCTTTGTACTTCATGTTTTCCCAGGCTCTTTTGATGGAATGAAGTGACTGTAAGGGCCTCCACTGACTAGAAATTTAGTTGTCGACAACGTTTTGTTTTCGACAACTAAATGTTATCAACAACAAAAAAACGCAGTGTGTAAGACGGGTTGTTGACAACTAAATGCTAAATTTTGCTGTTGTTGACAACTTAAACATTGTCATTGTCGCAAAAAAAAAAAAAACGTTTTTGACAACTAAATATCTAGTCTGTAGAGGCCTTAAAGCATTCACTCAATACATGTATTTTAACCATTCATCAAACTGAAACAATGTTACATATGTAACTGGTTGTTATCACTTGTTAATGCATTGACAGTTAACATTAGCAGTTCGTGATCAATAATAGGAAAAATTCCAAGATTTAAATGAAAAAGATTTTTTGCAGTCTTGTTACATGTACATGTATTCAGGAAATATTATCATTTGCCTCAGTCAAACAGAACCTCTGTGTGAAATTTATTTTCTCACTCTTATGTATTGTTTTCAAATATTTGTTTTGTTTCTTAGGGCCAGAAGTACCTGATTTTCTGCAGTATCGTGTCACAAGACAAAAACAAAACTCAGATGCCATTGAAGATATCTTTGATGGACAACTGTATAAGAAGCACTTTGGGGAGGACGGATTTTTTAGGGGTTCATCCACACAGGACAAAAAGACACAGATCCATTTGTCCCTGCAAATAAACACGGATGGAGTTGCAATTTTTAGGTCTTCAAAATTTTCCATATGGCCGGTTTATTTTATTGTCAACGAATTGCCTCCAAATTGCAGGTATGTAATAAAAGCTTGAATTTTTACCCTTGATTAAACATGTGCTGTAAGCGTTTTAAACAGCTTCAAACCTCCTCCCCCCCCCCCCAGCCGAGTATTTCATTTCTATAGTATTGCTAAATAATATATAATTTCTCTTTTTTTTTTTGAAGTATTGATTAAAGAATGTCAAACCAAAGTAACCAAAATAACAATGGTTGTAAAGTATAGTCATGTAAATAAATTAATTGTGGAACTGAAGTACACAGTTTAAGCATCTACTTGCCTTCATGATGCCACTACCAAAGAGAAAATTCCACAGTTAATAACCAATAAGAGAAAAGAAATTGTGAGAGAAGAGTATCACTTAATCTAACTGCAACACATCATAATGAGCACTGATAATTTGCAGAATTGCTAACTAGTAAGAATTGTTTGTAACTCATTCTTTGCTTGGTAACTGACCTATCTTGAAATGGACCGCTTTTGCTTTTTTTCTCATTAAAAAAACATATTCACATTTTTTTTTTGTTAAAAAACTTCATTCTTTCCCTTTATTTTCTGTCCCTACAGGCAGCAGAGAAAGTACCGCATGTTTGCTGGGCTTTGGTTCGGTGTCTCCAAGCCACATTTCCAAACATTTATGCAGCCATTCGCAAACTCACTAAATGATTTATTCTTCAAAGGTAAGGTTTATGTTTTTAAAATCAGTCCCCATTTTTTGTATTACCTTAAAGCATGCATTTATCTGCTACATTCTAATGTACATATATGCACACTGTAGTCACAGCTACTCTCTAGTATACTATTAGTTCAGAATGTTCATAATAAATACATTGTACAACTGTTGCTGTTTGACATAATTATTACTCCCCGAACTATATATAATTTACAAAGGGGGACAAAGGAAATTGAGTCACTATAGAGTGACTCACCGGACAACTTCCCTAAAACTTTGCTTTATATTTTCTGTAAAGGTGACCTGTATATAGTGGTCACCTGTTAGTGTGCGTAACGGATGCAGTCACCCTTTAGACTTAGATGCTATTCATTAACTTCCAGTAGAGTTTAAAGAGAACCTGTATATAACGGCCACTTGGCCATTTCCCAAGGGTGACCGTTATACACAGGTTTAACTTACAACTCTGACTAAAGGAGATTTGGCATAATACATGTAGATACAAATGTGTGCTTTAAATTATTGAAAATTATTTTCAATCATTATTTAGCAGCTACATGTATGTATGAATTTCAAAATGCTTTGATGTGTTATCTGTTATCAATTAACTTTGAAGTCTATAGAAATTCTGCTGCCCTCATTTCTACCCTATGGGTCAACATCTGAATAGTCAGGATTTTTTTGCTCCTTTTTTATAGGGATTGATGTAAAGCTGAATGGCAAGAACATGTTGCTTCGCTGTATTTTACTCTTAGGGACATTTGATGCCCCAGCAAAGTGCCTTTTCCAAGAGTTTTGTCAATTCAATGCCTTTTATGGTTGCCCATACTGCCTGAGCCCTGGCAAAACTGTGCAGACAAGTAGCAAAGGGCACACTCATGCTTACCCATTTGATGAAGCAAATCTCAGAACTGGTCATGGGGAACCAAGAACACATGAACAGACATTAAAGTTTGCAGCTGAAGCTACCAAGGAAAGTGCTCAAAAGGGCATCCCAAGTAGTGTTAAAGGGGTTAAAGGCTATTCATGGTTTATGTTTATTCCAAAGTTTGACATCATTAGAGGAATAGCCATTGACTATATGCACAGTACATTACTTGGCGTGGTTAAGATGTTGCTTACCCTTTGGAGTGACAAGACATATAAAGCAGAGCCATGGTCTGTCTGTAAAAGAATGAAAGAAATTGAAGAGAGGTACCTAAAGATTAGTCCTCCTTCTTGCATCACGCGCCTTCCCAGAAGCCTGATAGCAAACTTTGGGCATCTCAAAGCATCTGAGTTAAGGACTTTCCTGTTGTTCTACTCTGTTCCATGTCTGTATGGTATTCTTCCAGAAGAGTACTTTCAGCACTACCTTCACCTTGTGGAAGCCATTTACCTTCTTCTCCAGGATTCTATCTCTCCGAATGACATTGTAAAGGCCTCTGCTTTAATAAAGCATTTCTGTATCAGGATAAAGGAACTTTATGCAGCCCGCTATGAAACTTTTAATGTGCACTGTTTACTTCACATGACAGAAAGAGTGAGAGATCTTGGTCCACTGTGGACTCACTCTTGTTTTTGCTTTGAAGACTTCAATGGGGAATTAAGAAGCTTATTTCATGGTACACAAAGTGTGGAAGAACAGATTGTGACAGCTGTCAGTGTGCAACAGAGAATACCTGAGTTGGTTCCTCTCCTCGAAAGTGGATCTATGGCTCAAGAACTTTATGAACACCTTTCAAGAAAGCGTCCCCTTGCTTCCAAAAAGGAAAAACTTCCAGGCAACAGCAACTGCAGCATCGTGGGCAACTTACAAAATTATGTCTTTACTGCTGTTGAGCGAGCTGTAGTCGAATCCCTAATTGGGCCAGTTCAAGAAGTGTATCAGTTTTTCAGATTACTCATTGGAGAGCAACTGATTCACTCCAAGTTATACAAAAGCATGACAAGGAGAAACAACTTTACAATAGAATTTAAAGGCAACAGTGGGGATTCACCACCTTCATTTGGACAGATTTTGTTCTATTCCAAAATATATTTACATTGCCCCAACCCTTCATTTTGTGCTAACTCATGTAAATGTAGGAAGCCACTGTTTTATGCATTGGTCAAAGTTCTGAAACCTAACAAGACTTTAGCAATTGCTAATGATCCCTACACTGGTACTGCTGTTTCTCACCTGGTTCCAGTCATCAGGAGTGACAATAATTGTATCACTGCAATTCCAGTGGACAACATTATTCGATTATGCTTTTTTGTTGACTGTGGTAATGACAATACTCCCTTTGTGGGAATGTTTCCTAATCAGTACGAAAAAGACTAAAGCGTTTGAGTGGTTTTTTTGCAACTGTAAGTGCATGGTAGCACCATCAGAGCACCGTCACAGATACATGTAACATGCAAAATTATGATCCTGCAACACGAATGGGTAGGTTTCAAGTGAATTTTTGAGAGAGAAAAGAAAATGTGTGCCATTTATTAAAAGCTGCCATCTTTTCCTGTCAGGGCACGTAAACATAATTTTTTTTATTAAAACTAGCTTCTTTTAATGTTTTTATTATAGCAAAATAATGTTGTGTATCTTTCGAAATTGCATGACATTGACCCCTTAACGAAGATTGTGTATGACATATCAGTCCCAAAAATGTTGATGTTGTTGCTGAATTTCTCACAATGCTAATTCTTACATGAACAATGGACAATATTATTTTATAAGCATTGGCCAGTGAGTGATGAGTTGCAAAGAGCGAAATATATAATTTTTAAATTACTGCAGTTTTACAGATCTATTAGAGATATGTCTTGTTTGTCCAGTTCTTGTTGTTCAAACGTATTCCTTTCATCAGCATTTGGAATTTCTCAGAGATTCTCTAATCAGGTACATGTAAAACAGTATTCTAGAGTTTGTTTCACTGAAATTATTTTTGGTAACCCTTCAATTCAATCAACATATGTGTTGTTTTTCTACTTTTGTTCCTGCTTTAATTTAATTTTTCTTTTGTTTGGGCATGGTAATGTATGTGAAATTTAAACCAGGGAAAAGTTGAACTACAACATATACTATATATTTATATGTTGTTATATATAAACTGTTTATGCTATACAAAGTATACAAAAAGTATACATCAAAGCTTTACTTCCTAATCAATGAAGATGTTTTTTATACAACTTGGCATCAATGCAGCACTGATGTATACTTATTGTACACATCAGTGCTGTTTGAAGGCCTTGAGGTATACTTGTTGTATACGTCATTGCTGCTTTAAAGTCCTGAGGTATACTTGTTGTATACATCATTGCTACTTAAATGCAAGTGATGTATACAAAGAGTATACATCATTTTTTTTTGCTAAGCCAAATCTTGCTTGATGTATATTTGATGTATACTAAAAATGTACACCATGGCAATGTAATACATACGGTGTATACTATTTGTCTACAAAAAGTATACTATCAGTGCTCTAATTTTGGTAAGGGTTGTCACAAGTGGCTAACGTAACTCTTCAATCAGCATTTCCCTTCAACAAGACCAAGGAGAATGAATTAACAGAAATCATTTTCTCATTTCGGGAGAGGTTGTCGTTTGATCAGTGCTAAATATAAATATTTCCCGAAACGAATGAATTTTGCAATAAATCCCAAACACCGAATAAAATTCCTTAAATAATGTTAAGTCAAGAACGTGCGCACTGCAAACATTTTCCATCGCTTCCATTTTTATTGTTTAACAAATACTCCCCACTTAGACGGAGCTGTCCCCAGCGTAGGAGTTAACACCAAGTAAAATGAGTCAAATTGCTTTTTATGATATTTTTCCTTAACCTATCAATATTTCCCCAAACGAATGAATTTTGCAATATATCCCAAACACCGAATAAAATTCCTTTAATAATGTCAAGTCAAAAACGTGAGCACTGCGAACATTTTCCATCGCTTCCATTTTTATTATTTAACACTAGAAACTTAGTTGAAAATGCCTTGCACTTAATCTGGACAAACATATTACAAATCAACAAAAATAGCTACATTCTTCCTAACATTTCTCCCACCATAAATTGAGCCATCCTCGTCGAAAAAAGCACAGAAAACTGAGAAAAGTCCATGAATAACAGTTCACAATTAAAAGGTCAATGACCAGAGTTCAGTGGACGGGGCTGGTAGGTCAGCCAAGGTGGTGGTCATGTATCCACTCTAGATACGCAGCGATCTTTTTCTACGTGGTTAAAACCCACTCGCCGGGAATCAGGAGGCATGCTGGTGGACAAGAAAGGTCTTCCAGGTTCCTAACAAGGATCGGCACTGGCAGGGAATCCAAGGTAGCCACTAGGGCAAGAAAAAAGGAATGTTGCTGGTATCCTTTTGCCCAAAGGGTTAATGTCACCGGGACCGGACGTCCTTGTTCAAACTCGTCCAAGAGCATGTCCTGAATAAACGCCAGTAATGCTGTAATCACCGCAAACTGGGGAAGGCCAGTAGCATTGAGTTCCCAGCCATGAAGGCTGGACTTGTGCCGGTAAGTGGCAATTGCCCGTGGAAATTGTAGTAGGAGGCCGGTTGAATCAAACCAGCAGAGGTTGAAAGTTTGATGTCACACAGAGCTGAAGGCAAGTGGTTTGGTGAAAAACTCGTCTTCGAGGTGCTGAAAACCATCAACAATCATCAACATGTTTTGGTGAAGAGGCTGAACCTTGCTCAGATGAATGATGTACTGACGGTGCAAGCAAAAATTGGCAAGTGATCAAACTGGAAGAGACGCCAATATTTTTGGGCTCAGTGACACCCAAACGCAAATTTTACAGTATACGGAAAAGTAAGTACACTGCAAGAAATGCCATTTTTCGATTGAGTGAATCTCACTCCCACTTTTGAGTAACTGGCTCATTTTACTCAGTATTTTGAGTACAATTACTCGCAAAATGAGTAGAATCTCAAACACAAAATAGAGAGTGGAAAGTATAATGAGTATGTTTATTAAACAAAACTGAGTTAACACTTCTTACTCATGAGTAAACGATGCAAGAAACAACTTTCAACAAAATTGCAGAATTCGTTATTGAAAGTCGTTAAAGAAGCACTCAGACTGCATGTACTGATAAGTTGTTTTATTTCTGCAAATAGATACATAACCTGAGCTAGTCTAAAAGAGGAATTCAGACCCGAATTAAATAAACCTTGCATAGCAAATAATATGAAAAGTTACTTTTGTGCAGGAGGTAAAACATACTCAGGGATCATAACTTGTAAAGAAAATCCTTAACTACTAGTTATGCATGTATGAGTAAGAAAATGGATACTTTATTGAAGTGTCTGACTGGATGTTTACCACTCCTGCAGTGCTAAATGTGAACATCGTTGATCTATGCCTAAAAATCTATTTTCTCCTAAAGGAAATACAATTAACTCAATTAATTTACTCAATTGAATTAACATCAATATAAAAAGATGCAATGCAATGAAATGCATTATTGTGTGACGTTAGGTTTTTAGGGTGTTCTTCGTCTTTAACTCTCGCAAGAGGCGCGGCGTTACGCTGGACAAATAGAAAGATAATTCAGGGGATGATTTGGATAACCGAAGGACGGAATGATACTAAAGCTCAGTAGAACACTTCGCTGGGCTGGCCAACTGTAAAAACAGGTCTGGCCTTCACAAAATGGTAAACTGACAGATGGGGAAAAACTCTAAAACTCTCTGGGATAGGCCTTTTCCTGGGCACTCGCTGGCTGCGGGAAGGCACAGAATCTCTTACACCTGATGAATACCCTTGAGACAATGATCACAACAGAAATTGGGTCCAACGTAGAAGTTTAATCCAAGACTATACTGTACAGTCAAAACATAACGAAAGAAAATCTTACAAAACACGGGTGTAAATACTCTAAGTTGATGACACAATACAGATTAGGTCAGGTACTAGCGAGGTACATTACAGAACACAACAATCATTTCTACAAGACTATTGGTGGAAACCAATGTTCGTTTTAAAACATTAATTACTTTCAAAAGCTACACATCTGGATAACGGCTGGCCTCAGGGGTTCAATAAAAAGCAAGAAAGACATGTAAATTAAAAAAGTGAAAGTCGAATTACGTAAATAAACTAAGAACATAGATTAAATAAGTCAAGGAAAATGTCTGGAACAGAAAATTAATGAAAAATAATTGCAACGTATAAAATTACACAAAATGTCACGGTTCTCCCCAGAAGAACCCAGCTCCGTGAAAGAGAGACGGATACAGATTGTGTGCTGCGGTCACAATCTTGGGCACATGGGACCAATATTGTAAGCATAAATAACCAGCAAAGTCCTCGTGGTTGTTGGTTAAAAGGTCGTAGATGACTAAGAGAAAGTCCGTGGAAAAGTATGACTCTTGTAAGGTCAGGAGAGCATAGGTGGCAATCTGCCGTTGGAAATAGCCCTTTTCGAGTAGCAGGTAGAGTGCCCCATTGACCACCAGTAAGAAAGGGTAGGTTGTCCGGTAGTCTAATAACATGTCATTGAGTAAAGCGACCATAATTTCTTGGCACTCGGGCGAGTGAAGATTCTTGCTGTCGTAGCAGAGGTATGTGCAGGGATGGGAGCGACGTGCACAGCCCCTATTTTTGCACTTGGTCAGGGGAGACCGTGCCCGTGCTTGGATGAAAGCGCTGATGGTGGACAGCTCCTGGATTAGTTAGTCTTCTGTTGTAGTATTACATGTAGAGAGAAAAATGGTAGGTAACTGTAATGGTTGCCAAAGACGACAAACAAAAATGAGCAAAACATAGCAATTGAGTATTGTTAAAGCAAATGTTAAGTAAGTGAAAATATCATTCATGGTGGTTGTGGAGGCTGTTTGTAAGTGAGAAATGTCTGCTCTGAGTTTTGTGAGACGCTGGGTGAGTGAGTGATAGAGAAGATTGTAGGTGTGATTTAAGGAAATGAGAGTAGTGTTGTCTAACGTAAAGTCAGAGGGAACCGGAAAATTAGGGGCGGAAATGTTAATATTAGAGGCAGGTGTACTAAGCCAAGGAACACAAGTAAAGTGATTATTTTTTAAAACTGGAATTGAATGCCGCAAGGTGGATGGACAAGTTTGTAAACCCCCTTTTTTATATTGAAAGGATGTGTTACAGGGGACGTTAATAATTGATAAGGGAGACATTGACAAGTGTTGTGGGGAACCCGGGGAATACAAGGTGAGGTTGTGGGAACCAGTGCTTAAAAAATAACGTCCCCCAAGGAACAGCATTAGTGAGGTATGAGGACAATGCGAACGAAGTTTGTGAAATTGGCGAGAGGCTACTTTAGAATTTGGTGTCTAGAGTAAGCCAAGCCACGTTGGTTGTTGAACTGTGTGAAGAATATTCTCCGGACATAAAATTGTAGTATCGTCCTGGTAACACTTTTCTAATTCCGGTGCTGTAAGAAGAAAGCATTGGGTATCACATGTCAGCAATCATAAATCGTCAAAAGAAACCGGTCCACCAAAACAATGTCCTTTGTGTTGGTATGTAATTGATTGCAATTGTTCTACAGTGCAAAGAGATTTCGAGGAAGAAATCTCAGGCAGTGTAAATAGCAAATTTAGTTTTAGTTGTAGCTTCTTATGTTGTTGAAATTCATAATCAACCAGTGGTTGTATGATGGTTGCAAATCCTGACTTGAGGGCGTCCAAAGTATGAGCTAGTGTTGGTATCGCAGCTACGCGTACGTTTAGCTCCATTGTAAGAAAACGCGGTAAGTCGGCAAAACTAATTAGAGTCTTGCGGTTAAGGTGTGCACCTTGTGCCTCGAAGGCGGCAATGGCCTGTGTATCGTTAGTGGATTTTATCTGGCCCAGTAGCGCCTTAGCCAAATCATCCGCCGAAGGAACGAATTATTTGGCAGTATTTAACGTTGTTTCTTTGAGTTTTGCCAAGTTTTCAGCTTGGCCAAAATTTTCTGGTTGTGCCAAAATTACATGGCTTTGTATTTCGGGTCGAAGACCCATAACAAAGTAATATAAACAATCAGGGGCCTGCATTCCTTAGCGTTGGCATAATCGGCGAATGTCAGTGCTATAAGTACTGTCGCTCAGGGTTTTGTCAGCAACTTGCGAATTGCTGGCGCAAAACCCAGTTAGATGCATCTGAATTAAATTGTTCTTTCAAGCGTTGTTAAAGGATATGGTAGGAGGTGATTGTGGAGTGAACAGTATTATACCATGTACTGGCGGGCCCTTCTGTCATTGTAGGTGTTTGAGTATTCGAAATAGTAGGAAATGGACACTGACAAAAGTGTTGTGGCTCTACAGGTGGTGGATTGGAAAGCTTAGCTTGTGAGCGCGTGACAGGCAGTGTGACGAGAAGAAACTAGCAACAATGAACGTGGTGAAAACAGAGGAAGGGAGAAGAAAACAAAAACAAATATAAAACTAAAAATGCCTGGTGGTTAGAAATATAAACAAGTGGCAAAACTGGAGGGTTTGTAGTTTAGACGACAAGGGACGGTGGGTGACTAATCAGGCAGGTGTGATTTTAAAGAGTAACTCAATAACATGCTCCAATAACGACAACACAGAAATAAACTTCTTTTGACATAAATAGACCTAAGTTACGGGAAAAAATTATGATAACAAAGAAAATGTTAAGTTAAACTCTCATACCATTCACAAATTGCATGGCTGCTTGGTGAACGGCAACTTGAAGGTCTGTGGAGATTAATTTTTTTTGTTGCTTCAAAAATTCGCAGGTGGGCTTGTGTTTTTTGGCCTTTTGTTGCCCGGATTCTCCACCAATGTACCAGTATTGTTTTTCGGGGAATTAGCTTCTTCCTCGCAGCTGGCAGCAGAGAGGTACCCCCGGCAACTGGGATCTCGACAAGGAGTGCAACCAAACTGGCAATTTGATCCTGAAAGTTTCCTTCCATGTGTTTCATAAGTTTAGTGAGTTCCTCAATCTTACTTTGGAAATCCACTTGTGGCTCTGAATAAGTGGCAACTTTATCTGACTTGGTAACTGTAGGTGTAAGTTCACTTAGCTTCTGTGTTAATGTTTCCATTTGTGCTTGAAGTGACTGTTGTTATGAAGTATGAAGGGAAGCGTTAGTGCCTGTTGCTTGAGTGGGTACCTGTTGACTGTGGGTAATTGCTTCAATTAAGTGTTCAATTTGGCTGCCTTCTTTGGTGCTAGTTTCTTGCTGCGATATTGAGTCGACTGTTGTAGCCACTTCTTCAGCTTGTAAGAGTGTTTCCGCCATTCGCTCTAGGACTTTGGTCTTTAAGGGTTGCAATAATCCTTCCGTGAAAGAAGTCACTCTGTCCACTTCGGCCATGTTAAGTCCGCTGAACAGTTCATGCGTATCATTGATATAATCTGATAGTAATTCATTAGGGCCTTGACAGCGAGCAACTAAATGACGTCGTTTAACCCATGTGCGGTCCTTGGTAGAGTAACGTTTCACCAGGGCTTGTTTTAAAGCGTTATAGTTTCCTCGCTCGTCTGGTGGCAATTCAAACATAACAGTTTCCGCTGGTCCAGCAAGATTGTTAATAAGCTGTGTTCTTGCGGCAGGAACATGTAACCAGATTCCTTTAGAGTCCAGAACTAGTTCCAATTTCTCAAACCAGCGATTTATGTCCTCATTTTCATATCCATGGAATTTGTTTATGTTTACATCTCAATTTTAGAGCTTTTAAGTAAGTTCAGTTAGCGCACGAATGTATTCTCCATCCATACTGGTTGAGCTTGAATCATTGGTAGGATCAGAGTCTGAGAATTGTTCACTATGTCTATGTAACTCCTAATCTGCCTTCACAACTTTTGCGTGAGAAATGTTTATAAATATCAGCAGGTGAATTGATAGTCGGTAACTGTTGTCCACAAGCAGTATAATTTATAACAGTTGGTGTAGTATTTATTACCTCTGGTTGTTCTGTAAATGTAGGATCTAGCGGTGCAGTCGTGGAGGGTAATGTACTAACAAGAGGTGACGTACTCGCCAGTACCTGTTGCAAAAATGTTATCCGTACAGTTCTCTTTTGTTTTTTCTTTTTCTTTTTCTCTCTCGTTTTCTGAGTAAAGTTCTTCCTCAGATTCTACAATAGCTCTGAGGCGCCGTGGGTCCAAAGCACTAAGACTGTCATCGCTATCGGAATCTACACTAATATCCACGGGTTCCAAGTTGGTCTTGTTAAACCCTACAGAGTTTTTGTGAGAAGGTTCCAACAGTTCCGGACTAGTTCTTTTTTTAGTAACTGGCACACGCCTCAATTCTGGGGCTATTTTTGATTTGTCGAAAGGCAAATCACACTCAGCACAGGCATCTACCTTCGACTTCGGAGTACTTTGGTTCTTACTCCAGTTCCTTAGGTTATAAGGTTCTTTTCTTTTCGTGAAAAATTTCGGCATTAAGTGAATTGACTTACTTGGACATACTCTCTTGCTCCAAGGGGTTACATCCTGTTCTGTGAAGTTTCTTTGCCTCTGGTATTACTTGCATAATTGCCAATTAATTAAGTGTGAGAAAAAATCGCCAATTAAGTCTGACGGTAAACTGACGGACGGGGAAAAACTCTAAAACTCTCTGGGAAAGGCCTTTTCTTGGAGACACTCGCTGGCTGGAGGAAGGCATGGAATCTCTTACGCCTGCTGAATACCCTTGAGACAATGATCACAACAGAACTTGGGTCCAACGTAGAAGTTTAGTCCAAGACTATACTGCGGGTACAGTCAAAACATAACCAAAGAAAATTACAGTTTGAAGACTAAATACAATTATGACTAGACAAATAAGTTTACGCTCAAGAAATCAGCTGGTTGTTTACGGCTTAAAGAAGTTAAGACTAAAGAATAAATGATTTCTACATTGGTTTTTCATATTTTTACCAGCGAAAGCAAAATAACTGAATAACAACAAATCCTCTCTTCACACAGGGTCACAAACAATGCCAGAGGTACAGGGTCGTTAGTAACTTGTCCGTAGAGCAAAGTAGAGATAACTTCAACAGGATTGGAACTCTTCACATGTGTTTAATCTTCTCACGTAGTTAACTCCTTGACAACTCAACTAATTCAGATTGTACAATGTACAAGCTTGCTTATATGTGCTTTCTATATGTTAATGCAGTTCAAATAAACGTTCGGCGATTCTTTCAACTCAAATGAGTTTTACAACAGAATAAATATCTAAACGGAAAATATATTAGAAATCTAGCTTCGAAAATGAACTGTTTACATGAAAAAGAGATGATTCATATTGCTAAAAAGTCGATTCAGCATTTTGCCCTAACTTAAGTAAACACACACTGAGGAAAGATATTGATATTGAAGATATTGGTGCAACCTTGTAGGCATTTAAATGAGTGACTTATCCAAGGACACTCAAGGCTGTATATTGTAACATAACTTCACTTCCATCTAAAATGAGAACTTCCTTTATTTCTCCAAAACTTGGAATTCCATGCCGAATGTTAACAATGATGGCATAGCCCCTGCTATATTTGGTGCCATAAACTTTTGCCCAAGTGGTTCTGTCAGAAAATAAGTTAAAAAAAACAGAAATAATAATCAATAATTTTGTTACAAATAGCTTATGCGAGTTCTGGGACTCATCTTGTGAAAAATCATGAGTCCCAGTCCAGAACCATTAAGTCCCAGTTTTATAAACAATGTTTCCTAAACTGAAAATTGATTGGGCCTTAGGTAGGCAGTTCCCACAGTCTTTATTCATTTCATTTTTCATACAGAATTAATTCTTGGCATCATAGAGTTAGATAGTTTCAAAGAAATTTTAGGTACCACTTAATACAGGTCAAGCACTGCCAACTACACCCTGTTTAAGGGTTCTGGTACAGGATGACACCCTGTTCAAGCGGCTAAAAATTAATAGTGAAATAATTCTATAAATTTTAAAGACTTCTCAGTAGGCCAAATTAGGGTACTACTGCCTGCCCCTCCACCCAAATATTGACTACCCCTACATAAAAATAAAAGTAATTAATTTATTGTTTTAAGTTGGTTGAGTTTGGTTGTCCAGATGAATGTAGTCCTGAATAGAACTGTTTTGTTAACAGTGACCGACATTTTGACGACCTGTGCGGTAGTCATCTCACGAGTCAAAGTGAGTTTTATCACGTCAGTTGATGGTATTATACTCTGCTTATTGGTCTGATTGGTCAATTACGTTGTGATGTTATTGGTCATCTGTCAGTTAAGCTGTGACGTTATTGGCTATTGTGACGTTAGGTTATTCGGGTGTTCTTTGATGTAAACTCTTGGAAAATGCGCGGCGATGCACTGGATAATTGGACTGATAAACGACGGACGGAAAGGGACTAAAACTTGGTAGAACACTTCATTTAGCTGCGTAGCCAACGTCACAAGCAATGCAGAGGTACAGGGTCGTTAGTAACTTGTCTGTAGAGTGAAGCAGAAATCACTGAGACAAAACTGGAACTCTTCAAATATGTTTAATCTTCTCACTGTAGGTACTCATTGACAGCTCGTTGGTAATTCAAATTGTACAATGTACAAGCTCGCTTATAATTATGTGTTCTCGATATGCTAATGTACTCAAATAAACATTCAGCGATTCTTTCAACTCAAATGAGTTTTACAGCAGAATAAATAACTAGATGGAAAATATATTAAAAATCTAACCTTGTAAATGAAGTATTGACAAAGGTAGGAAATGATTTTCATCGTTAAAAAGTCGACTCGCATTTCTCTCAAGGTTAAGTAAACACAGGTGTCATGAAAAGTCATTACGTATTCCACGCGCTTTTCTCTTGAATACTTATTAGAAATCACTGCATTATATTATAGACTAATTTGAGCGGCAGAAATACTAAATACAGTTTCCATAGACAAGAACAATAACATTGCTTATTTCCGAGTAAAGTAACAACATAAAATAATCACCAAAGTATCTAAAACATTTGAGTACTTACAACAATAAATCAAAGATGTGAATAAGAGGCTATGTTTACATTCAATCAACGACTTTTCAGAGTTTGTTAGTTCAGCTAATTGCGAATAGGAAATTGCAGAGATGGATGTTTACACTATTTCCCTTTGTAACCCTGTGAAGTAACTACAAAAAGGAAACCGAAAAGGCAAGTGTTTGAGCAGCTTCGTTTTTTCCCATCTAAGGTTAATACTTCTTACTGCTAACGAATCTTAATAAAACAACATGTAATGCGGCTGAATAAACACTCATCTCTACAGAGCTTTTGCAATTTGAAAGTTATTGCGTTAAAACCAAATTTGAAATCTTGAAATGTTAATTCTGATAAAGCTGAGTTCCGTTTTAAAGATAAGAATAAAATATTGAAACTTATATTGAAACACTGGCTGTGACACTCCCCTCCTTAAGCGAAAACCTCCTGGTTTTCAACAAAACATAACGAACGAATTCTAGCGCGAAGCAAAATGAAAGGCAACGAAGCTAAGCAAAATTATATTAAGAGCAAATGAAAAATAAAGTGACTGTTACAGTTCTACGATTCCCAATCTTCGTCTGAGGACGGTGCTGTGTCTGGGTGGAATGAGAGGAACGATAAATGTTCTGAAACGTCTGGCAAACCAGGTGGAAAATAGGGCTGCTGTTGTTTCTGTGGCTGCGCGGCGTCCCCCAAGAAGCCGGGATGCTGGTGGGCAACCGTAGTCTGCCAGATCACGGACGATGAGATTCTTGAAGAAACCCTCCACCGGAACGAGTTCTTTGATCAGGCGGATTTTTTCGGTCCCTTTTGTCACCAGCAGGATCTGCAGTTCCTGTTGGTACTTGTGTGGAATTGGTCTCAAGGCCCCAAAAATATGGTTTTTTAGAGTGATGCTGATGGTTTCTCCCCGTAGACTGTAGGGCAGGCCAGGTTCATCTAAGGCAATGCCATGGATGTGTCTGGTGGTATAGTGGTAAGTGCGAAAGGCACTATCATTATGGTGGAGCAGGAAACTTGTGTCGTAAGTGAAGGTGGCCATGGTTCCTTCATGGACGGGAGAGATAGAAACTCGCTTGATGGTAAATTGGCCGTTCCCATTTTGTAAACCGGCCATCTCAATAACAAAGACGAAATCAGCCATGATGAAATAACGTTTAATCACAGGAGCTGATGAATGAACTGTCGAATGAACTGTTGAGTGAGTGTTGGCTGGCAATTGTACCTAGTATATATGGGCATGGTGGAGGAGAGGTGCGAAAGGTAATTAAGTTGAAAAAGAAATGAAAATAGTTGGTTTCTTTTGAGGCGGTCTAACTGTGGGAACATCGCACTTGGCATTGCAACGGAGTGTGGACAGAGTCCATAGGTGTAGACTCAGGTGGTGCTGTGGGCGAAAAGCAGCGTCGACGAGAACAAAAAAAGGCAATGAAGAGTACAGAATGTATTAAAGTTAGGTTTAAGGCCAAATACATGAGGGCATCATTCAGAGTCGAAATGGTGGCGGGTTTTAACTTTTCCATGTTGTGGTGAATGTCGCAGAGCTGTGCAGTAAGTTGGCCGTCAAGTTGTGAATAAAGGGTATCCAGGTCGTGTAAATTTTTCTTGTCAAACGACAATGGGGGTAGAAGTGTGAGTGAGTTATAATGTAACTGAAATGTAGTGTTATTTGTGGCAGGCCACCGAGGGACGTAGGAAAATTGATCCGACTGAAAAATAAAGAGAGAAAATTCCATGGTTGGGGGCATTTACCAAGGCCGATTTCTTTATCTTCAAAAGAGCTATTACAAGGCATGTGGAAAATGGACAATGGTGTTAGTGTGACGTGTGATGTTGTTCCAGCTGCTGTGTGTAGAGTAGTAGTGTGTAAAGTTCTTGATAAGTAATAATGCGCTCCAAGATGTAGAAGCGGTTTCAAACCATTACAATCAGTCAATGGCTTGTGGTTGCGTTGAAAAGTCAAACGAGAGTGTGGCGTCCAGGCCATGCCAATCCAATCTGTATGAGTAGCTCTAAGGAGAAGAGATTTTGGACACAGGACGACTTCGCTTATAGTGTAGCACTTGCAAAACTGGAACTCTTCAAATATGTTTAATCTTCTCACTGTAGGTACTCGTTGACAGCTCGTTGGTAATTCAAATTGTACAATATACAAGCTCGCTTATATGTGTTCTCGATATGCTAATGTACTCAAATAAACGTTCAGCGATTCTTTCAACTCAAATGAGTTTTACAGCAGAATAAATAACTAGATGGAAAATATATTAAAAATCTAACGTTGTAAATGAAGTATTGACAAAGGTAGGAAATGATTTTCATCGTTAAAAAGTCGACTCACATTTCTCTCAAGGTTAAGTAAACACAGGTGTCATGAAAAGTCATTACGTATTCCACGCGCTTTTCTCTTGAATACTGATTAGAAATCAGTACACTGTATTATAGACTAATTCGTGCGGCAGAAATACTAAATACAGTTTCCATAGACAAGAACAATAACATTGCTTATTTCCGAGTAAAGTAACAACATAAAATAATCACCAAAGTATCTAAAACATTTGAGTACTTACAATAATAAATCAAAGATGTGAATAAGAGGCTATGTTTACATTCAATCGACGACTTCTCAGAGTTTGTTAGTTCAGCTAATTGCGAATAGGAAATTGCAGAGATGGATGTTTACACTATTTCCCTTTGTAACCCTGTGAAGTAACTACAAAAAGGAAACCGAAAAGGCAAGTGTTTGAGCAGCTTCGTTTTTTCCCATCTAAGGTTAATACTTCTTACTGCTAACGAATCTTAATAAAACAACATGTAATGCGGCTGAATAAACACTCATCTCTACAGAGCTTTTGTGATTTGAAAGTTATTGCGTTAAAACGAAATTTGAAATCTTGAAATGTTAATTCTGATAAAGCTGAGTTCCGTTTTAAAGATAAGAATAAAATATTGAAACTTATATTGAAACACTGGCTGTGACACTCCCCTCCTTAGGCGAAAACCTCCTGGTTTTCAAAAAAACATAACGAACGAATTCTAGCGCGAAGCAAAATGAAAGGCAACGAAGCTAAGCAAAATTATATTAAGAGCAAATGAAAAATAAAGTGACTGTTATAGTTCTACGATTCCCAATCTTCGTCTGAGGACGGTGCTGTGTCTGGGTGGAATGAGAGGAACGATAAATGTTCTGAAACGTCTGGCAAACCAGGTGGAAAATAGGGCTGCTGTTGTTTCTGTGGCTGTGCGGCGTCCCCCAAGAAGCCGGGATGCTGGTGGGCAACCGTAGTCCGCCAGATCACGGACGATGAGATTCTTGAAGAAACCCTCCACCGGAACAAGTTCTTTGATCAGGCGGATTTTTTCGGTCCCTTTTGTCACCAGCAGGATCTGCAGTTCCTGTTGGTACTTGTGTGGGATTGGTCTCAAGGCCCCAAAAATATGGTTTTTTAGAGTGATGCTGATGGTTTCACCCCGTAGCTGTAGGGCAGGCCAGGTTCATCTAAGGCAATGCCATGGATGTGTCTGGTGGTAAAGTGGTAAGTGCGAATGGCACTATCACTATGGTGGAGCAGGAAACTTGTGTCGTATGTGAAGACGGCCATGGTTCCTTCATGGACGGGAGAGATAGAAACTCGCTTGATGGTAAATTGGCCGTTCCCATGTTGTAAACCGGCCATCTCAATAACAAAGATGAAATCGGCCATGATGAAATAATGTTTAATCACAGGAGCTGATGAATGAACTGTTGAATGAACCGTTGAGTGGGTGATGACTGGGAATTGTAGCTAGTATATATGGGCATGGTGGAGGAGAGGTGCGAAAGGTAATAAAGTTGAAAAAGAAATGAAAATAGTCAGTCTAACTGTGGGAACATCGCACTTGGCGTTGCAGCGGAGTGTGGACAGAGTCCATAGGTGTAGACTCAAGTGGTGCTGTGGTCGAAAAGCAGCGTCAACGAGAACAAAAAAAGGCAATGAAGAGTACGGAATGTTTTAAAGTTAGGTTTAAGGCCAAATACATGAGGGCATCATTCAGAGTCGAAATGGTGGCGGGTTTTAACTTTTCCATGTTGTGGTGAACGTCGCGGAGCTGTGCATTAAGTTGGCCGTCGAGTTGTGAATAAAGGGTATCCAGGTTGTGTAAAGTTTTATTGTCAAACGACAATGGGGGTAGAACTGTGAGCGAGTTATAATGTAACTGAAATGTAGTGTTATTTGTGGCAGGCCACCAAGGGACATAGGAAAATTGATCCGACTGAAAAATAGGGAGAGAAAATTCCATGGTTGGGGGCATTTACCAAGGCCGATTTCTTTATCTTCAAAAGAGCTATTACAAGGCATGTGGAAAATGGACAATGGTGTTAGTGAGACGCATGATGTTGTTCCAGCTGCTGTGTGTAGAGTAATAGTGTGAAAAGTTGTTGATAAGTAAAAATGCGCTCCAAGATGTAGAAGCGGTTTCAAATCATTACAATCGGTCACTCGCTTGTGGTTGTGTTGAAAAGTCAAACGAGAGTGTGGCGTCCAGGCCATGCCAATCCAATCTGTATGAGTAGCTCTAAGGACGAGATTTTGTACACAGGACAACTTCGCTTGTAGTGTAGCACTTGTAAAGGGCAGCTGGGTTCACAAAATAACGGTGAGTGGGGCGCGTGACTAACATGACGTCTTCGCAGGAAAGTGGACCAGAAAAACAAACACCGCTGATATTGTACTTTAAGGGTGTCAGTGACTGTACTGTGCAAAAGTTGTTGTTTGGTGTTAATGAGGGAACAGTAAATAAAATACTTATTTTGAATTTATTGTTCGTTGAGAAGTCGTAATTCAACAGCGGGCGTATGATAAGAGGAAAACCACGGTCTAAAGCCTCAATTGTAGTTTTTAGAGACAGGATAGCGGGGAGTTGAGCTGATAATTCCATTGAAATAGAGCGGGGAAGATCTTTGAAACCAACCAACTCGTGGTTAGTGATTTTCTCAGCTTGCAGGACAATTAACTTCCTGGGCTTGTAGCCCAGGAAGTTAAGCCCAACGATTAACTTCCATGGTATATTTAGATAGAAATTCCAATGAAGAGTCGTGGTGACACTTTTCTGTTGTTACCAAAGCTTGAAATTCAGATTGCCAGGTGTGAAAGGTCTTGTCAACGGTGCAAAGTGTCTCGGATAAGCCGTTTACTCGCGTAGTTTGTTTATCTGTCATTTTAATAAAGTAGACTTGTTTGCCATAGACTGTGTGGACCAGGCGTTGTGTAATAGACATTGAAGCAACCATTTTGAAAAACAGTGGAATAAGACCAGATATATTATTATCAGAACATGAGTGTCCTGTGTGTTCCCATATCCACCTTATGGCGCCTAGGACACCCGCGCTACAAGCCCAGGCTTCTCTCTTATTCCTTATCGTACAGACGACGCTAATAGGAACGATTGATAAGGGCAGGGATGCTAGTTAACCCATCGAAATGGTCTTGATGTTTCATCAATTAGATAACATACGGTGTGTTATTGTGTTTTGCCTCTTTGAACACAATTAAATATTTAGACGGTTCGATGTCAATGAGTTGGTATCCCTGTGGTCCCAGAAAGTCTTGAAATTTTTCCAGTTCTTTAAACCCACAGAAGCCTTCGGGAACACCCGCTTCTCGATGCAACAATTTGGCCAATCCTTCTTGAATGGGTCTTCCCTTCCTTAGATTCTGTTACTGGGAGCCATTGTCCACCCTCTCTCATCGTCACAATGGCCTGGGCGAGACAGAGGTTGTCTTTATTTTAGATGGTCACAACACACCTCTTTTTCTTGGCCAATTTCTACCACGCATGGCGGCCAGGATTGGCTTTTTTGCCCCCATTCTTTCCTCCACGACCTAACCGCTTCACAAAGGTGAGTTCGATATAAAACCATCTCGTTGGGGCTCCATCACTTGAGCTGAATTCAATTTTTTGGCTAAATCTTCCAGCCAGGCACGGGTGTAAGCCTCATTAGACAACCATTCTTCTAAAGGGACATGCAACCCTTGAATTAGAGCTTCGTTGATGGCTTCCCCTAGTGGTTCATCTTGCGCATCTTGCAGTTGTTGTAAAGTAAGCTTATATTTCTTTTGGTCTACAATGCCATGAAACGATCTATTTCTTCCCACTGGTGTAAATTCTACTCGCTAAAGTGGATTCCCCCCATGTTGCTCGAAGCGGCGAAAGGCTGACAACAGACCCTCATCATCTTCATTCATTAAGGCTATAAAACATGAAAACGAAACACGTGCATTAACGCTTGATTGTTTTTGCTAATTAAGCCTACATTTTGTTCTTTACGCTTCAAAACGCTCGAATTGCTGTTATTTTTCTGTGTTTTACTTGAAATATACCTTTCCGCTATGCAAAACTCAGTTTGCGGTTAGAATTTAACAATGTTTTTCCTAATTAAGCCTACATTTTGTTCTTTACGCTTCGAAACGCTCAAATTGCTGTTATTTTTCTGTGTTTTACTTGAATTCTACCGTTGCGGTTACAATTTAACAATGTTTTTGCTAATTAAGTCTACCTATTGTTCTTTACGCTTCAAAACGCTCGAATTGCTGTTATTTTTCTGTGTTTTACTTGAATTCTACCTTTCCGCTATGCAACACTCAGTTTGTGGTTAGAATTTAAAAACCTACACTTTCACAGTTTACTGACCGTTAACCCTAGTTGGCGGTTATGCTTCGCTCCGTAAGAATAATTTTCTGCATTCACTTTGTTTACGCATCCTTACACACAGTTCGCAGTTAAAATTCTGTCTTTTACTTACACTTTGGCCTACATTACTTTTTGTTGACGCTTTGTTACTAATACACCAAACATTAACAAAGTTTACCTTCAATGTCGGTATCCATTGCTTCTATTGAGGTTGGCTATTGAACACCTTCCCCGTTGTAGCTGATGAGCTCTATAAATTAATATGACAGCATTCAAACACTCCGCTTTCTGCTTTGTTTTAAACACTTTGTTTTACGCAATGGGTAATTAAGCAGTCTTACCTTCATTTCATAAATCTTGTTTCATCTTCAAGCAATAACTTAGCTGAGTTAGAATTTACACTTTGACAATGCTGACTCGTTGTGATCGCTAATCACTCAAGACTCTAAGACACTTGGCAGTGAATGAATGATTGTGGGCAAATTATCGTTCCTTTATAATGGCTGAAACAAAAGGCAGTATTAGCCTTTTGAGGTGTTCAGGCTTCATTTGCATGCAAACTAAGCTGAAGCGTATTGTACACGTGTGGGAAATAATTTTGTTGCTGGGGTAGGCTCTTTCCATTGACGTACGTACTCATTGTTGCCAAGATTGCTGACACAATTACTATTTCACCTTCGTTCTGCCGGCAAGCAAATTGCTTATTTCTAAAAACGTGGGACATTACTTTCGCTGAGCTAGCAAAATGAACTTCATTTTCACCTTTTGTTTTCGGGGATTAGTCGCCTCATCTTATTTACGTCAATGACTAATACTCCCTTTTTTGCCTGCACGCAATGACCTTTCGCTTTTTTCGCTTTCCCTCGTACGTTAAGTCTTATTTTCTTTTTCCCTTCCTAATTTAACATCCATCACCCCACCTTATTTCCCAGTTAATTATGGAGACAATTACTTTTACACTCTTTCAACACACTTTATTAAAATACCTATTACAAGCGGGACTTGTGGTGGATGCTAAACTTCCCCGCCCATTTCAATCCATTCTTCCAATAAAGTTACATAGAATACAAAACAATTTTCATGCTCTTTTCGTCTATATTCGGCTGTTGCCCTTAAATATTTCCAGTAGTTCAGATTAATATAGTCATCTATAATTAGTCTTGGAAGTTACAATCCTTAAACAGTGGGCGCACAGTTCGTCAGTACTTGTATTAACCCATTGGGTGTGATTACAAAAAGCTCTTTCTCCAATTTCCTCTATTGTGCTTCTGGAAATACAAAGGGGTACCTTACGATTAATGATGCATACCCTCTACAAAATTTGACATAGGCTGCAAACAGGTCAAAGTCTTCTGACCGAGTCCTAAATAGAAGTCAGTCCAATACAGATTCCAAATAGTCCAATTCTTAGATTGCAACTACTACATGTCTCCCCCAAATATACCCACAAGGTCACGGGGCAACAAGGTAACACTCTCAGTTCCACAAGTGTTGGTCTACAAAATGAAACACACACCATTCGTTTACCATCCTAGTCTTTGAAAAATCGATGGCCCTTTATATCATTTCAAAAGGGTCTCACGTTCCCGATTTGTGTCTACCTCTTCGTATTTCCACGACAAAATTAAACCATCTAATGTTAGAACAAACTCAAATATTCTTTCACAATGACTACATATATTTTTGTTAAAATTCAACCATTTTGTAAAACGACAATACTTCATCTTTTTCCATCTTCTTATGTTTTGCACAACACTTCTACAATAAACAACAAAATGACAGTTTTCACAATGACAGTAAAAGAATTTTTCATGCGCGGTGTCCACTCTAGGTCTGTGATAAAAGGTAGCAGTTCCAGGGTTTCTCTAAATAAAATTCAAAAACCAGACAGTAAATGAGGGCCTCCACTCGACATCTGGGACCAGTCGAATGAGGTCAAGCGACGATCTACATACAAATACTTAATTAGTTTTTACCATTGACCTAAGCGAAAGCTACTAATTACTGAAACACTTTACCGATTTAACTATCTGCCATTGCACGAATATTAAATGCGATAAACGCATACGCAGGCAAATGTCTGTATAAATTTCAATTGCTGTATGCTCGGTTCATAAAACGTACAAACAGTGCTACGGGCCACATTCCGTTTTGGTTTCCACCTCGGTATGCTTTTACAATTTGTAATGTTAGTCTAAATTAATGGAGAAAGTTGGCAAAATAAATTTTCGTGAGTAACGTCCAGTCAAGATCTCTTAATGTCCTTATGTCCATAAGCGTCTCTCTAAACAAAGAACAATCCACGCCTTTAGCTAACTTCGCTGTAGACACCACACGTGGCTGGGATACAAGGGCAGGGTCAAGTTTAAGTCTTCTAACACATGCAATTCAATGAGTACGTACCGAAAACGAAGTTTGTGTTTCTCTCTGAACCTGTCAATCCTTTCATTGAATTCCCTTTCTTCCAGTGCAATACGTACAGTATGCCATGGCAGAAAAAACTTTCTGGCTTGCCCCCCTGGGTGTGGCACAGCTTTCAGACTTAGTTCTTGAAGGGACATCATTTTTGATTAAGAAACAAGGTCCAGCATCCCCCTCGTCTGGTAGCAGTGAGCCTGAAGCCAGCCTACAAAGCAGAGTTGAAGAGACTGGTAGAACTTTGAGTAATTAAAGAAGTCCAAGAGTACACAGAATGGATCAATTCAATTGTTGCTGTGAAGAAACCTAAAGATTCCCTGAGGTTATGCTTTGATCCTAAAGATCTAAATAAAGCCATGAAGCGCAACCAGTGGTACAACAGAACAATTGGTGATGTCCTACCAGAGTTGGCAAACTCGAAGTACCTCAGCCTCCTCGACCCCAAGTCAAGCTATGGGCACGTTCCACTGAACAAGGAGAGTAGTTTGCTGACGACCTTCAAGTACATGTGGCTATGCCTACCTTTTGGATTAACCGTGGCAGGTGACGTGTTTCAAGAAAGACTTGACAGAGTCTTGAAGAGTGTTCCCAGTACCACCGGTATTGCAGATGATGTTCTGTGCTATGGCAACGCAGAGATTCCCCATGATGCAGCTGTGATTACCTTGTTGGAGACAGCAGGAGCTAATAATCTCACTTTCAATGCAGAGAAGTTTGTCTTCAAGTTTCAAGACTGTCCATTCTTTGGTGGTAGCCTCACTCCACATGGGGATAAGATAGATCCTTAGAAGATGCAAGCTATCACAGAAATGAAAGCACCCCAAAACCTTCAAGATCTTCAAAGCTATCTTGGTTTAGCGAACTACTTCAATCGTTTTAGCCCAAAGTTGGCAGATTTGGCAGCCCCACTAAGAGCACTGCGCAAAAAAGGTGTTGTCTTCGCATGGGAGAGCTCACAACAAGATGCATTTGAAGCAATCAAGAAAGAAATCACAAGGGCATCAGTACTAGCATATTTTGACAAGTCAAAGACAAGTGTTGTCCAGTCAGATGCATCCAAGAAACGCTTATGCGCAGTTTTATTACAAGACGGCAAGCCAGTTATCTATGCATCAAGAAGCCTTACTGAGACAGAACAACGGTATTCAAACATAGAGAGAGAGCTATTGAGTGTCGTCTTTACCCTTAAAAGATTTCATCACCACTTGTATGATTATACAGTGACTGTTCAAACAGATAATCAGCCGTTAGTCAGCATATGGAAGAAGTCTATAGCATCTAGTTCACCACGCCGGCAAAGGTTGTTGCTACGACTGTCACACTATGATGTGGATATTGAATACCTGAAGGGGAAGGAGAATTTCAAAGCCGATGCACTTTCCAGAGTTTCACCTCAGCTAGTACGTGAAGGCAAGGCAAACAGAGATGTCATCCCTGTACATATGCTTACTGAAGAAATCTCTGCCAATAGTGCAGGTATAGCAGACTTCCGACATGCAACTGGAGGTGACACGACATCTGGTCTATTGATGTAAGCTGTCGTAAATGGATGGCCTGATGCAAGGAAGGATTGTCATCTGTTGCTTGTGGACTACTGATCCTACAGAGAAGAGATCAGTGCAGAGAATGGCCTACTGTTCAAGGGTCACAGACTAATTGTCCCTGAGAAACTGCGCAACAGAACTCTTCAAACCATTCATAAAGGTCACTATGGTGTTGACAAAATGCAACTG
Organism: Porites rus; assembly: GCA_964035705.1. Lineage (NCBI taxonomy): Eukaryota > Metazoa > Cnidaria > Anthozoa > Scleractinia > Poritidae > Porites > Porites rus. The sequence continues at coordinate 4,576,242 of OZ037996.1, read as the reverse complement.
CTTCAGACAACCCAAAGTTGCAATCTGTGCCAATGTGTGCCTTCTTCCCACCAGAACCCTAATGCAGAGCCCCCATGAGCCGATTGTCCGTGAACAGATGATTCTGGGCAAGGACAAGAGCAGTGAACTTTACAACAAGTCTGCTAAAGATCTACACCCTTTTTCAGTACAGCAAAACGTTTTTGTGCAAGTAAATCCTCAGCTTAATTGATGGACTCCAGCAGTTGCCACCAGGGTCCCAGTTGCCTCTCAGCCGAGATCATACAACCTCGAACCTCAGATGGAGCCCAGCTGCAAAGGAACCGCCGCTTTAATGCTGGAAGTAGCCCCCAGAACCTGTTAGACTGCAAACCGGAAACGACACGTAAAGAGCGAGCGACACGCGTGATAAAGAAACCTGAGAGACTCTTAGAGACAATCTGAATTAAGAACGTTTTTTTAGGGGGGAGATGTGTGACGGAAGGATTTTCCACTTTGAAACGAATTTAAGGCTCAACGGGAACTCGGTGCTTGACTCACGATAAAACTGGGGAAAACTAGACTCAAACGGTAACTCGCTTGTGGGGAAGAGCCGTAACTTCTCTCGAGGTCCGGGATCAGACCACTAACTGGTACAGCAGTAGATAAAACAGAACAAAGCTTGGTTCCAACAGCGTTTATTCTTCAGCGGATCAACAGCAATAACTCGGCAGGACACGGCGGAAATAATCGATAATCAGTAAAAACTAACTTACTTATATATGATTTTTACAACCATTGAAGACAAAAGAATACAATAGAAATATAAACAGAAATCACTAAGAGTTAAATGAAAACCAAATACAAATTCTATTTTAAACCTGAAATCTTTTGTTACTGTTGCTATTTTAGAAAGTAAAAGTACTGAGACAAAGACCTAGCCCTAGCCAGATTAGCAAAACAGCGTTTATGTACAAAGTGTTACAATATAAATTAAATTGCAAGTTCAGCTATCGGCTGTTTAAATAGGAAAAGCGCAGACTAATTGAAAGTTTTCACCTTAAACAAAAACCGATCTATTTTTAAAATTACAAGACAGCAAAACCTTCCATATTCAAAATTCGGTTACTACCTCTCTTTAACTAACAACTTAATGAAATATACTTTCGCAAATAAATATAACCAAGTTGCAATTAAAACGAGATGCACCTGCACGAAAGGCGTTTCTATGAATAAATGTCGTCCGGTAGTAAAATCACAAAAAATAGACTAAAGTCAATTAAACCATTATTAAGAAATTAAGTATTCTTTCAAGAGTCAACATTGACGTAAAATGTATATAACTGAAAAGAGAACGAGCAATTACTTTTGTTTGTTAAGGAACACTGTTGGCTTTTCTACGATTATAACCTAGCGAACACAAAGCAAATGAAACAGGATAATAAAAATGGCGCGAGCTCTTTTGGCGGCTATAAACGGTCACCCGCACAATTTACACAAATATAGAGCTACAACAAAAGAATTAAAAAGCGATAACCAAAATCAAGTGTCGCAATGAAACTTAGATTAACCGAACTGAATTAAAAGAACCTACAATTACCAAATCCCTTACTAGAAACTAAGTTGAAAACGCCTTACGCTAAATCTGGAAAAACATATTACAAATCAACAAAAATGGCTATATTCTGCCACCTTAAGTTGAGCCGTCCTCGGCGAAAAACACAGAAACTATTAATTAAAAAGTCCACAAAGAAAAGTTCAACTACCAGAGTTCAGTGGACATGGCCGAGAGGTCAGCCAAGTTGGTGGTCGTGCATCCACTCGAGAAAGGCGGCAATCTTTTTCGACGTGGTTAACACCCGCTCGCCGGGAATCAGGAGACGTGCGGGCGGACATGAAATGTCTTCCAGGTTCCGTACAAGGATCGCCACTGGCAGGGGCTCCAATCAAGCCACGAGGTTCAGGAAAAAGGCATGCTGTTGGAACCCTTTCACCCAAAGGGTTAAGGCCGCGGGAACTGGACGTCCCTGTTCGAATTCGTCCAGGAGCATGTCCTGAATGTAAGCCAGTAATGCGGTACTCACCGCAAACTGCGGAAGGCCAGTGGAGTTGATTTCCCAGCCATGAAGGCGGGACTGGTGCCAGTACGTGGCAATGGCCCGGGGAGATTGTAATAGGAGTGCTGTGGAATCGAAGCGGCGGAGGTTGAAGGTCTGATGCCGTACAGAACCAAAGGCAAGCGCTTTGGTAAAGAACTCCTCGTCGCCATGCTGGAAACCATCCACAAGGACTACAGCAGAAATGCAGGCCATGATCCGGTGAGTTTTTGTGAAAAGGCTGAACCTTGCTTAGTCGAAGAGCGTACTTTCGGTGTAAGCGAAAATTGGAAATTGGTCGAACTGGGAAAGAGGCCGATATTTATGGGCTCAGTGACACCCAAAAGCAAATTTTACAGCGTGGCGAAAAGTAAATAACATTGAGGAATGAAAACGGAATATGAGCAGCTGGGTCCAAATGGAGAACAAAGAAAAACATGGTCAGTGAGGGCAAAAAAAAAAATGCAAAACTGGTAGAATAACAACTCTAAACTGCACAAAATAAACTGGAAGGGACCGGAGAAAACTTGTAGGGGTAGACCGGAACGATTGAGAAATTAGTACCGCAAAAATCGAAGGAGGAATGAAAAATGGGGAAAAAGAAAACCCACGAGGCTCACACAAGGACAAAGAACTGAAAAACTGGTGAATAGAAAAACTAAACAAAGCGAGAGCGTATGGAAACAAAAGGGTGAAGGGTGTCCGAAAGTGGTACTATCATTAGTCGAAAAGTAAACCAGGAAGAGCGAAACGTGGCGGGTTGAAAATGAGTAACCCCGGCAACGAGAAAATAGACGACGTGGTCCACGGACACCTAAGCATACAGAACACCACATAAATAGAATACCACAGATAGCAAATAAAACGGATAAAAGTTGTCGCTGATGGTGGTGTTAGAGACTGGTCTGGAATGTGTGTTATGTGGGTTGTAAAGGTGTTGTTGCTGGGCGAAAGGTTCGGGAACAATACAAGACAATAAGAGGGGCCCGTGCAAAAAAATATAGACACAGAAACACGCGAATTAAACGGAATTATTCCTGGTCAGTTAAACAGAGGTCGTGGCAGAAGTTTCTCGGGGAACTGAAACTCGTTTTGAGAGCACACAATAAAAGACAAGCACAATAATTAAATCAAAAACAGCGAGAGTTAGGGAAAGGTAAACTAAAGTGTGAGATATTCCGCTATCTGGAACCTCCTTAACGGATGCAATATCCGAATTCAGGTTAGTGAGGTGTCGAGTAAAATCTTGATCGAGGGAATTGTAAACTTTATTCAAGGAAGCAAGGGTCCGGTTATCAATGGTAAGAGGTTTTGGAATCAAAAACTGACGTGTTGACAGCACAGTGTCATTGTATGCCGAGACTGTTTGCCAAGGGATAAAATGAAATTGACCACTATGAAACAAAGGAAATTGAAAGGTCAATTTCGTAGGGCAATTAGCAAGGCCGGTCGATTGAGAATGGAACGAATAGTCACAAGGAAGTATTCCTCCATAACATGTATCATTAACTCGATATGTGATTGGGATCAGCTGTTCCATTGCACATACCGAAGCTGATGAAGAAAGGACCGGAAGGAGAAACAAGAAATGCATTTGTAACTTACGTTGTGATGGAAATTTAGTGTCTACGAGCGGGTTTAAAATAACAGAGGAACCTTTTTTTAGTGTATCGATAGCGGGTGCGAGAGTGTCCACCGATGAAAGTTTCAAACTTATTTCTGCGGTTAAAAAACGTGGAAGGTCTGCGTAGCCGATAAGATTTCGTTTGGTTAAATGAGCAATTTGTCTTAACAAATCGTCAACTTCAGTTAAGCGTAACAAAGAAGTTAATGCGTTGTTTACCTCCATCGCAAATAAGGACGTGAACTCCTGTTGCATATTAAAATGGCAGGTGACTTTGGAGGCAAACGAACTAACTTGTTTCTGCCAAACAGAAAAAGATCTAGAGATGAGCCGTAAGGAAGCGATAACTTGAGTTACTTTAGAATTGACTAAGTCTGTAGTTTTAACGGGATAGACAATCTTGCCAATAAGATTTTTCACCAAATTATGCGCTTCGGACATTGTTTTAGAAAATTCAAAGAGGGGCGGCTTCTCGGTATATCAACCACTGAAATTAAACGGCTCGTAAACTACTGGAACTCTGGACCTACAAAGTTGAGGGACTGTTGGAACTCTGGACCTACGAAGTTGAGGGACTGCTGGAATTTTTGGAACTATAGGGTTTCTAGGATTGCTAGGGCTTTGGGCTGTTGGGTTCTGGTCCTCTGGGAGCTTGGGTCGTCGGGTCCTCCGGGACTTTAGGTCCTTGGGGTTTTGGGTCGTTAGGTCTCTGGGCCCGAGTGGGTCTTTGGGTTTCTGGGTCTCTGGGCCCTTGGGTTCCTGGGTCCTTGGGTCTCTAGGTCTCTGGGTCTCTGGGTCTCTGGGTCTCTGGGTCTCTGGGTCTCTGGGTCTTTTGGTCTTTGGGTCTTTGGGTCTTTGGGTCTTTGGGTCTTTGGGTCTTTGGGTCTTTGGGTCTCTGGGTCTTTGGGTTTCTGGGTCTTTGCGCTTCTCTGTTTTGCCTGACCCCCACAGGTAATTGTTGGTAGTGGTGGGTGAGGCGGGAGGAGAGGGTGGGGGCAGTTGAATATTGACTTCTAATACACGCCCAAATACGAGATCGATCCCACTTGATAGTATGCAGACGGATAATTAGGGCTTCAAACTGTTAAATCATTTATTAATCACTTTGTAACTGATTACAACAATTAAAAAATCGCAAAAGCACATCAGCGAACAAATACAACGGCAATGCAAACTCGCCATAAAAAGAAGTGAATGCAAAAGCATTAATTTTGATCATAAACTCTTTCATAAAATAACGCTTTTTTCTGTTTTTCCTTTGAAGTATCAAACACGAACAATCATTTTGTATGTTTAGTACATCGGCGAACAGATACATTACGGCAATGTAATCTCGCCATAAAAAGAAGTGAATGCAATAAAAATCATTTTGATCATAAACTCTCTCATAAATTATTGCTTTTTTCTGTTTTTCCTTTAAAGTATCAAACACGAACAATCATTTTGTATGTTTAGTACATCGGCAAACAGATACATTACGGCAATGTAATCTCGCCATAAAAAGAAGTGAATGCAATAAAAATCATTTTGATCATTAACTCTTTCATAAAACAACGCTTTTTTCTGTTTTTCCTTTAAATTATTAAACACGAACAATCATTTTGTATGTTAAGTTCAACATCATGGGTAATTTGACTACTTTGCAATGGAATGCAAAAATGAAAGCTCATTCAAAAAAGTCAAAGTCAATTTAGATTATTGGGATCACGGAATCTTTTGAAACTATCCCATTCTGGGTGGTGGACTTCCGCTGCTGCCCTTTGCATCTCTGTATAACTATCATCGACGAGTTTGATAGATTCCGTATATTGGTCGATGCTGATCCTAAAGGCAGCAAGTTTGTCCACTTGCACAGCAGTTGGGAGAGCCTTGTAAAAGAACATGGTCCTGTCGACTTTTACCATCTTTCCAAGGCCCATTTCCTCCAACGACTTCATTTGCTCTTGTACCCTTGTACTATCTGGCCTTATCCGGGAGGAGAATTTACGGGAAGCTCTCTTGGGGGTGACAAAGTAGCCATTCTGCCGGAGAATCATCTCTTTAATCTCTTCATCGGAGACTTTATTTTTTCCTTGGATCTCTCCGAGGGAAGCTGCCTGAAATTGATAAAAAAGAAAAAAATCAAGGCTTATGCCAAACAGAGTTATGTCATTGCTCTAGGCAACAAAAGCATATAGTAACACAAACAAATGGTAGTTTTTACCGTATCATAATGTACATTCACATTGTACATTTTATGTCCATATGATATAACAAAAGAACAACTACAATGAAAACTTTTAAACATTTCCTAGACTTGCGTCGCATGCATAATACATGCCAACATGCTGCAACATGTAACTTTACCATGTGCGCATGTAACAGCTTCATTTCTCAAATGCGATTTGTGGACATATGTAATGCGAGCAGTCTATAAAATAGAATTTTTAAGTTCACAAAAAGTACCTGACGGATGATTGCTCGTTGCTTCTCAAAATAAAGTGCAAGTGATATAGCTGCGTTAATCACATGCCGGTTGATTTGCACCGGCACCACTCCCGTTGTTTTAGACAAGGCCTGGTCAATGAGCGTGAAAAGTACGTGGATCACTGCGGCGATGCGCACGATGTTCTTTTCATCTTTCGTGTTTCCTTTCCCATTTCCACAGTTGCTTTCACCTACGTGCTTAACGTAGATGTCCAGCGCCTCTGCCGATAGTTCATATTTAACTTTGTCCGCCTTCCTGTGTGTTGAGAATATTTGTTCGTATATGCGGTCAAATGATGATAAATTTGTATCCTTTAGTTCCGCGCTGCTGTCCCTGCGCGTTTCCAGAGAAGTGGGCTCCGTCGGTGGAATGCAGATCAGAAATCTGTCCAACAACCCGTTGTCATTTGCTACCATTCGAGGCATGATGCTCTTAAGGAAAGCATCGGGTTGGGTGAAACAAGACAGAGCTAAGGCTGCGGAAGACACGCCGACTCTTTTGTTAGAATTGCCTTTGGTTTCATACCAATGTGAGCCGTTATAGCATTGCAGTAAGCGTTTCATCGACGGGGCTGTTGAACTGCCTTTCATGCCAAGTACTTCTCTGAACCAGTCTTGGCACTCGTCAATGGCGCTTATTGCAACACGATCTGTGGACCTCGTGAAAAAACGGAACAGTCCATTAGACGACGCGTCTTCCAGGAGTAGCTCGGTTCCTCCAGTTTTTCCCTCCAGGTAGTTTAGGATTGGTTCTATGATACACGTCCGATGACTTTGTGTCTTGCCCGTAGATGGACCACCGAGACCAAGCATGTACAGATTGACTCGCTCTTCGTATCCGTCAAATATTTGCACTGTCGTATTGCCCATCAGAGCGCTTACAGTCGGTAAAACACCCACCAAAATAAATTCCGGACAAGTCCCCTTTGCTTTGGCAAGGGTCGCAAACCACTCGGTCACTGCGCTATTAGCTATCTCGCTCCACTGCATGTTGCAGCTTTGCGCTTCTTTTTTGATAGATTCCACGGTTAACATGGTATTGTCCGCCATCATGCATCGGGAACACAACCAAGAGAAGGCGACGTTCCACGTGGCTTGCAATTTTACATTCATAAACGTGTGAAATCAGAATATTACGTTACATACTGTGCTTGGACTTGAATTAGATTACTATAACTAGAAGATTCACATTTTCCTCCTCCTAACATGTAAAAGAAACGCGGGACCCCACCCAGTCCAGCGTGGCACCAATAACTAGACCGTTTATTGCGTTCCTTTAGCCAGGCGCGTTCACCAGGAGTAAGAATTTTACAGGCGCGAATCGCCCAGCCCTTACAAGCATGTAACGAATTAGCATAATGACGAGTAGGACAATTCAATGTTGACGTAAAGCCCGAAACATACGTGTAGAATCACCGCAAATAGCTATCACATTCAAATAAATCAATAACACCATGAATTGACGATGAACGAGTAACCGTGCGCTGAATCCCGCGAAGAGAGTCAAGAACATGGGTGTAAAATTTGCTTAAAACGGGGTCACAAGTTGAATTTAGGTCGGGGAATTTAATTCGCGAAGCAAGGTTCAGGTCCATATGTAAACTCACAAGCGTAGTGTCTTGATAAAGGATTAATGCTTTCGGATCTTTAGCCAACATCATAGCTTTGGAAAGAATCCAATTTCACGACCGGTAGCGTCGAAGCCGGTTGCAGCGACGGCGATATGTTGCCCGTAAACAGTTAAGTAAAAGCATAGCAGCATAATGACATATGAATGCAATCCAGGGAATTGGTGCTTGTTACCTTGGTAGCATTGCAGAGTAAGCGCTGGGCCAGCCGGGGAACTCGGAGATCGGGGGCTGAGCACCGGTGGGCCTGTAGTAACTGCAGTCAGCGGCAAGGTACTGAGAGGGACTGGATCCGATGTGGGAGAGGTGGAAAGGCTCTGGGTTCTAATATCACACTGCACTGGAGGGGGCTGGGGTGTAGTTGGGTCAGGTCCAGGCTCTTGGGCGGGAGTAGTGGACAATTGGGAAGGCTGGACATGACGCGAATCGTTAGCTAACAGCGGTTTCTTTAGGCGGGTAACCAGAAGAAGGGCGTTGTCAGAACACGTGCTATGAATTTCTAATGTCAGGAAAGCGACGACAGAGGACGCCTCGGTACGAGGAGAAGAGGACAAGGCAGCGACACGAGAATTGTAGTCTGGGTCTGGATTGAGAACACGTTTAGCACCAGGATTTCGTTTGAGATAATCCTTTAGTAGGCGATCATCAAGTAAATGCTCACGTGGCTCCCATGTGTTCTGGTCGTGGGGAAAACCCGACCATTTTAGGAGAAACTGTGGTTTTCCGTTGCGTATGCGATGTCACATGATGCGTTCAGCTTGGTAAACAGTAGAGCGATCAACAGCAAGGTCCGTAGGAGCGCCATCGGAATCGGCCAGTAGTCGAGAGGCTGAAGCCAAAAACACCGCTGGCTCTGAAGCGGCTGGAGGAGGTGTTGAACCAAAGCCTGACGGCGTAGACGCTAAGGAGGAAGAAGGACGGGCCGGACTAGCAGCAGAAACCGGGGGAACATTTGTAGCTTGAGTGGGTGCTGTATCTACGTCATCGCTGTCTGCGAGGGCCTGGTGACGAGAGAGATCGAGGTTCAAATCCTCTGAGATGAAACTATCCTTAGGCAAATCGCTATCAGCCAAAGGGTTCATCTACTTGAAAAGGCGGTTCCCGAGTGGGACGATCACCAGGGTCGATGTATCTCTTGAGCCTAGATACGTGGACTGTTGTGGAAACGCGGCGGTTATCGGTGGCTCTTAGAATGCAATGCACAGGAGAGACAAATTTGACTATCCGGTATAGACCATGAGAATTGTGGGCCAGCTTTTTCGAGACGCCTTTGCGGTTCTTGGGACAGAACACCCACACGCGATCCCCCAACTGGAACTGTATAGGTTCTGCGTAGCGATCGTGAAGATCCTTCATTCTCTGTTGTGCTTTTTGGATATTTGGGTGGAGATGCGGCGAGCTATTTCGATGTGTTGTACCACTCGTTCTCTGTGTTCCGCTACAGAAGCTGACATTTCTCTCGGTGGCAACAAAGAGCAATCTTGTGGGAAAACTGGGTCTCTGCCGTACATAATAAAAAATGGGGATTCACCAATGGCGTCGTTTGGACTGGTGCGAAAGGCAAACAGGATGGCGTTTAAATATGTACCCCAGTTCTTCTGGTTGCTGTCGAAATAGTGTGAAATGCACTGAGCCATCGCACTGTGGATGATAGCTGGTAGTGAAAACTTTCTCCGTGTTCATGAGGAAACAAACCTCACGAATCAGACTGGTAAGGTAATTAGATCCTCTGTCCGAGAGTAGCTTTCGCGGTGCACCATGACGTCCCATTATGTCATCAACCAGGAGCCTGGCGATAGTTGTGGCCTCAATATTGGGGACTGCAAAGGCTTCAACCCACCGTGTGCAGTAGTCTGTGAAGACAACCACATAACGGTTTCCAGAATTAGATTCTGGGAAGGGTCCACAGCAATCTGTAGCAACTAGTTCCCAGGGCCCCGATACGGGGATGGGCAGCACAGGTGCAGTCCTCCTCTGTTTGGGACTTTTCTTCATGGCACAGGACTCGCAGCTGAGAACATAATGTTGCACATCAGCGAACATGCGAGGTCAGAAATACTTGTTACGGAGCTTAGCGTAAGTTTTGTGAACTCCAAAATGAGCAGCAAATGGGCTGTCATGTGCTTGCAACAACACTTCATGACGTAGGGCTGTAGGGATCACCAAATGCGACCTGGGGTTCGGATTTCGTCGACTTCCGGGAATAAAAATGTGGCACAGGAGGCCATTAGGATCCAAATAGTACTGTTCAATGGTGTGAAGGAGGGTCTTGGCTGACTTATTTGATGTTGGTAAAACTTCATACTCAAGATAATCAATAATGTCGGCCAGGGCGGGGTCTTGTCGTTGCAGGTAACGCACTCGGTCTACTTGAACCCCACGGTTGTCAATAGCTGCAACAATAGTGTCATAACTGCGACAGGATAAAGCATCTACGTTGCCATTGCTAACACCGGCGCGGTGAATGATTTCAAAATCATATTGCTGAAGAAGGAGGGCCCACCTTGCAAGTCTTCCGCAAGGCATTTTCAGAGACATCAGCCAGCGGACAGCACTGTGATCAGTGAGAACTTTGAAATGAGCGCCATATAGATAATGCTGGTAATGTTTAATTCGTGCAACTACAGCCAAGGCTTCTCTGCAGGTAAAAGCTTCCGTCCGCCATAAGCGATGACCACTTCACGACCATTATGAACTTGTCCTAGAACGTACCCAAGACCATGATCACTCGCATCTGTGGCTAGGGTGAATTCAAGGGTAAAATCTGGATAGGCCAGGATAGGTGCCTGGGTGAGAGCTTCTTTGAGGGTCTCAAATGCTGACTGGCATGCATCACTCCACTGGAACTTAAGGCCCTTCTTGGTGAGATCATGAAAAGGTCCCGCTATCTTAGCGAAATCTTTAACAAACTTCCGATAATAGTTAGCTAGCCCCAGAAATGCGCGAACATCTTTTACTGAGCGGAGGACTGGATACTCCTTAATAGCACAGACTTTATCGGGATCGGGGAGTACTCCATCTTTAGAGATAACGTGACCAAGGAACTTGATCTTTTTCTGTCCAAAATGACATTTACTGGGCTTGAGCTTAAGTCCAGCTTCTCGGAAACGATTGAAAACTAATCGCAAGTGCTCAAGGTGTGCGTCAAAGGTTCTGGAGTAGACCAAGACATCGTCAAGATAAATCAAAGCGATTTTCCACGTTAGTCCTCGCAAAACGTATTCCATAAGTCTTTGGAAGCAGCTGGGTGCGTTACAGAGACCGAACGCCATAACTTTAAACTCGTAGAGCCCGGCATGAGATATAAATGCTGTCTTCTCGGTCGAAGAAGGATCCATGGAGATTTGCCAGTAACCACTTCGAAAATCAAGAGAATTCATAAACTGAGCACCATGGAGCACGTCCAACGTTTCGGCAATGCGATACGCTCTTTGCCTTATGGGTGGGTGATCACTGGTGTTGACATGGTGCTGGACGAGGTTAGTTCTTCCGAGCTCTTGTGGAGATAGAGCAAAAACATCACGGTACTCATTAATTAGGCGCTGCAGTTCTGTCTTTTGACTGTTGGTCAGGTCAGCATTAGCAAGATTAACAGGAACATCCGGGACTTCCACCTGTGATTCTTTGGTAGGCTCGGTCTTGGTAGACAAACTGAACACCTGGAGGCTCTGATCGGTCTGGAAAAATGTTCCAAGAGTAGCACTGCGATATAGGGTCACGGGCTTGCGGGTAGGGTTAATAAGTCGGAATGGAACTGTATGGTCAGCGCATACAGTAACCAATGAAGCGGCACCCTGAAGCTGGTATCGTTCGATCAAGCGTGGGGAGCCTTCAACAAATCCAACATCTCCGGGTGTATAGGTCTGGTCTAAGTAAGCTGGTATAACAGCTTCTGAACTGGCTGGAATGACACAATTGTACAGCACGCGGACAGGACACGCCCCTTCACTATGAGGCCTGGCAATACTTTCCTCGAATTGCAAAGTACTGTCTTTGAAATTAATAAAAGCTCCATTTGCTCTCATGAAATCCCTTCCTAGTAGAGCATCATAGGTGGGATCACGAACAACTAGGAAAGTGCAGGAGTAGAGTCCATTTGCAATCTCCAGCGTGGTTGTGAATCTCCCAATAACAGGTAAAGGTGCGCCACTTACAGTTTTTACATCTCCAGAACTGTGCTTCTGCAGTGGAGGTAAATGTCCCTGATAGATTTCTTTCAGAAAATTTTCGTCTATTACACTAACGGCAGCTCCAGTATCTACTAAGGCTTTGATGTGCTGTCCGTTTAATATTGCACTCACAGTGAGGTCTCTTGGTTTGCTCTGTGGTCTTCGTTCTGCAAATTCCTCGTTGGCTCGAGCTGGAAAAGCAGGTAGAAAGGATACTGGGACAGGACAAACAGGATTTGTTGCTGCATGAATATCATCTTCTTCGAGTGAGTGATTCCTCATGACGTTGTTGCTATGTGGCGGTTCAAGTACTTGCTGCACGTGAGGCGAGCGGTCAGCGGGAATTATTGTAGACGTGGAGACACCTAGGAACGAAAGCGGTTCCTCTGCTGTACTTGGAGAACGTATAGCGGGAAACGAAGGAATCTCTCTTTCGTGCAGAACGTCTTCCCTTTCGTTATCCAATACTGGGTCGTGCGAGTTTAGGTTTTCACGGGTAAGAGTCTGAGCGTTGTCTACTACCGGCTGTGTCTCGGGAAGGGCCTGGGAATCAATCAGAGTAGGGCATGGGACCACGTCAACAGAGCCAGTGGTTTGGTTGTGGCATAAGCTATCAGTACTAGGTTCATGTTGAATGGGGTCTGAGGATGACTTTACTGATGTTGGAGATACTTCAACGCCTCAGAGGGACTGGGCACTATCCAGTGAACAGCCAGGGACTGGGTCCACTTCCTTAATGACGGTATTCATCGTGTCGTTATCTAACAAGGCAGCGTTACCTTCGGTAATTGTGTTACTTTCAGCTGGGTCTGGTTTGAGCTGAGCTAAAACAGGTTGGGCCTGGGTGCGAGAGCCTTCTGTAGGTCCTTGTGTATTTCCGTCCTGCAGCTGCTTAAACAGGTCAAGAACTGAGGCTAAAAAGGATTTAAGTTCCTCTTGGGCATCTACAGAAGTACTTGCGCGTTCTTGTGTGATTTCTGCAGTAGGCGATGGAGCACTTGGTGGAGCACGAGTTGTAGTGCCACTCTGGGAGCACTGGGTCCCACTTTGGTGGGTAATAGAACAGAAGGTGTTAATTCTTTAATATGCAAATGTTCAGCTTCTTCGGGCTTTTGTTTGCAAAACAAAACGGAGTCTTTAGAAATAATTTCAACGCTTGTTTGTTGTTCGTCTGTAAAGGTTTCTGGCTGTGATCTTGGCCGCGGACGAAAACTTTGTTCGTCTCTTACGTTCTGTTCTAGTTCAGCCACAAAATGTTCATCATAATATTCTTCTTCAAGGGCAGCCAATGGCTGGTCTCGGCGGTCCTGTTGTTGGTAGATACGATAATTATCTCGCGGCTGATTGTAGTTATAATTTGGCGAATAATTCACTCCCTGAAAGCGATTTTGTTGTGGCAGAGGACCTCTCGGCGCGTTATTTCTACGATCAGGGCAACTCGCTTGGAAATGTTCGCGTCTACCACAAGTAAAACATAATGGTTGACCATCTCTAGTCCTTTGGCGAGGTAATTCCTCACGCTGGCCTTGGTTTCTTTGGGCCAGCCCTCGTATACGAGCATCGAAATGTCGATCAAGGGACTGAATCTTATCCAGAAGGAGTTCTTTCAACTCTTGGATGTCGCTTTTAGGGTTATATGGACTCGCAAGTGCAGCAACTGAAGACTGACTATTGCTGTCTCGCGGAGCAAACCTCACTTTTGGCTCGACCGTCTGTTTTTTTAATTGGCCAATGGAAACGCTTAGTTCAGCTAAAACAGCATTGTTTTGTTCTATGATTCCCTGCAGTTTCTTGTCTTCTGGGCCTGTTTGTGTCGGTAATTGATTCACCGCGCTCTGGTGCATAATACGTGAGATATCTTCTTCACGGCGCTGGAATAAGGATTGTTGGATTGAGTAGATAAGTCGTGCTGTATCTTCAGCTTCGGCATACGTTTTTGGCTCCTTCTTCAGTACCTCGGCCTGGATGTCAGCTCGTAATCCCTGAACCAAGTAACTTATCCTCATCGCGTAGATTCAAGCAGCTGAACTTTTCACTTAAATCAGCGAGGAACTTTTCGATGGGTTCTTGTGGACCTTGGCGCCGAATAGAAAGCGCTTGTCGAAGGCGTAGTTGTAAAGCCTTACGTAACTCAACGTAGGATCCTTGTACTGTGCTGGACAAATTATAGTAGAAAGATTCAGCCGGTCCAGAGAGGTGAAGGGCTAACTGGATGGCCGCTTGTTTAGTAGTTTCAGGAATTCTTTTATTTGCCAAATAAAGTGCGAACCGCTGCAACCATCTGTCTACATTCTCATTTTCGTAGCCATGACATATAGTTGGCTTTTAAAGGTTGGCTCAGGAAGAACAACCTGATCCTTTATCTGGTCGCACATTGGCTTCTGTAACTCAAGCATTTGAGTTTGGAAATCTGTCAGTTCACTCAAAGCCATCGGTTGAGTACTCCAAGTGCTTTCGGTTTTCACTTGGTCTTCGTTAACGGTGGTAAACTGACTTGTGGCCTGATTCCGAGCCTCGTCCTCGCTGGCACTTGATTCAAATGAGTCCTCGGTGAGATTGTCTCTCTCGGGGAACGATCTTCGAGGAACAAGTTTGATTAAATCGGCGGGTGAATTAATCACCAAAGGCGGTAACTGTATTTCGTTTCTTTTACGGTTCGAGGACTGTCTTGTCTTGTCCTCGGCTTCCGAATCACTGTTTTGTTCTTCTGAATGTTCAATGAAAAATGAATTGAAATGATACGAGCGTACTTGACAAGGCGTTGGAGTGTGTATATCGCGTACTTCTTCTTCAGGATCACTTGGGCACACAAAGGATTCGTCGCTATCGACGCTGATATCGCGGGGCTCAAAATCTGTTATTTCAGCTTGATTAGGAGTGGAAAACGCGGTTGAATGTCGGGCGGTCGGTGGAACTTGGCTTGAACTTGACACTAGATACGTGTAACTTGAACTCGGGTTTAGATACACTTCAACTTCGGCGTCACTTTCGGGACTGGAAACCCAATGGAAGGGCAACTCGGCAAATAAAGCTTCCCGGTCTTCGTCGGATAAATCGGCTTGCGTTTCTATTTATTGGCTGGACTCCGTTTTTGCTCCGTTATTTTACACTGACATCTTGTAAACACTATACTTTGTCCCTTAACAAAAGATATTTGAGATATGGTGGGACTTTTGATTTCTGAACCGACCTGAAAACAAATAGAGGATATTACACGGTGGCGCGAAGAAATGAATTTTATTTTCGAGTGGCAAAACAATATTTTACGAACGAGCGCAGCGAGTGAGTAAAATATTGTTTTTGCCACTCGAAAATAAAATTCATATCTTCAAGCCGCCGTGTAATGTTCTTTTTATCATATAGACAAAATGACATTGATAAAATAGTAAGAGGGAAATTACCAAAATTACGTCATCGATAAACTCACGTGTGAGATTATGGAAAATAAACCACTCGGGCCCCGGATGTAGTTTTTATGAATTTTACGAGTGGTATATTTTCCAGTAAAACACTCGTGTCTATATAATAAAGTTATTTATATAATATATACCCCTGAATAAAGTTAAAACGTCCAACACCGAAATGAATAGAATCTATATTAGCGAGTTGAGGACCGGAGCACGTGTAAATGGGGTTTCAATCTTGCTTAAAAAATCGGCACGGCACGCCAAATTTTTGGCACCGTGCGTCGTTTACCCGTGCCGAGACCTCCTCCGGGAGGTAGTCTCGGCACCCCTAAAATTTTGAGTACTGGTACCACATTACATTTGGGACCGATACGTTTACACGTCGAAAATTGTGAGTCCCGTGCCTTAAAATCGTCAGCACGGTGCCAAAAATTTGGCTTGCCGTGCCGATTTTTTAGCGCGTGTAAACGGGGTTTGAGAGACTCAACTTGTGTTAATTGCTGGCAAAACGTTTGGAACAATAGTGTTTGCCTTAATCTCGGACCCAGCGCCTATTTCTCCTTCCAGTCCTTTACTCTGATTGAACTTAGCATGTGAACACCCTATTCCTAAAACAAGATAAATCGAAAAGAATTAATCATACAGAAGTCCAAGTTGTTTGCCTAACCTCAACACATATTAGTTGTTTTCATTCAACCCCTGTTCAATAAGAGGCGGCTCCTTTTGACTCCTGTTTTGTCACAACCCAAAACCTATTATTATCATTGGTATTATTATTATTCCTATCATTACGATACTGAGTTTACGTGTTTTTTTGTGTGTGTTTTATACTTTTAAATTTTTTTTGAAATATTTTCCCCAAATTTTATCTCTTATCATAGACTGAATAAATATGATCCCCTTAGTAAAAACATTCCCCAGTATAAATACTTCAAAAGTAAAATGATTAAATATTTGAAACTTAAAATGATTAAACGTTCGGGTGTAGGTTAAAAGCAAAGGACAATATGTGTAGACACTTAAATTTCAACTCCTTTAATTTTATGTCTTGAGGTTGAACCGGCACTTCTGTCGCACCTCGCTCTGACATTTTTGTCATCCTTCGTTTGAAGTGGTCCTCAATGCGACTATAGCTCTACCCAACAACCCGACGTCATGTTTGTTGCTCAAGAGACCTTTGTCCTAAGCACACGGTAAAATAGTGAACACAAAATAAATAAAGATCCAAATAGAAAATAAAATGTTCGAAAAATGTGTGTCTACAATTTAAGCGCAAAAAAATAAACGAAAATCAGGGTTTTAGTTGCAACACGGTTTAAATTCGCGTTTTTAAAATCGCAATTCGTTCACGATGAAAGAGTGAGATCGATTTTGTAGCCTACCCCAAAAATACAAAATGGTGCGCGACAGGAGAGTTCAAGGGGCAGGTTTAAATTTGGATTATCAAAGTGAAAGCTACCGTTCTATGCTTCCTATCATGCATTTCTATGACGCTTAATACTCAAAGAATA
>OZ037996.1:4484383-4554383 GCA_964035705.1 Porites rus | reverse complement strand
TAAGCACCCTGTTCAGAAGTGCTTGAAAAAAAAAGCCTAACCTCTCCCCTCCAAAATGGGTAATAGTTGATTTATGGCAGTTCATCATTTGAGATATAATAAAATCTAGCCCTAGGATTTCAAATCCCAATGAATAACAATTTTTCTTGGTGTGCAAAGAGATCATGGGAAACCATTTGCATCTGTAACAATTTTTTGGTTCCTTGAGAATTTAAAATTAAAGGACATCAATGTGTACCATAATTTACAAAGAACTTCAATGTTTATTAAAATGTCAGAAGAAGGTGAATTTAAGAGTTGAATTTATGTGCACTAAAGTGTGGAAAACTCCAGACTCGTCTTTGATCCAGCAAAAGAAGTATAGTCACTTGAAATGTTCCGCGCTACAGATCTTGTCTTTTCATAAAGAGATTCGGGCCTCATCATTAGTTTCAACAGTGAAATCATCACTAAAAAGACTGCTTTCCAAATGTTTTTAAACTTTTGGAGTCATATAGTTTTTCTTGGCATTGGAAGTCATAACAATCACTGTTGTTAACTGGAAAACATCTTTTATACGTGAGTCATCAGTAACATGCAATGCACTTTGGGAACATGCAAAATAAAGACCAAAGATGCTCTACTACTATATTTGTGCAATTTTGATCCCTTAGTCTGAATATATCAGGATAGGTTACTGGGAATCTATTTTTCAGTTCCGTTATTTTAAGATCACAGTAAGGACAAAGTACTGGAAACGATGGTTACTGTGAAATCCTAGGGCTTGTAAAAATTATGAACTTTACATCTTCCATAGAATGCAGCAAGGGTAGTGCCTGCCACGTACCACTGGACAGGGTATGGTTTTTGACCTGTCTGCAGCGTGTGAAGAAAGTCATGGCCAATAGCCCAGGGCTAGTGGATTTTGCTATGGGGCGAGTGATTTTTGTTCTTAACTTGCCCAACAGGCAAGTGCTGGTTTTTGGGAAAATTCAAATTACAGAAGGATTGTAATCAATCCTGCTAATCAAAAAGGGTTTTAGGGCTAGTTGAAATGACTTGTGGGTTGGCACATGCTAGCTACAGCTTGCCTAAATGGCAGGCTGTAAAACTGGCTTTCTTTGCGCCCTGGTCTGTCCTAAACAGGGTATATAATTTTGTGTGAGTCTGTCCTAAACAGGGTATATAATTTTGTGTGAGTCTGTCCTTAACAGGGTATATAATTTTGTTTGAGTCTGTCAACAGATAGATAGATAGTTTATTGATCAAAAAACGTGGCAGCCATGCATAGGCTGAATTTCATATGAGTTACAATAAAAACGAAAACTTGAAATCTAAAATCGTGAATTTAAAAAATATGTGTGGGAATATTGACATTATTGCCTTATTGACATAGTGATGGATAAACCCTTGCTAGCACTGATGGTGTGGGGGCACCTTGTGGTAAAAGCTCACTTGTTCCTTAAATTGACCTCGCATTTGTTGAGGGTATTGCCTGCATGATTGATTTGATTTGCTAGATAGATCTTCTTTGTACTCCAAGTATACAGAAGTAATGACTAGAACATGAATTTGCTCTGTTGCAATTGCAATTAATAAATGGCTTAAAAACAAGACACTTGTGCCTTTTGTCCTTTGTCCTAAAAAGGGAAAGAAATAAACAGCTGGGTATGTATTTTAGGAATTTTTTGTCCTACAAAGGGTCCAGGTTTCAAATTCTCAGCAGCTCACCTATATTAAAATATTGGTCAAGTACCACCCTGGTGCTTAAGTCTCCTACCACCACTAACACATTTATGAACTTTTAATCATGTTCCAGGTATTTCAAATAGTCAAGATATTCTTGTTCTTCCTCTGGACCTGCAAAAATTTGACACACATGAGCAACTAGCTCAAGATGTTCTGAAACATTTTGGAAAGGTTTAGAAAAAGTTACTTATTATTTTTATGATAATTAATACTGGGATGGGAAGGAAAGGGCATATATTACACTTTTAAAATTTTATAAACAGTTTTGTACATAAATTCTGTTGATAAAATTTTTATTTTCCTCTTTTTTTTGTTGAAAGTGGGTTAATTGAATCTGAAACAGCACAGAAAATGAAATGCTGTTTTCACCACAATTACTGAACCTTACCGTACTGTTATAAGTGCAAGTGCCTGTATAAGTTAAACAGAACGAAAAGGATGACTATAAGGATTACTATAAAGTAGTCTGCAAAGCAGAACATGTCATGGTAAGTTTTCTTTGCATTATTATTTTTGTTGGGTTCCTTGATACACCTTTTACTTGCATGACACCAGAATATAAACAAAGCAATACACTAGGTATAACTTCTGTACCTTAAGTAATAATTAACAATTATTCCTCGAGCCCGAATGGGCTATTGACTCAGAGACCATGAGGGCGAGAGGAATAATTGTTTTAGTAACATCCAACTAGTTGGTCAAAAATATCAAGGATAAAAAAATTTAGCTGGTTAAAGCTAGACTTTAATCCTTTTTTGCCGCTAAAAAGCGCGCGCTTTTCGCTTCTAGTAGGCTATAACATATAGTCTAGTAGTAGCTCAACCAATCAGAATGGAGCATTGAAAATAGACCACTAGTTGGTTTTACTAATTACTGTCATTATGCCCTTGTTCTCCATCAATCCCTCTGTAGCTCAATGGATGCATATTTTTTTGATGTTGGGGAGGTCTAGCTTAGGTGATATTGCAAGATCTCATGATATATCTTATCACTTTTATGCTGATGATACACAGTTATATTTATCTTTTGAAACATCATTGCCTGAGGATTTGTCAACATGTAAATCTGGTATTGAAGACTCCATTAAAGAAATTCACCTTTGAATGTTAGATAATAAACTGAACTTTCTTTGCACCCTTGTCTTTCATATTCATTTTTCCAGCCTTAGGTTATTTTTCTGAGTAATACCTTGTTTGTTTTTTAGGTCGATATTCTAGTCAACAATGGTGCTAGATCACAGAGGTCATTAGTGAAAAAAACATCCCTAGAGGTAGACAGATCTCTTTTGGATTTGAACACAGTAGGAACAATATCCTTAACAAAGGCCATTCTACCACACATGATCAAGCGTCGTGAGGGAGAGGTTGTTATCGTGAGCAGTGTCTTAGGAAAGTTTGGTAATTGTTACGTCTTTCTGACTGAAGCACATTTGTTAATGTTAGTGTATGATTTTATTGAAATACTGTATCTGGTATATTATTTCTGATAGGACTGCCTTATGAAGCTACATACTGTGCCAGTAAGCATGCACTGCAGGTATGGAGTTACAGTTAACCCTTTAAGCCCCAGTATCCACATACACATTCTCCAAACTGATCTCTATACATTTCCTTAAAGAATAAGTAGGGAGAATTTGATAAAAGATCAAGGCATTTTTTCTTGTGTGATCATTTTATTAATTCTTATAACTTATCTCTTGACAGTCTATGGATATTGTGTGGAGAAATTTGATCTTGGTCACTATTGGGACTTAAAGGGTTAATCAGATTCTAATAGGTTATTATTGTGGATACACCTAATTTCAATAAGGTTGTCATAAAAAAAAAGCAAAAAGTAAAAAGTTAAATAGGAATCATTAGCATGTAATTATCATAGCTTGCAACATTCACAACACACACGCTTATAGCTACATCTTAATCACGTAATATGAGAGAAATCATTTGCATCAGTTTCTTGGTGTCATTCTAATGCAATTCGAGGCTGATTCATCTAGCGAATTTCAAACGTGCTTGAATTACAAAGCACATCGGATAACTGCCAAAGAAATAATGGCTTCTTTTTTTTTCAATAAATACAGCCTGGGGTAAATTCCAGGAACTCAACCTGTGTTTTAGATCAGTACTAAATAGAAAAGCCAGTCTGTGTATGGTTTGCAGGGCACAACACCATCTGATCAAGCAACAAATCAGGGGCGTAGGTAGGACTTTTCATCGCGGAGAGGGTAAGGGGGTCCTTTGCCAGTTCCTCACCTGAGCCACAAACCAAGCTTCGTTTGTCAGGACATAATAGATTGACGACTGAAAGTGCGACAACTGAGACTTAATATTGCTTGCATCAATTTACCTTTTTATTTTTCGAATTGTGCGACTTCTGTTGATGGAGAATGTTGGCTCTAAAATGACTATGGCGCCTGTCTATCTTACAGCGCGGAATTACAGAATTATCTCTTGTTATTGTGAATAAATTCCTAAATAATTGTTAAATACTGAATTAAAATACGCAAATGTAAATCACATGGCTAATTTATTCCTGTTTGTCCTTTTGCTTGTTGCTTTTTTCTATGACAAAGTTATTGCAATTAGGTGTAAATTATTACAGCCCTAACACTTAGGGCCAGGCAGGGGCCGGGCATTTCCCACGGCCACTTTCATAGGAAACTAAAGGAAAATAAAACCAAATGGACTTCTCAGGTGTTCAATTCACCACCTACTTATTTCATATACTCAGCATCATGAAATCCTTTAATTTTATTCTCAAATAGAACAAAAGAGAAGTGACTGAAAATCCCAAGAAGCACATGGATACAAGGCAGAAAACACTCACTTCAAAACTTAGCACTCCTTAATCACTTACTATAAAATTACACCTGTGCTGATCGTTACATGTTGTTTGTCTTTGACTTTTCTTCCAGGGCTACTTTGACACAGCTCGCGTTGAGTTGGCTGAATACAACATTGGAGTCCAGACAGTCCTTCCAGGGCCTGTCAAGTCAGAGATATCTAAGTATGCTTACACCGAGGACATTAATGTGGTATGTAATAAGGAGTTTAAAAGTTGCTGCATCCTTTCAACATTCTCACAATTAAATTGAAGATCTTAGCCAAATTAAGTAGGTACACTGGGTTCATCAGCAAGTACTACCACAAAGATGATAACAGTAAAGCTATTTTTAAAAACTATACCTGACACTGTTCAATTAAGTTTAGTAAGTGAATTTTATTGGATTGAAGCTTGGTTGAACAACATTTTTCTGAGAGCAAAACTGTGTTGTTACCAAATTTGTCAGCATGTTGCACCATCTCAAGCCAAGGTACACTTAAAACATTTTTCACAAAATCAGGTTTTCAAGATGCCAAGTACTGGTATATATATATATTTATGGCCACAAAGTATGTTTCAGCATGCCCTTAAACAAGCATTTTGTCACTTTTGCAGGCTTTTAAAGACTCACCTCATTACTTTGATGGAATGGCACGAATGCCAACAGAACGCTGTGCAAGACTGATGGCAGTAAGCATGGCAAACAAATTGGATGAAGTCTGGATATCAGAATATCCAAGTCTACTTAATGTCTATCTAAACCAGTACTTCCCAAACCTCTTTAGATGGTATGTGTGTCTTGTAGTACATGTAGTAGTTTTTCAGAATTGTTCACTTTGATCCAGTCTAAAATTTACAGTTTTCAATAGAAATTTATCACTATTAATTTGAGTTAAAATGAAACTGGATATACCTGTAAGTATGCGAAGTAAGATGTCTATCCTTCAACACTTATGTAGCGTTTCCCCCTCCCTCAATCTCTTTCCCTTCCCCATTCTTTTTTCTCCCTTCCCCTCCCCATTTCCCATTTCCTCCTTCCCCCTTTCTCTACTTCCCTTCCCCCTCATTCTGTTTCTCTTATCTTCCCCTTCATCTTTTCTCTAACCCCCTTTCAGCTTTTCCCCTTTCCATTTTCCCTTCTCCCATTCCCCTCCCCTGTCCCCCTCTCCTCTCCCCCCTTTCTTCCCCTTGTGCCTGACTGATAAATTTGAACCTTATCCTGAACGTGATTGTTATTTTTTCTTTAGGATTTCCAAGAAATATATGATGAAAATTATGACAGAACTGTTCATGAATACTGGAGCAAAAACTACTGCATAGTCTCAGAAAATAACTTGCAGTAATCCAAGGACACGGAGCAGCTGGGGAGTAAAGCTGAATCTCAGTGTGGGGACCTTACTATGATGAGACTTTAAACAGACCTGCGAACTTCTGATAAAGGGAAATCTGGGGACTCGTGAAAACAATCTGTAGATTCTACAAAAAGTAGTGAGATTATATTTTTTCTCGATCAATATTAAACGAACCTTTTTTCCATTGGGTAAATCAACTCGTTATTTATATATTACCTTGCTTTATTTGTGGTCCCTCTTGTAACAAGATGCCTCTTTCTTTGATGACTCTAATGGGCCAGGTAATTGAGAGCATTACGGAGACAAAACTTGCAGCAAGGGGTCCGGGGTTCGATTCCGGATATTAAAAGCAACTTCATGGCCAAAATGTTTAGGCAACGTGCCATCAAAAATGATATTATCCCAAAAGAGGCTTGTCGGGAGGCCATGAGAAAAAACATCTTAAAACTCACGGCAGTATAAGCGTGAGAGTTGGCAGGTGTGCTTAAAACCAAATGCAAGGCTAATCAGACAAACTTGTATTTAATTTTGTCGAGCTATAGTACTGTCATGTTCTGATAACAAGCCTCCAAAATTCGAAACGCACGAAAATCCCTTCTGTAGAATGCGCCTTCTTATATATTTGCAAATGCAAAATAAACCACATCATGTCAAAACTGTAGAAGGAACCATTCTCGACCCCAGTACCAACGGGTTTGGGAAGGCTCTTGATCCTTAATCCCTCTCCTCTACATGTGCAGAAGAGCTCTGGGTCGAGATTGCCTGCCAAGCAAGCTTTTCCACTCTCGTACCACAACCGGTCAGTAGCGATTTTTCCTTTGTCCCTTCCCATGAGTCCCTGCGCGCCTGATCATCATCATCATTATCAACATCATCATCATCATGTCTCGTCGCTTCTTAAGGCCTCCACGCTGTCTGACCAACACTTTCTGTCTCGTGCAACCGCCTTGGCTACTTCCTACTCTGCTTTGTTTCACTCTTTCTCGACAGTCCTTCTCCAAGTAGTTTTTGGTCGTCCCCTCGCCCTCCGACCTTCTTGCATGTCCTTCTTGTGTCCACCCTAATATAATGTAGCCTGCACCACAGACGAAACTAAACTCTGCTTATAAGTCCGTTTGCGAAACAGGGCCGAAATCCTTGTCCTGGGATTCCTTTTCTCGTTTCCTTCCTTTCTTCCCCACCCCCTCCCCGCTCTTTTACTTGCGCCATTTTTCGCGCGGTCTTTG
Source organism: Porites rus (assembly GCA_964035705.1). Lineage (NCBI taxonomy): Eukaryota > Metazoa > Cnidaria > Anthozoa > Scleractinia > Poritidae > Porites > Porites rus. The sequence goes on along the minus strand of OZ037996.1, from coordinate 4,547,257 downwards.
ACTCTCGTTCCTCGTTCTTTGCTCCTAAACCGCACAGAAACGTTTGCTACGCAGGCTAAACTCTCTCCAATAATATTGTTAAAATTACCAAAATATAAAACAAAACAAGCAAGACTGATTTTACAGTAGAGAATATATATATATTTTTACCAATATTTTGGAAGGCGTAGCCTTCCTTCTTCAGGGTCTTATGTATATATCCCCGACTGTTACATCAGCCTTACTTATATTGTTTTTTATTTTCACTTATTGCTGATCAGATCCTTTATTAGGATCCGGTCCTTCTTTTTTGTAAGCTGGTCCTTGCTTCAAAAATTGAATTTTTAAAATTACCACTCTCCCTCCCCCACTGATAAAGAAGAATTGCTCACCCGCCCCTTCCTTAAACTGGTGCAAAAAATGGTCCAAAAAATACTCTTCTTGTGAGTATGAGTAAATGTCGCGGGTGAGGGTGCCGGTAAAGGTCGCGGGTAAGCATAAATCATCAAATTTAACATTAAATTGTTAATAAAATAAGGACCTTAAACAGCCGAAACCCTATCGGACTGAAAAACTAACTTTAACTAATACTTCTTTTTTTCTTTTTTCTGCAAATCAAGACAAATAAAATTAATTTTGGTCGCATAAATGCGTAATCTCCCAGTAGGTTTTTTTATCATTACCATGTTGAGAGTGATCAGTCTTAAATCTTGTTTCCTCCATGCCTAGTACATTTCTATCTTCATTTTTGAGGAAAAATGGAAAAATCAAAATTTCTTCACGACCCTCCCTCGCCTCCCCGCCCCAAGACCTGGAAATGGCAGTGAAACCAGGGTTTAGCGCTGTGATAGATCAGACAGGAAAGAGTTAGAAATAGCTATTACATTTAAGAAGACCTTATAATACTTCAATTAGAACTTTTTTTGTTTTTCAACTACTTGGTGCGTAATCTCCCAGCAGGTTTTTTTATCATTACCATGTTGAGAGTGATCAAGATCTTACAAAGGTGGCTACTTCTTTGAAGTAAGAATTCTCCCCTCCCCTTGAACGACATTCTTGACCACCCCCTATGTTTTCTCTCTCCTTCTTGACCCCTTCTTTTACTGTTCTTTATTCAGTGTAGGGGTCCACAGTGTCAGCTTATGAGACTTGTTTACTTAAAAGAAAAGGTTTTTACCCTATGTATATATGATTCAGAAGACCTAATTTGGTTCATCGAAAATACAGCTTTGACTTTTTTTTTTGCACTAAATGGGACTTGCGTGTACTTAATTCCTCATCAAAAAGTGTGAATTGAGAGTTGTCATTCGTCCTTCTAACCTGAGATCAGGCTCTATTTTCGTTTCGCTTTGTAAATAACATTCCGGCGGGCATGGCGAAACGAAAAGAGAGAATGTATGAGAACTGCTCAAATTGGGCCTGATCTCAGGTTATCGTCGTTCGTGCTCAATTTTGGCGCGGTAGCACGAAAGAATTTTCCATCCTGGTAAATCGAATTTTTCCCTAGCCTCGCCGCAGACGTCCTTTGTGGTTCGTTTGTCACGCATTTATTTGTCCCCCACTGTCCGTGGGGGAGAAATGAATGCGTGACAAACGAACCCCAAAGGACGTCTGCGGGGAGGCTAATTTTTCCCACGTTACTGGCGGCTTGATAACGGCAACAATACACGTGCACGTGGGTAAAACTTTCGTAGTTCTGATTTCACACTGACAAAAAGGAAGAACATTTCCAGGTTTACTTCGATCCATTCTTTATCCTGATGGAGTCCGATAGTTCTGTTGAGTTTTTGGGGGCCATACGATTAGTCTGCTACCCAGCCGTTTTTAGTGTCGCCACGCAACGCTCCTCCACACAAACACTAAAAACGGCTGTGTAGCAAACTACCATACGATTAGCGCTGATCGTATGGCCCCCAAAATATAACAACACGCAATAACATATGTATTAAGGCGTTTCTTATAACGTCCGTTTACAGCATAGTTAAGTTATTATTCAGACTTCTATCGGAAATTTTACTTACGCAGAAAACGTGTTATATATGCTGTTCTTTGTCAGTTGTATTCATTCCCTGAAGAAGTCTCAGTAGGAGACGAAACGTGTCGGAGATAAACGAAAAAGTGCTGCTAACTAGTCTTCGTTAAAAAATTTAAAAAAAAAATTTTGTTGTTAGTTATTTTATCTTTTGTCAAATTTGGTGATTTATTTTTACCCGCGACACTTACCCGCACCCACGACCTTTACCCGCACCCGCACCCGCGACCTGTACCCGCGAGTCGCGACCTGCGACATTTAGACATACTCCTCCAAGAAATACTCCAACAGTCCAAGGGTCCATTGGTCCAGTCTATCCTTTACACTACGCTCCTGTTTGCACTTTGGATTGTGTCACGCGATTGCTCACACACCCTTGTTTATTTGGTGCCCTTTTCATTTAGCATCATGGCTCGAACACTTTTGGTTCTCGCAGTTTTAGTTCCTCTTGTGTGCGTCTTGCTCGTGAAATATCAGGATGCAGATTTTGTGCTTATGATTTACGAATTGATAGGCCAAAATCCCGCCGTAGCGTTGCGCGGGAAAGTTGTGTGGATCACTGGAGCTTCAAGTGGTATCGGTGAATATTTAGCTTACGAACTGGCTAAATATGGTTGTAAGTTGGTGCTTTCTGCACGAAGAGAAGGTGAATTAGAAAGAGTCAAGAAAAATTGTGCAGGTAAGATCAACACCTTAAAAAATATGAAGATCGCTGCTTTTTTAAGGTTGAAATATATTTCCAAAATTTACGGGACCTTGGTAATCAGGTCACCATGTAACGCAATGAATCCGCTGAAACAGGGAACGTCAATAAAACTAACCTCGAAGTCCTCTTTGTTACGAAAGATTTATAGTATAATATATGAAAAAGAACTTCGATATAACGAACCTTCAGCACATTCATGGACTATGGATCGTTTAGCTTTTAAGCTTACACCCTTATTTAGCAGCAATAAAAGGCTTTACGCCTCAAGAGAGGTCAAAGAAGTCAAAGAAAAATAAAGCTCTTGCATTACAGGGAAAATACTGCCGACCAGAAATCAATATGCCTGCCATGATCTCTAAGTGTGAAACAAGCGACAAAAATCACATTTGCTCAGCCGAAACGTAGAACCCTCTGGAGCATAATGTACCCGTCAGAGCTGAAAAAAAATTTTGGACCAAGCAGCATTTTGGCACGAGGTTAAAGTTGTGTACAGTCGAACCTCGCTTTTCGGACACCTCTCCAATACCGACAGTTTCCTATGTACCGACAAAATTCTCATACATTTCCTCTAAAAGAAACCTTTATAATACGGACCCTCTCTTATACGGACAACGGACACAAAATCTCAGCCCTTGGGAGCAAATCTATACAAACTTAAGCTTAACCTCTTTATTATTACGGCCACTCCGGGGACCAGGTGTCGCTAATTTGCGGTATGTACGTCCTGTCGGCGGTTACACCAACATTAAAATTTTATCACTTTATCTTGGGGGCAGTATTTAGTTTTGTTCCAAAATTCGTTTGTACATCATGTAACTGAGAAATACAAATAATGTTAATCACTTTAGAATGAGAAATTAACAATATACTGAATTTTGGGCTTGATTTTAGATCATTTTAGTTACTGAACACTTTAACCTGACGTCAGTGGGGTCTTAAAAGTGACGTCATCATAGTGACCTCTCTTATATGTACACCTCCCTAATTCACTCTGTGCCATCGGGGTCCATTAGAGAGGTTCAACTGTAGGCCTACCAACCCCTTTTATCAAACGCACACACAAAACAAAATTGACAGTGTTAGGTTTTAAAGAATGGTTGGTTTATTAAGATACAGCCAGTTTGAGATGAGGGTTTTAACATCAACTACTTACACGGGGTTTTAACATGTTCAAATGTTTCATGATACATTTTTTTCTTGTTCGGCTCCCTTTTGAGGCCCCTGAGATAGTTGATGATATGCCTGTCGCCTCCATGGGCTTGTACTCAGCTTTAGTGTGACCCTTTGTGTGCAAAATGTTGAGAGTGGGGGCACTTGACCCAAGTTTTAGAGCATAGCTAAAGTAATCTTACTGTTGGAAGTTGTGATGGGTGGGGGCTGGGGGCTGGGCAGCGGGCTTAAATCTGCCACCTTCTACACTTGCATTCCCCATTTCCCTTGGCTTTCTCTATTTACCCCTTTTTTGATTGCAAAATATTAAGCTTTCTTGAATGAATTCAATAATTTCTGCCACTTTCCACATTTAAGAGCTCCCACCTTTCGCTTTTTCCTCTTTCACCTCCTGACCTCTCCTGCTTCCTATTCTCTCAGGTTCTCACCCCTGTCCTCCCCCACGAAAGTGAACCTCAGACCTGCCAACTCTCACGATATTTTGAGTTTTCTCATGGCCTCACAACAAGCCTCCCAATCTCACATTTGTGGGGGAAATATCGTTTTGAAATGAAAAGTTACCTTGCTGAATAAAAATAGAAATTTAATAAGGGGAATGCTAGTACCTGATTAAGCCTTGATGGTACTTAGTTTAACATCTTTGGCCATGAAGTTTCTTATCCAAAATCAAATGACCCCTTGCTATAAGTTTCTAATTCCCAGTTAAATGTGCCCACATCCCTCAGACCTCTTAGAGTCATCAAAGAAAGCGACATCTTCTTAAAAGAGTGATCACAAATAAAACATGGTTATATTTGAATAAACAGTCAATTCACCCAATGGAAAAAAAAATGTTTGTTTAATTCGATTGGGAAAAAAATAGAGTCTCACTACTTTTAGTAGAATCTCCAGATTTTCCTTTGTCAGGGGTTAGCTGATTTCATCAGGACCTGGGAGAAAAAAAACCCCTATTTATATAAACATTTGCCAGGTACACAACAACCACCTCCCTGTTTGAGCTCTGTTTAGGGAAATGGACGATGGACAAGTAAACATTCATGCCACATTCTGGATAGTCTGCGAGTAAGCTCTCCGGAGTGCTCTGGCGGTGGGGTGGGAAAAGGAAGGAGAGGTTGCAAACGTGTCTCTGGAATTTGAATTCCACCTCCAGTTCCCCTGTGGCTCCCTGTTGACTGAGCTTTTAGATTTCTGTCAATCAGCGGGAAGAGAAAACGAGCAGGGTAATGTTTTAATTGATTGCTAATGTCATCTCCACCAATCAGCATTTCTCAATGCAGATATTCAAATTCCAGAGGTGTAGTTCCAAGCTCTCCTTCCTTTTCCCGTCCCGCGGCCAGAGTGCCCCGGAGAGCTTGCTGGCAGGTTATGTTCTGGACGATAGAGAAGCAACACAAACACACCTTGTCCAGCAGCATGTATAGGCAAAGATATATTGACAAAGAACCCCATCCCCTTGGGTCCCTTGAAGTCTAAATGATTCCTCAAAACATTGAGCAGAAGCAAAGACTTTTTTATATGCTCAGCTTGATCTTACTATTTCTTTCCTATCAGCAATTTCCCTTGCCCATGATTCATCGTTTAAAAAAGATCAAGATATTCTCGTCCTTCCACTGGACTTGCAAAAATTTGACACACATGAAAAACTGGCTCAAGATGTCCTCAAGCATTTTGGAAAGGTAAAAAGAAACAAGTATATAGAGGGTTGAATTCAACAGCAGTTGGTCTGAGTGGACAATGTCAGTCCAACCGTGGGTATAACTGCTTTTAATTGAGTAGTCCCATCATTGGCCAGCAGGCCATGCTGTCTGATAATTAAAGTCAGTTTGAATATACAACACCAGACTTCAAAACGAAACAAACTTACATCTATTTGCAAAATTCATAATAAAAGCTTATTGTTAGTTACATAATTACAAACTTTGGTTTTCTCAGCAAGATATAACAAACAGCTTAAATAACTGTCAATGGTCGCCATTATGACAGATGCATAAATATCAATTAGTGCTGAATCCACATCAGACAAAGACACTCATAGCGGAGCTCCACCCGCGCGCGAAGCGCGCACGTGGGCGGAGCCCCATAGCTAAGGAAATGTGGTAATCTACCCATCCCAGAAAATTTGGTAATCACGTGACCGTACACCGAGCGAGCGAGCGAGCGACCGTCCGTCCGCACCACAGGCATACCAATGTAAAATAATTCAATCAACAGGTATGGGAACCCAAATGCAACTCAAGGTTTTATTTGGAAGGAAATCACATGGCCGCCCGGACTTTTAGAAAGAAAAAAGTCGTGTCTTTTTCGGCGTTATTTTTTTATGAGTACACTAACGTGGATAACAGAGAAAGAGCTAGAGCGAGTTACTGAAAATTCGTTGGAAGAAAAACATGGAAATTCAAAGCGGCGGTGAGAAAATGAGAAATGCTAGCGGCCAGCAAGGTGAAAATGAGCGGCAGTGAAAAATAAAAGCGAACATGAACACTGGAAACAAAATATTGGGTAAGCATATACGACAATTTCTCCATAAAAATAGTGTGTAACTAGGAAGTTTGTCGTTTTAGTCGTACAAAACAGTGTTGTAGTCGTTCAAAACAACGGCAAGGGAAAGACAAAAAAGCGTGCTGCACGTGCAAATTTGCTTTTTGCTAATTAGAAGAAAAAGTGTGCTGCACGTGCAATTAGTTTTTTTGCTAATTAGATCTATTAGTCTTGAAGCCATTTTCATTGTCGTCCCCGTTTAGCGTTACACGATTTAATTTTTTTTGTTTACACGTATTATTAACCAGAGCTTCGCTTTTAGCCCTGGCTAAATCTATATATTATTGATTTTCATAATTTCCATGACACATGCTAGATATACAGTTGCACTCATATTTTGATAAGACAGACAGTAATATAACTATGCCCCAAGAGACCAGCAAATGGCATGATGCCAGGTCAAGAGAACACGTGAAGAATGTAGAAAATTTTATTGACTTTTTCACAGCCATGAATAATATTCTTCTATTAGCCCTTTAGGTCTTTAATTTACAAATGAAAATGATAGATTTTCCCTACCTATCCATGAAATCCCTACCCTTTTATATACCTGAGGCCTACACGTAGACTGTGTGTTAGTGCAAAAAGGGGAAGCAGTTGGGGATAGGGGAAAAAGTGCAAAAGGGAAGGGAGTGCCTGCTATTTAAGAGCCTTTGTTTTTGTATTCTGCCAACCAATATCTTAACTAATCTGATAACTTCAATAACCATGACCAATAACAAGGAGGGAGCTCTTCTCAGGATGGTCCAGACTTAATGTTGTTACTTTGTTTGGACCAGAAATTGTCAAGTCGAGATGCTATTTTCAAGTGATATCATAATCAAGCCAAATAAAACATTTTTACTGTTCTTGCACAGCAAACACGACAAGCATGCAATGATCAATTTTGTGTGAATAAAGGAAAAACTTTTGGCCTTGCCTCATCAAACACATTTGGTCGCAAGTACAGAACAGTCACCAGCCTGAAACATGAATAATTTATAAAAGAAGAATAATAATCATTTGTCAAAAAGCTCAACGGACAGCTGTTACCGAAGCTTCAACACTCTCCTTACGAACCATTTTGAAGGTCATTCAAGGTGGTATTAGATTTTGCGGAAAAGTCCTGTCTCCAGCTTCTAAAATTCTTCCAATGCTAAATAATATTATTGTAACCCGGTGCTCTTGTGAAATAATATCAGCTTTGCAGTTACCTGACGAGAATCGTAATCACTTTGAACTGCTGCTCAGTGCTTGGACAAATCCAGTATACAAAACCTCCTGAATATCTGCTGCCTCATAAACAAGCTATTACCGTTGGTTCTAGTTCGGGTTTCAGCATTAAGTTCCTACACGACTGACGTAATTTTGATCTTCCAAAGCTTCACGCCAGTAAAACACAATTCACTTGATACTTGCATCATCATGATGGTTGTTTCTCACTAATACATGCTACTAAGTTACTCATCTCGCATCAGCCAATTAGGAATTTGCGGACGCCAGCAGGTGCAAAAATGAACAAAAGGGGATTATTATAGCAGGCATCCCTTACCCTCTCTCTCTCCAATCCCCCTCCCTTTTTTCCTTCCTCTCAACCCCTACCCCATTAGCTGCCTGTAACACAGGCTACCTGAGGCCTAAAAAACGTACCCTCTAGGGTGGAGCTCCCTGTATAGGCCATTATAAGGAGTACCCTCTGGGCTTTCCATGTAGTTTTATTAAGCTGTCTTGATTTCTTCCCAGGTTGATATTTTGGTCAATAATGGCGCAAGGGGCCAGTTTGGCTTATTGAGGAAGACGTCACTGGAAGTTGAGAGAGCAATTCTGGATTTGAATACTGTTGGCACCATTTCCCTGACAAAAGCAATTCTTCCCCACATGATTGAACGCCGTGAAGGACAGATTGTTATTGTTAGCAGCCTTTCTGGAAAGATCGGTAATGTTCGTATGAGTCTGTACACTTTTACCATATTAACTTGTGATCAAAAGGTGACAGTAATACTTTTAGAGACTAAAGTGGCTTAAGCTCAAATCATGTCTCTGATTGATTTGTTTACCCTGCAATCACCCCACCCATGTACCCTCTCCCTCATTTTGTAGTTTTTTTACCCAGTCACACACCTACTCACTTGCTTAAGGTGGCTCGATACAGTTTTTCAGGGTCAATACCTGCCAAGTTTGAGCATAAACTACGTCGCCATAAACAAAGTTTTGGAAAAATTGCCACCACAGTTGTATTAGATGAAGATGCAAACTTGTTTTTATCAGGGTTGCAACGGCATCGGAGTTGTCATAGCAACGAAATGACGCTATTACCTATTTTACTTGCAGCAGTATATCTCGGCACTGGGAACTGTTCTTCGAAAATAATTCACGGGAGCTTTTCCTCCAATAGCAGCCTCGATGTTCGTGAAGTTTAAGCGAAATCTGTAAGAGCGTTATCGAAATATTTTGGGATAAAGATTTTGTGGTTAGAAATACGGTAAAAAATGAACAATCTTGGTGTTCGGCTGTTATCTGTAGAAAACGAAGCGCTTTTGAAATGCAATTACACCTCATAGTAGTTTCAATCTTTTTAAAAACGTGTGTGAAAGATCAAGGAGATAGCTCCAGCCGATTGCTAGAAAGAAGGGTTTGATTAGTATGTATCGCGGCGCTCTTGTGAGCGGTTTTTTGAACATTTTGGTCTACTTTAACAAATTAGCGAATAATTTTTAAACCACTCGATAGATTTTTTAAAACATTTAAGATTCTTGAGATTAACCTTCGTTTTATATAACCGTTTTAGTTTCAAGATTATTGATATATTGTAAGGCAGTAAAATAAGGGCTACAATTCGCTAATATTTTGGCAGAAAGTTTGTGTTTACAAGTGTGAGCCTCTCATTATTCAGGGTATTGTGTCCAAGTTTCATATTTTCGTGCACAACAATAGCTAGCATTTTTGCATATTTCAAATGCATTGTTAGTTACTGCTGTTCACGTGAAAATGAAACTTGGAGACAATGCCTTGAATAATTAGAGGCTTTCACTTGTAATGACGAAACTTCCGATAAAAAAGTAACGAATTGTAGCCCTTATTTTACTACCTTACAATATATCAATAACCTTGAAACTAAAAGGTCATATAAAAGGAAGGTTAATCTCAAGAATCTTAAATTTTTAAATCAATCTATCGAGCGGTTTAAAAATTATTCGCTCATTTGTTAAAGTACACCAAAATGTTTACAAAAGCGCTAACAAGAGCGCCTCGATACATACTAATCAAACCCTTCTTTCTAGCGATCGACTGGAGCTATCTCCCATGATCTTTCACACACGCTTTTAAAAAGATTGAGACTACTATGAGGTGAAATTTCATGTCGAAAGCGCTTCATTTTCTACAGATAACGGCCAAACAACAATATTGTCCATTTTTTACTGTGTTTCTAACAATGAAAACTTTATCCCAAAATATCCCGATAACGCTCTTACAGATTTCGCTTAAACTTCACGAACATCGAGGCTGCTATTGGAGGAAAAAGCTCCCGTGAATGATTTTCGAAGAACAGTTCCCAGTGCCGAGATATACTGCTGCAAGTAAAATAGGTAATAGCGTCATTTCGTTGCTATGACAACTCCGATGCCGTTGCAACCCTGATAAAAACAAGTTTTCATCTTTATCTAATACAACTGTGGTGGCAATTTTTCCAAAACGTTGTTTATGGCGACGTAGTTTATGCTCAAACTTAGCAGGTATTGACCCTGAAAAACTGTATCGAGCCACCTTAAGTTAGCTCTTCCCTACAGTCACACGTACACCCACCTTGACAGACACATGCACTCTCTCACTCGATACTAGCTCTATTACTTAGTCACACATCTACTCACTTGTGTAAGACCTCTTTCGGCCCATAGTCACACACCTACCCAACCATAAATTATGTTCATTAACTAACTGTCACCTCCTTACTAGCTCTTTTACTTACCCACTACCCACCCACCCCTGCATCAGGAACCCGGTCAGACAGGGGTTGACCGGGGTCAAAGACTGGCCACAGTCATTTGTGTGCAATTGCACATTCACATACTTGCACCACAGCCCACATACATAATTCTTAGCTACAGCGATTGCACACATGCAGTTTATGTTGTGTTATATAACTTTAAAAAAAAAAACAGCATTCATTCAATGCAAGCTATTGTGAATGACCATGAACATTATTTTCTTGCAAAACTTGCAAAGTATGCACATATATAAAAACGCATATGACTACTTTAACATATTTCTGTAAAATTATCTGGCAACCCATTTCTGGCCTTTTTGTACAAACCTTGTAGGTTTATTTTTTAGAATTCTGTAAGTTCATTTTCTGGATAGAAAGGTAAAAAAGTAACACCATTATATGATTATAAGAATGCAGAAATGAATATTTCATACTATTATTCTTGTGCTTTTATATTGACATTTACCTTTTTTCAGGGTCGCCTTATACCAGTACATACTCTGCCAGTAAACATGCATTGTACGTATGTATTCCTCAAAAAAACAATCAGATGTTTCTTTATTGTTGTGAATGTGTAGCCAATGTATGTGATGACTCATTTAAGGAAAAATTAATAACCCATGGACCCTTGATCTTTTACCCTTGGTATTTAACAGAAATATCGTTTAACATTTTATTAATTCCTAATTTACATATTGATTTCCAAGAAATGAACATGTGTACAACAATACACTTAAAACGTTTGGCTTGACAACTAGCTTGCATGATGCTTAAATGTTACTCTCAATGTTCATTTCAATTGGAAAGTTATTTTCCAAGCACCTCATTTTTATCCTTCAGTGTAAATGATGAAATATTTTTCTACTGACATTAGTTATTATACAAATTTCTTTTCCAGGGTTACTTTGATACAGCTCGCCTTGAGTTGTCAGAGTACAACATTGGTGTCCAGATTATCTGTCCAGGACCTGTCAAGTCTGACATTATAAAGGTTGCCTTTACTGAAGACATTAACAAGGTAATAAAACCTGGCTTTTGTTATAGAAATGTGCAAAACAGGATCAGTCTATAGAATTTGTATATGGATATTAACAAGGCTTAAAGGGTTCAGGTCACATACAATAAAACATCTTCACAGTGGCTTCGTAACCACAGCTGAAACTCACGGAAGGATACATGTAGATAGTAGGTTTTTTTGCTCATGGCATCTTGGAGACAAATCAAGGTAACTGGCTGTCGTAAGATTGCAGAGGAGGTTAGAACAAGTGATTATTGCAACATTTGGGAGAATACATCTACGTTAAAGCTTGGCTAAATATATGCAAAACAGTATGCATACTGTCAAGAAGCAAATTACATGATTTAATTCATTTGTATGTAAAGCTGTTTCTGTCATTTAGTGTATAGGTGATTATAGCGTCAAATGTACCCTGTAAAACAGCTGCACATGAAATTCAAACTTCAAGACAACAGTACAAAAATACTAGTTATTAATTATTCTTTCCTTTTCTGCTTGGTGAAGTATCATTAAGCAAAACTGGCTCCGCAGGGAGGTTATCTCAATGGACAATTTATTTCTAGCTTGCGAGCAAGCTCTCGGGGGCGCTTTTTCCGCAGCCCACCCCTATACCCACGAGAGACCAGGGAGAGCTTGCTCGCTGGCTAATTTATTTGTCTTTCAGGCTCCCCCATCCGAGGATTTTATAAAGAAAGTGGCCAAAATTCGAACTATGCCAACTGAACGCTGTGCGAAGTTGATGGCCGTAACCATGGCAAACAATTTGGATGAAGTCTGGATAGCAGAATATCCAGCTCTTCCAGGTCCTTATTTAAACCAGTACTTTCCAAACTTCTTCAGATGGTATGTTAAAATATTTAATACCTTCATCATAGAAGGGGCGTAGCCAGGATTTTTTCCAGAGGTACGCACAAGCAAGTAGGAGTCAAGTAGTATCATTTACAAATGAGTGATTTATTGCGGCCTTTTGCACATTGTTTTGACTGACAGAGTGAACCTGAGAACACAGGTTGTGGTGCAAAGAACGCGTTCACTCTTTACGTCATACAGCTTGCTCCTTTCGCCTTTTTCCCGCTTTTTTCTCGAGCCACCAATAATTGCCACCAATGAATCACATCGATTTTGCGGAAAACGACACTTGGGTGTTTGACAAAAATATATATTTCAAAGAAACAAGTAGAATTAAATGAATTGAGCCAAACTGTGCCTTTTAAAATGACTAACCTTTTTTATTTGCTTTTTTTCTCTTTTTTATGTTTTTTTTTTCAGGTACGCACGTGCGTACCGTGCGTACGAGTGGCTACGCCCCTGCTATCATAGGTGATGCGGTGCAGTGCAAAATGTTTATGAAGTTTATGAATCTTTGTCAGATTTCCTTTTTATTGAACTGAACCATGCAAAATCTTGAACAAAAAAAAAGAGGTTTCAATAACATTCCTATCATTTTGACTCACAATGCGTTTACCGTAACTGTGCCAACTGTGAGACAAAGTTGACCAATCTGGTTACAGAAATATAACAGTACATTTTTAATGAAGTTGATTGTGGCCAATCTCCAGCAATAAGTTTTACTAGAAGCATAAAATTTAAATATTGATAGCAAACGTTTCCAAGAAAGCAAAATTTTTCGTCAGACAATGTTTGGCTATCCAAAACTTCATTACATATATTGCCCAGAGGACATATTTGTTTGGCGCATGACCCAAGCTGTTATTTTGCCATCTGCCAGTAATTTCTTCGCTAACATTGCCGCGCTTTGCAGTAACATGCGAAATCAGGTCAGAAATATAACTCATAATGTTTACGTTTTTTACCCCGACAATTATTCTAACGGATTCTCAGGAAACAGACTTTCTTCAGCGGGTTCACGGCACGTCTGTAGGTTTTAATTGATTTCGATCCTTAATGTTTATTTCGTCTCGTGGTAATTAGGATTGACAATAGCTATTTTTCTGTACTCCAGTTGGTCAATAATCAGGGTCGGAATAGGGGTCTAAATCACGAATCACGGGCTAAATTTCCGTACATTCACGAATCACGTTACCTTTTGGAGTCAATTTTATTGCTATAAAATCGAAGCTTTACAATTTTTCACTTTTACATGGTTTAACTTCGAACCCTCGTCACAACACTTACATCTGTTTCATGAGTTTTTCCGATTCACAGTGTTTAACGGTCAATTCACGGATCACGCGAAACTCCTTCCAGACCCTGAATAATAGGGAACTTAAACGACGGCGACGGCTCGAAAACGTCACTTAAAAAGTGAATTCGGGTTGCTTCAAACTTGATCTTATTCCATCTCGTTCAATTTGTGAAATGTTAAGATTTTTTTCTGGAGTTGAATTCTAAAAGACTGTATCGAAGTTCAGGAGAAGAAATTTAAAAAGTCGTTGTCTTGTGTTCACGTCCTTCACAAAACGTGAAATTAGAGACCTTAAGATCGAGGTTTGGTCATTTTACTGCAAACGCCAAATTGCGGTCTGCGGGTGACGGTTTCACGTTACCCGTCTGCCCATATTTGGGACTTACGATTCGCGGGTAGTAGTTCGCGGCTGCCAGGTTTCTTTTCATTCATCCTCTTACTTCTATTTTTGCTGAGAACTTGTCTTCAAAATTACTTTTTTCAAATAGAATTCAATAATCAATAATCGAAAGAGTTCTAAAAGGTCGTTTCTTCTCTAACGCGGGATTGTGATGTTTTAGAGTGCAAAAAACCTTGCGGTAAATCATTTACCTCTGAAGCGTGATCTAGCCGTACAAATGTGAACCTCAAACCGCAAACCTGACAGCAAGGCCCTGGTCACGTGACTTCTTGACGTTTGCGGTTCGCGGGAAATGCCGAAAAACCTCAGGTCTTTATGGGTATTTTCACGTGACGGCAAAGAAATGAGTGATGCACGTACAAAGCTGTTGTTTTCCCTATCTAAACAAATTGCTTTCTTGCCGTTCTCGTTGCCGTCGCCGTCGTCGTTGCTGAAGCTCCCTATTGTCTAGGTGGCGCCGGTTACAGTAGTCGTATTTCAACTGTCCAATAAGATTGAAAAAAACATTATGCGATGAGAGATCACAGTTTACAGTCATGGATGAAAGTTAATTACAAATCCATAGATAAAAAGCTATTTTGGAAAAAAATTTAAAAAGCCCTAGGCTTTTGTTAAAAATACTCTATTCAATGCTTACACAAATAAAACGTGCAATAGAACGCCACATTTTTTATTCAATCAATATTTGCCAGGAATCTCACTCCTCTTTAATTTGTTCCTGTTGGAGTTTTTAATGGTGTAACTTTTATAGACTTTTTTGTGTAATGACATGCAGGAGCAATAGCAGCGATGACATAATAACCCGTCTTTATGAGTAGATGGAATATGATCAAGCGGTTGAGTGTAATTTAATAGGACTGACTCGAGACTGACGGTTCGTTATCTTGTGCGGTGGTCATCTTCGGAGTCATAGTGAGTTGTATCTCGTCAGTTGATGGTCTTTAACTCTGAATATTGACCTTGATTGGTCAATAAAGTCGCGATATTATTGGTTCTCTGTTACTTAAGCCGTGATGTTATTGGCTATGCTATGAAGACACTAAATTTCATTGGTGCGTCATCAAATCAAATCTCATCTTTAGTTGACATTGCTCACACAATATGCAACTTGATTATTTTAGTGTAGTTGTTGCACATTTCACTTTCCTGAACTCTCTCCTTTCTTGTACTACCTCCAGGCTTGGGAAGAAAATTTCGATGAAGATGGCCAAACAGATGTTGGATCTTCCTGAAGACAAAGCATAAATTACAACGTACAAGTGAAAGGACGGCCTCTAGTGTACCTCTTGAAACCCTGTCTCTTGCATAATTCGAGATCCCGCGCGAGCAACAGGCCTTTTCCGAGTTCCCCCAGGCCTCTGTTTCAAAACGAGGGTAGGTGCTCAGCCTTTGATACGGGAATCATTTTTCATTCTTATGCAAATAAAACTCATTTTCACAAGAAAGGTTGTGCACCTAGCCTCATTTTGAAAGTGAGGGTTTTTGGAACTCGGAAGTGGCCTATTGACCGTGCTAGTTTATTTGTGTCCCTGTCAACAGTCTAGACCCATCTAATTGCTATGTCAAACAGGGTTCGCAAATACGCCAAATTTGGCGTATTTTACGCCAAAATTGTTCAGATGACTCTACGGAGGTTACGGAGGGAGTCACTTCGACTCCAGAAGTTTTCGGTAACAAACAGGGAGCCACTTCGACTCCAGAAATTTGCGGTAACAAGCACAGTTTTGTCCTTACCTTTTTCACAACAAATACAATTTACGTTAATTGTGAACGTTGTAAACCTAATTAAATCATCGAAATTAAAGAATTATACTGCACGACAAAACAGGAAGAGGGTAAATTACGATCAAAGTTTACTCGATGACTGCCATCATAGATTTGTCTGAGCTTTCCAGGTCAGCGGACCGCCACAGCTGCTTCGTGTATACCTCACGATAGTGTATACATGCCAGGACCACGTGCTGGAAAGTCTGAAAATGGCTTTTTTCGTTGTGATACTTGACTCCAAATATTCCAAAATGACTCCAAAATTTGCGAAGCAGAAGTCACACTGACTCCACTCATCAATAAAATTTGCAAACCCTGGTCAAACATAAAAAATTCCAATCCTTCCATTTCATTTTAATAGAAATAAACCATTGTTGGAATGCAGTCTAAACCGCAGTTCTTGTCAGATGGTGATCGTCCAGGGGCCAATGAGATAAAACTTTCACAAATGTAATTTACAATTGTGCCCATTGTTCTAGTGTCTAAAAACAATAGCTTGGCTTGTAAGCTGCACTTGCAAAAGTTTAATTAAATTGACCCCAGATTTGAAGTACTCGTAGCTATAGTTTCTACAATCATGGACTGAAGTCTATACATTTGTACATGTATAAGGCTTTCTCACGTACACCACACACACGTTTGCGCGCGACCGAAACTGTGCTGAAACTTAACTTAGTGATATACATATGTATCTTCTAGTTAGCGTTATACTGTTATCTATTAAAGGATTATTTACCTTGACGAAACTGTAAAGTCTTCTTACAGCATACAATTGATATGAAGTAGTATTTTCTGATTTGGAGAAGTGAAGTAACCTCGAATTTGAGTGTAAAAATATTTCTCGCGTTTCCAGAAGTCGTGCCGTCCTTGCCTTGACATCCGTGGTAACGCTTTTTTTTTGGCAAAAAACCGCAAAGTTTCCTACTGGGAGGGACTCTATCGCGGCTTACAAACTTTGGAGATACTGTTATTATACAGTAACAGTACTTCCATAGCTTGTAAGCCACAATGTAAACAACATAGAAAGCAGGGAAAACTGGCTGCTTAAGAAAGTTTTAGACTTCAGTTGTTTACGTCACAATTATCGTCATTTAAAAGAATATGGAACGCAGAGCGAGAAGTTCGTTTATCTTCGTCATCTGTCTATGAAATCGAACCTCTTAGAAAGTAAAGCCTTTTTTTACCATTAGGAATTTTTTTAACGGTCGGGGAGTGGAAAATGCATTTTACTGACCCCATAACAATCTGTTCTGCTTTTGTCTCCTCCGTACATGCGCACTAGAGAAGAGCCCTGCGGTCGGTTTGCCTGCCAGCATGAACATCGTGTGCGCACGCTCTGTATAAAATTTTTTTAACGTTGTCGTAGCCTAGATGTCTCCAACTGTTCCCATAGCAGAACCAAGAATAGATTTAACCACAGGGTTACCCCAATCTGTGTGTGTAACCGATGTTACCATACAGTAAACGCACTGGATTTACCGTTTGCCTCACCTATAGTGATATCTCGTTATATATGTATATAGATCAATGTTAAAAAAACGTTGAATTATCTTACTTGTGGTATATAGTCGTACTTTTGCCCCCAAAGCGGTTTTTGAATGATTTTAAAGGAGTTTGAGTTTGCCCTTTAGCAACAGTAAACGGCAATCTCAAACTACTTCAAAATCGCTCAAAAACCGCTTTTGAGACAAAAGGACGACTATATACACAGGTAAGGTAATTCAACTTTATTTAACATTGATTTATGAAAATAAAAATGAAAATGGATTTACTCCACTTATTGTCCGTGGTGCTTTACAATACCATAACTCTTAATACATTATTCAAGACAATTCAGGCTAATAATAAAATTATAAATCAAAATAATTCGTAAACAGATATGTCTTAAGCTTAGTTTTAAATACAGTAAGTGACGATGATAGCCTGATGTCCGATGGTAACTTATTCAGCTGACTTATTCCACAATTTTTGAGCAGCAACGGAGTATGCCCTATCACCATAGGTCTTTAATTTAGCCACGAGCTCATCATGCAATTGCTCTTTTGAAGATCGTAATACGCAGCAGGAGTTCTTATACTTCAGCAGATCTTTGATGAAGGTAGTTGCTTGACCATTTAGAACCTTATGAGAGAGTGTAAACACCCAAGAATCGGTGTAATATGATCATGCTTTCTTGACACGGTAACAAGGCGAGCTGCTGAATTCTGAAGTTGAAGTCTATCAATCAGGTACTTTGGAAGACCATAGTACAGGGCGATATATGTACATACTTAGCGATATATCGCTATGGGTGAGGCAAACGGTAAATCCAGTACATTTACTGTAAAATAACATCGGCTACACACACAGATTGTGTGGACCCCCTGTGATTTAACAATAGAACAAGAATAGAGGGCTATGTATGGGGGGGGGGGGGGCGGATTCGCTTTTGGAGCTCATTCTCTCCTGCTACAGTTTAGGGAATGTCCGTTCCAATTGTAAGGGCGGGCCTGTGATTTTTTAACCAAGTCTAAGCATATTAAAAATGTACCATGTATACCAACGAATACCAAATGTACAATTATATTAATTTTTACAATGATGGGCGAATAAATAAATTAAAACAAAAAAACCAAAGTTTTATTTGTTTATTATTCGTAAGCGTTTAGCTAGGGTGACACACATTTGCTATTTGCTAGAAGTTGCGGCCAATCGCAATGCGCAAAGCTAACGTGTATGACTGGACGAGACTAACATCACGAACGATCACGAACGTTGAAAAACTATTTAGACGGCGAGAAGAAAGCTTTGAGGACAACCATAGCTACTTGTAAGATGTTCATTGCTGTTTCTATTCCACAGGCATGACTTCAGAAGGTGAAGTTGTAGTAACCGACGACGAAAAACAAAATAATACGCAAGACGAAAATGTAAGTCGGATGTAAACATTTGAATTATGTTGCATGACTACGTTGTCTTCTTCGCTATTGTTGGCGATTGCAAGATCCTTTTCAAGTTTCATTACATTAGTTCCATCTTTTGGAGCAACTTCAGAATAACCAGCCACATCATTTTCATGTGTCGGATGGTATAGGTGGTTTTCACGTTACGTCATCGCCTCCATGCTGGTGGACGGTAAACAAAAGATTGCTCATTAGCTCGTTTTGTTTGTCCACCAGCATTTGTTCATTTAACCATTGTTATTTGTGTCTCCCGAGATTGCATAAAAACCACCTATAACACAAAAGGGCACTTCAACGAGACCTCGTATAAGCTTAAACTGCGTGAGCTCGGGCCTCCGTATAAAAAAGTTCAAACCATCTGTCAAGTGAAAAAACTTCACCTAAGAAATCACACCTTTCAAAGGCAAGGTATATCAAAATAACAACGGTCAAGGTGCTTAAACATCTGTAAAAGATGCTTGCGTGACTATCACATTAGATTGCAGTTTTTGCATAGTAGAGGTCGCCGGTGGGCGGTATAATATTTAAAAAAAGGTGAGCCGCTGAGGATTTGAAACCCTGATCCTGTAGAGGACAGAAATTTCCTAAAATAGATACGCCATAGATACCCTGTTTAGAACAACGCCCGCGATTGTATTACCCTGTTTAGGACAAAGGACAAAATGCACGCCGTGTTGTTTTTTAGAAGCTATCTATTGGCAATTGCAATAGAGAAAATTCACGTTATTCATTGGTGTCGTATTCATTGGAGTATAAACAAAATTCATCAAGTAAATCAAATCAATAGACCTTGTCACGGTTTTCGACGCCATCTTGACGAGTAGGCAAGCGCGTGAGAAATTACAGTGATTGTATGAGAATCCAATGTCGAATAATTTCCTTAGAACGGCTGTTCTGAAAAAAATATGACTTGTAAACTAAAGCTTCACTCCTAAGGATTCTCCTGAAAAAATTTGAGGGCGTTACATGCACTAGGAGACCTAGAACCACTTTTTAAAATTTTCTATACATTTGTCTGTAAGAAAGTCCCGGGAAAATTACAGACAAATATATGGAAAATCTAATGAAAGCCTCTGGAGAAATTTAAGCACAGGTACGGCCCCAAATTTTTTTAGGACAATCCTTTGCTTTGTAGCTTTAGTTTACAATTGATATTTTGTTCAGAAAAGCCGTTTTACGGAAATTATTCGACATTAGATTCTCATACAAACACTGTAATTTCTCACGCGTTTGCCTACTCGTCAAGATGGCGTCGAAAACCGTGACAAGGTCTAATCAATCGTGTAGGCAATACCCTGTTGACTCACACGAAATTATATACCCAGTTTAGGACAGACTCACACAAAATTATACCCAGCTTATATTAGGAGAGAGAGGTCAAAAACCACACCCTGTCCAGCGGTACATCCCCGTATTTCTAGTACCTTCTCTTATGGACAGCCCCCTGTGGTGGCAAATGCACTCATAGTCTTGTTTTAGTTTGTTCCTTCATTCTTTTGTGATTTTTTAATTTGTGGTGTTTGCAAGCATAATGCTCTTGTGTTTAATATCCGTACCCCCCATTGAGGATCAATGGAATTTTTCAGGGGTATGTTGTAAAAATTGAGGATTTCTTTAGAGGCAGAATACAAAAAAAAATATGGAATTGTTTTGGGGAGGGGGGAAGCTTAAGTTAGTTAATAGTTTGTTAATTCCTGTTTTTTTTCTGTCCTTCAGAAGCAAGATGGAAATGAAGATGATTCAAAAGGAATTTGTGCAGCAGACATGTGGTACTCCCCAAAAGGAAAATCTGTTCCTTGTGCTCTTCTTATCATTGTGATGTGGATTATATTCCTTCCTCTAATTATTGTATTTGCAGTCTCTTTTCTTTTGTGGTATGTTGCTTCAGCGTGTTTGACCCGCCTTTATTTGTGCGGTGCTCCAGAAAGTGGAAGACGCCGGTGAAATGAACACTTGCTGAAAATTCAATCGAACTTCAGTCCACCTATGAACAGCTCTTGTTAGCGACCTTTCTTTCCAAGGTTATATGAAATTTTTGCCTGCGATGTTCCGATGTATGACATTTGAAGACTGCAGACTGCAGACCACAGACCACAGACCCCAGACTGGAGACTGTAAACTGTTTTCACTAATTTTTAATAGTTATTTAACCACAGGGCTCCCAGACTCACAACAGCCTCCTGAAAGCTAAATTATATCTATTAGTATACTGTAATTTATCATAAGACCGATAAAACATCAAAACTTGCTAAAATGACGTTTTTACGGCAGGAAACAGTAAGAAAATAACCCAGAGACATCTCTTTATGAGGTATGTACACTTTAATGTTAGTTTATGTGCATTTTCACCGTTTTATTAATCTTATGTTACATTCCCATCTGCAGTCTGCAGTCTGCAATCTGCAAATACAGTAATAGCCCGCGTATAAGAACCTGGGTTTTAAGAACCTGTTAGGCTAAAATTTTCATTTTAAGCCCCCTCCACATGAGAACCTATTTAGGCTAAAATTTTTAAAAAGTTAGGTTCTTATCAGTGGGGTTGCTGTAAAAGTGTATATAAGGTAGAAACTGCTGAATTAAGATCATCATCTATTTAAAAGTAACTTGACATAATTTTTTTTCTTTCAAGCTTATTAAGTACCAAGTTGTATGTCTATTGTGTTTGCCATTCAAATAAATCCCCAAGTGTTTGCAAGAAGTGTACTCTACTACAGCATCAAAGAAAGCTTTCTGACCGTCTCCAACTTTGTGAAAATCACAAAATATTAAATGTAAAATATCAAAATATATCCCAATGAAATAAATAATTGCAAAATATCAAAACATTGAAATCTCCCAATGGGCAATGCCTCAGCTTCTCAAGTCAATGTGAGGTCATTTAAAGTGATAGATCCTTTAGATACAGCATATCAATATTTGCTTTTGCTTGTGGCAAAAATGACACAATGGACTGGGGAGGCATGGAGAAAGCTCTCCTCCGACAAGATGTTTGCTAAGAAACTGTTCATGAAGACTGGTTGCCTGATGACAGCTGATAGCTCGGATGATGATATGATCAAACCTCAGGGGCTAGAGCTATACAGTTTTTAATTTATTTTTGTTTTTCATTTCTCCTCATTGCTTGAGCTTGTTATGAATTTGGTATCAACATGAGTTTCTTTGTTATGTTTTAATTTGTTAAGGACATATGCTGTACCCGCACTGAACTACCTATAGGCATCGCTCTATGGTACAAATAAATGATTTATACTGTATTATGAGATGATATTTATAAATATATAGTATATTCAGATGAAATTCATTTGAGAATATAAGAACCTATTTTAAGAACCTCGGTAGCCTAAATTTGCTTTAAGTACCATTCAATATATAAGAACCTATTTAGGCTAAATTGAAAAATTCAGGTTCTTATACGCAGGCTATTACTGTATCAGTTACACCGGTGATATTCCATATCTGTAGTTGGACCTTATATTTAGCATCTACTTCTTGTGGTGGGCAACCACAAACACATATAGTGTTGCTGTCATGTAAAGTTTTCCATTGTTCAAATGATCTAGCCTGTGTAGCATGGCGGTTTTGTCGAGCCGGGCGCAGGAGCGGCGTAGCCGCGAGAAAAATAAAAGTTGCTCCCGCCCCAATCTCCTCGCGGTTTCTCTCCCCTCGCCCGCCTTTATTACTTAGCGCGCCCAACCAAAACCGCCATGCTACGCAGGCTACAAATGATCCAAATCATATATCAAACCCAATAGGTCCCAAGCCCAAGGTATAGATTATCACCAGACTTGTTCACCAACTCCTCATATAACTTCAGTTCATATGCTAAATATTATGCATTTAGCAGTTCAGATTGGTATGTTAGTACATCAGATGGATGTCAAGACTGCCTATTGCTGGAAGTTTAATTTATCTCATGACTTGCACAAGACCTGATTTGTGTTATGTTGTGATGTATCTATCACATGACATCTGTCATAACCAGTGAAATCACAGTTTGGGATGGCTAGGCAAGTGTTAAGGTCTTTCAGGGGCACCCAACGAGCGTATAGTTCAAAACCACTTAAAAATAGCATTGTTGAACGTATTTTAGTATTTAAACGGTAGAATAGGTATATTTTTATCCCCTAAAAATATTTCATCTGTTCGGATTTCCTAGCTGAAAGTCTAGTGATCCGAAAATTATAGGGATCAAAACTTACCTTTTCGAAAATTTCAGCCAGAAGGAGGCTCCCGAAAATTCTAGGTGACCTTTTTAGGGTAAAAATCCGTTAAAAATGGGCAATTATACCATTTTTGGGGGGTTCGAAAATCCTTAGCCTGTTCCAGGCGTTCAGATAGTGGGGAGCGGTGCGAAGTAAAAAGGAGCGCGTTCAACCGCTCTCCACTATCTGAACGCTTGGAACAGGCTAGAAAATCCTAGGAGAGACAGGCAAGCAAGAAATTTTACAACAAATGTTCCGAAAATTCTAGATCTCAAATCGTCTTCCGAACAGATTTTTTCCAAAAATTGTCGTTGGGTGCCCCTGGTCTTTAAAAGGTACTACTAACGGCAATAACTGATGCTTAAAATTGGTGAAGAAAACCAGCGCCGTAGCTAGTATGAGGCCAACCGAGGCACTCGCCTCGGTAAAATTTTGACGAATTTCGCCGATCATTTTTATTTTACATAAGCGATCATCGGATATTTTTAACGCATCATGATATTACAAAGAATTCAGCAATTCAGTCAATATACTATGAAAAAATTACCATATCATCGATCTCAAGGGGCTACGTACGTGAACTCAAATTTTTTTTGAACAAATACTGATCAAAACCATTGGCGAGGTTAACGGTCATCCAGATTATGTAGCTTGTTTCTGATTATTGCTTTTTAAATTCCACTTAAATTAACTCGAAAAAAAGTTACCGAAAGGCCCAGAAAACGCTGCAAATCGCATTTCCGAGAGACTAAAGTTCAAAATTTCTCGGGGGGGGGGGGGGGGCATGCCCCCGAACCCCCCTAGCAACTCCCGCCTGCCTCGGTTGGCCGTTTGGTCTGGCTACGGCACTGAAAACTCAACTGAAAGTAGTAGGATTTAGTGATTCAGATTGGGCTGTGTCTGATGATAGGCCCAGCATTTTTTATTAGTGGTTAAAATGCATTCAAAGCTCACTGATATCATGGACATCATGGAAAAGCAAAAGCAATCTATTTATTATAGCATGGTCTTCATGTGAAGCTGAAAATGTAACCTTATCCCGGACTGTTACTCAGGAAGCCAAATTTGACGCCTCATCCTGGTGATAGAGTTAGTATGTGTGTACGTTTTTAATGCACTCTTCCTATTTCGATATATCGTATGATGCATTACGTTGTTGTTTAAATCATGTATCAAAATAAAACAAATTTGTGTTTAATCAATATCTGACGTTTCATTTTATTAATATTTGACTTAAGAACTCCAACTTATCCCTGGGGGAGGGTAATAATGTGTAAAGAAAGCAATGAATTGGAAATAATAAACAAGTCGGAAATAACAAAAACAAGCTCCCGCCCGCTCTTTTTTTTTAGAGAAATCCGAACGAGAAACATTCGATTTTTTAGCTCATGGATGACGTAGTTTTCTAGAAGTTGTGCCTTGTACTGGCATCCGCGGTAACGGATCAGTGAAAGGTTCCGGCAATTCTACTTTTTTACAAAAAGATCAACTCTGCTACTTGAAAAGAGCAGAAAAATTAACTTTCTGCATTCATCTTTCATAGAACAAAATGCAAAATTATTACCTTTTTTGTTAATGCTAGTCGATTAGGTGAAAAGTTAAAAAAGGTACCTTTTGAGAAAAAAAAGGCAGGTATTTTAAGCTTTCGAGTGAAAATATTTTGACGTCAATATAGTCCACTTTTCATCCATCTCTTACTTTACCAACTGATGATTTCAAGCGCGAAAAAGGTACCATTTTGTCGCCTTCAAGCGATCTCATCAAAGGCACCAAAAAGGCGACCAGAGTGTAGTGAAAACAATCTGACTGCTTTCTAAGAAAGATTTACACTTCCATTGTTAAGAGAATATGGGACGCAGTTCGCGCGGTTCGTTTTTCTTCGTCATCTGTCAATCGAAAATCGAACCACTTAGAAAATAAAGCCTTTTTGACCGAGAGGAATTTTTCCTTTCAACGCTCAGAAAGGAGAAAATACATTCTGCTGACCCCATTCTGACATTCTGCCTGGGTACATTGGGGCTTCATAGTGGCTCAGGCTGCGCAAGCTCAAGACGTACTTCGAATACTTACTTCGAATACGATTTGTATCAGTTTGGTTTGCCTGCGGGCATGAATATCGTGCGCACACGCACCGTAAATAGCAATGTTTTCATCATTGTCGTAGCTTGTCGTAGCCTAGCTGCGTTCAATTTCATAGGAGGAGGGCCAGGTGTTGGGAATTCGCTCTCTTAGCTCATTCTTTCTTGCTACTCTTGTTTTAGAGTCTGGAAACAATAGCTACGCTTGTAAATTACCCTCCTTTTCTTGCAAAAGTGTTATTAAATTGACCCCTGCACTTTAGCCCCACCGGTGTCAAGCTTTTGAAAGGTAAGGGAAAGTTGGCCGGGAGGACCCCATTGAAGCGTTGCGTGACAAAGAATGCCTTCTGTCAACCATGGTCACAAAGGAGGCAACATTCGTCACGGGGGTGATGAGTTTTGCATCATGGCTCGAACACTTTTGTTTCTTGCAGTTTTAGTTCCTCTTGTGTGCTTCTTGCTGGTAAAATATCAGGATGCAGATTTTGTGCTTATGATTTACGAATTGATAGGTGAAAATCCCGCCGTAGCGTTGCGCGGGAAAGTTGTGTGGATCACTGGAGCTTCAAGCGGTATCGGTGAATATTTAGCTTACGAACTGGCTAAATATGGCTGTAAGTTGGTGCTTTCTGCACGAAGAAAAGATGAACTAGAAAGAGTCAAGAAAAATTGTGTAGGTAGGTCAAAAACGATATAAATGTGAGTAAGTTTATAATATAACTGCTTAGAGCTTGTGGTTGAAATAGTCTGAAACTGGTGAGCTTGATTAGTCTGGAAACCAACAATTATTTCTGGGATGAGGCTGTGTATCATATGAAGAATTATGCATATCTCAGAGGGTATTATCCGCTGAGGTTGATAACACCTCGTGCCTTACAGTCGACCTGTATTGAGCGGTAACTGTCCGGGAAAACCAACTCACTGCTTGATTCTTTAGCTGGTTGATCGAAGATGGTGACAAAGCTAAATATCTATCACGTGACAAATTGCCTTTAAAGAGGTTTACTTTGTACATCTTCTTGTGCCAAAAGAAAGCGAATGACCACTTCAGGTAAATGCCATGCACATCCTGGTGCCTTTCAATGGCCAAAACCTGTTTTGATAAGGATACATTTTTAGAGCAAGTCTCACCCCGGGTGTGTGTGTTTTGGTAGGGATGGAGGGGGTGGGGGGTAACTGTTCTAGGGAAGGGGGAGGAAATGTGTCTGAGGGTGACTCTTTTTAAGGATAAAAATGAAACCCGATTACTTGCCCAGCAGTGTGTGATCGCTGTTAAGAGCAGCGGACAGATACATGGAAACCCAGATGAAGTGTATGCCCTGCTCTTGACAGAGAGTAAAAAATGCTCCACTTTGTGTAGGAGTATGTAATATAGGTGAAAACATAAGCATGTACCCCATCCCCAAAGTGACCCCGGAAGTCTGAATGCAGGTAGAAGCAAAGATTTTTCTTTATGTACTGAGTTTGTTTTTACTATTTCTTTCCTACCAGCAATTTCCCTTGCCACTGACCCATCATTTAAAAAAGATCAAGAAATTCTTGTCCTTCCATTGGACTTGCAAAAATTTGATACACATGAAAAACTGGCCCAAGATGTCCTCAAGCATTTTGGAAAGGTAAAAAGAAACTAATATATATGGGGCTTGAATTTAACAGTAGCTGGTCTGAGTGGACAGCCGGGTTAAGGGTTGACAACTGACATCAAAGCTGATTATTATAGTGTTGACCCATGGCCAGCCTGACACTTCATTGCGTGGTTGCCTCACATCATGCTGTTCCAGGTTCTACATTAGTGTGATTTATCCAGCACCACTAGCTAGACTGCAAGACAGAAAAAAAAAAAACTAGCATCTAATTGTAATAAATCACTTTTTTATATAAGCAACATATATAATCAAACTAATAATATAAAATTTGGTATTTCTTAAAAGTTTCTCCCTTTTATGTTCAGTTAAAGGGGCAACCATCTTAATGCTCTTTTGTATGTCAGTTCGTTCTTATGGCAATGCAATTAAAGACTGTTGTCTTCTTGATGCTTAATTCTGTATGTCTCGGGTTTTTTGTACACTGTAAGTTAAGTGTTTCCTCTTAAATATTTAAATTTCTGTGTGTTCATACATTGTGTAGTTTGTGCCAATTATGTCAATGACCATGATGTTAACTTCTTAAGTAAATCTCTTTTCACTAGTTAGTTCCATATTAATAGGTTGTCTGTTGAATTTAGGTTGAATTTAGAGAAAATGTAGCCCCAGTCAGGGACCGCGGAGCAAGGTGAAAAGTGGCAGGGCTGACAATTGAAAATAATTTTTTCATATTGAAAATCGAAAAAAGGAATAAAATCATAGTATTTGATTTGTTTCTGTCGCGTGACTTTGCATACTTTATCCAGTGTATTTGTTGCTCTTTATAGGTCGGCCAACATACACGGTCAGTTGAGATTCAATGCAAGAAAAGACGCGATTACAATTTCAGTATAGAAAATACTACACTGAAGTGATCTGAAAAATGTCTAACTATGGCCGTTAACTGTTCAAGTAATGTAATTCTTCTTGCCATTGAATATTTCATTGATTCGAAAGGAGAAACTGACAAAAGATAAAACTTTTATCAACTCAAAACAACTACTCACCTTCGTTTGGCTTGAAAAAGCTAGTAATTTTCTTCATTTCGTCCGATAAAACTGATAAAAAACTCTGCCGGAGCTGGAAGTACAAAACACGCTGTAGAAAGAAGCGAAGGGGTGGCCAAGGCATGGCGTTTGATCAAGGGGCAAGTCGGCTCCAGAGCACAATTACCGCGAAAAGCACAAGAGCCCCACAAAATGCCTGGCGTTTGAAATTAAAGAAAATACAGAGAATATAGCGGAATATAGACGGAAAAAAACTTGTTTCAAGTCTTTTTTTTATTTTAATTATTTTTCTTTTTAGCGCAAAAAATGGGGGCGGGGGCGCAAAAAAGTGG
Organism: Porites rus; assembly: GCA_964035705.1. Taxonomy (NCBI): domain Eukaryota; kingdom Metazoa; phylum Cnidaria; class Anthozoa; order Scleractinia; family Poritidae; genus Porites; species Porites rus. The sequence continues at coordinate 4,519,354 of OZ037996.1, read as the reverse complement.
TGGGGCCGCGGCCCTACCAGCCCCTCCCCCTCCGCGGTCCCTGCCAGTAGGCAGTGCCTGTGGTATTGTGTTACTGTTGTATATAATTTGCGCATATAGGATTTCCTCTTCTTGTGTGTTCGTATCATATTCATCTTGTACTGCGAGCTGTTAGAGTTTCTTTGTTAGATGTTCCTGTCTTTTCAACATTGGTGTGAGAGCTTTCTTTTCCCAGGGACAAGAAATTATTGATTATTATTGAACTGTCTGTAATAATGAGGTGTCCTTAAGCCAGTGTCTGTAAAGTGGGGTTTGACTGTATTATAAATACAGAATTTTCTAGCGATGCATTTTCCTTCTAGAATTATGAAGAGCATGGTTACGGTAACTGAAAAAATGAAAAAAAATATTGTTACAAAGTTACTGACTTTTTTTTATTGGTGATTATATTTGTCTTTGGAAAAAAAGGTTTTAAAAAAGTGTTACATCACATTTATCTATTTGAGTGCAGAACACAGACTTAACCAAAACTAGGTTGTTTAAAATATGCCAGGAGGAAAATCAATGTATTGATTTATTTTAAAGGTACTGTATAATGTTTCAAACCACTAGGTGCTGTCCTAATCAAGTTTTTATGTGTAGAAGCTTTCCATATAATCCTACACACAGTGTCTTCGTCTCTTTTCAGGTTGATATTTTGGTTAATAATGGTGCAAGGGCACAACTGGGTTTGATAAGAAAGACCTCACTGGAAGTTGACCAAGCAATTTTGGATTTGAATACTGTTGGCACTATTTCCCTGACAAAAGCAATTCTTCCCCACATGATTGAACGCCATGAAGGACAGATTGTTGTTGTGAGCAGCCTTTCTGGAAAGTTTGGTAAAAATTTAAGTCTGTAGAATATTTTAATCCAAAAAGTGATGAAAATGCTTCCATTAAATGTTAAAAGTGGCTCAAGCTCCAATGACATGCTTCATCTCAGCCAGGTACCCATTCCAGCACCACTCATCCTTCAGTTAACCTTTTAAGTTCCAAGAGTGCATGACCAACATCAATTTTTCCCCAAGAATGTTAGATGTGCATCATCAAGAAAGATCCTATGAGAATTAATAAAATAATTTCCAGAAGGAAAATATTTTAATCTTTTATCAAATTATCTTAAGTAATTCTTTACGGAATGTTTGGAGATCAGTATGGAGCATTTTTACGTGTATACATTTGTTGGCTTAAAGGGTTAAGTTCTTTCACCCAGTTACACACCCATTCAGGCACACACACATGTACTCATCTTATTATTACATGACCCTCTACCACAATTTTGAATATAAAAGAGGCCTTTTCCGGCCCTTTGTTGAATTTTTAGAACTGTGTCAGCTCATATAATAGAAATTTAAAAAGATGGTATCAATCTTTTAAGAATAATTTTTGGAATCCCTTTTTATTCTGAGTTTAATTTTATACGTCTTGTGTTGTTAAAATGATATTTACTAATTTTTTTCAGGGTCCCCTTATACTGGTACATACTGTGCCAGTAAACATGCATTGCACGTATGTATTCCAAGTTTATATATATAATTAAGACTTGTGTTTATTCAGTCCAGGGTTGTCACTAAGATTTCAAGTTGCCGGGTATTTGTTGTTAGTAGCCGGGGAAGTCGTACGCAGTCTCCCCACCCCCCCTTCCCCAAGACGTTTTTGAAGTGCAACTTCTACCGTTTTCCAAAAGGCATTACCGCCCCAAGCAAGCAATCCTCATCAAGAGTAGAGCTATCATTAGCGGTATTACGATGATCACGACTTTATTAGAGGAAACTGCAACATTCTGAGAGACTAAAATAATAAGTTTTTACTTTATGTAAAGGCTCGTTGGAGGGTTTTTTAGTGGCCACCAAATGGGAATACATGTAAAGTCTGGGTCTGAAAACACTGACACGTAGGCACCGGTCACGTTATTCGCGCAATCTTATCTGCACGCAGACAAGGCGCATTCTGGCCAGTGAAGTGTTAAATCACAAAGATGCTTTAGAAATGTTAATAATGTGGAAAGGACAATCCCTATATGGTTCAAATGAATTAACATGCGCTGTAAAATCAATTGTAAACCCTGATTTAGTTATACGTAAGAACGACACAACTTACGGAAGACAAAGGTAAAACTAATATTACAGATGAATAATTAACCCACGGAGAAGCGGAAAGAAGAAAGGCGGACAATGAATGTACGAAAAAGTGTCATAAACATAGGGTTAATATGGTTTGTTGAAAAATAAAAGTATCGTAAGGCAAAAACAACTAGCGTAACGTACGAAAAATGGCGGAATAAAAAATGGCAAAACTAAACTGTCCAACGAAACATCACTTAACATACAACTGACCTAAGGAAAATCGTTTAAAAGACAGGGCTAATTCTTTATAAACGACGCTGAGGTGTCAAAACGAGACTCAAGGAGAAGAATGCAAAAGTAATGCTAATGCTTAACTTCCCTTTCATATATAACTTCTTGAAAGTAGAACTGAGATTATGTGACCTGCAGACAATGATCGAACATTTCCTGTTGACCGTGCGTTATTTTATATACTCGATACCTAAAGCTAAGTGTAGATCTGGTCACTTAAATGACAATTTATTAAACATAGCAATCAGTCATAGTCTTCATCTTCAAAGCCTTCATCATAATCCTCATCATCATCAACATCAGCATCAGGGAGATTTAACGCTCGGATGAAGAGTCAACTTCTTCTGTGATGTCAAAAGAGATCTGCTCAGATCTTTCATCGTGAACAAAAAGTACAGATTCCTTTGCAGCTTCTTTGACATGTTCAACGCAAAGCTGACACAACGGTTGAACCTAGGGACTTTTAGCATCGACAAAGGTGACGGCGTCGAAAACGTCACTTTTAAAATGAATTGGCGTTTTTTCCAACTTTGTCGTGTTTATTCCAATTTGCTGAATATGTTTAATGTAGGGAAATTTCCCTGGAGTTGAATTCTTTGGGACCGCACTCGAGTTTAGAAAGAGAAAGTCGTCGCTTGTTTACGTCCTCCATAAAAAGTGAAACTGGGCATTTTCACGTCGTAGTCACGCAGTAACGGCAAAGAAATGTACAAAAAAGCGTTATGCACGTGCAAACTAGCTGTTTTGCTCAATAAACCTATTGCTTTTTTGACGTTCTTGTTGCCGTCGCCGTCGTCGTTGCTAAAACTCCCTACTGACATTTCGCGAATGGAGAGTTTTCGCGCGTGTGTACTAGTACCAAATCTCTGTCAGATGTCTTTTTCCGACATTTCTTAGTTTTTGCACGTGAGTATTTCAAAATTACGTAAACCTGCAGCAGATGAAACTTGCATTTAGTTTGATGGATAGTCTTTGTGTGCTCTTTTGGTTTAATATATCGACGAAATTAGCCGGGGCCCATGCTCTCAGTAGCCGGGGGAAATCCCCAGTCCCCGGCCCTTAGTGACCACCCTGCTATCAGTGTTGTGTATGTTAATATGCACCTTGTTTGAGTCAGTTTCACTTTAGTTTTATTTCTTCTGTCCATATTTACAGGTAAGAATTAGATGGATGTACATTTTTATGTTTCTGCAGAGATTTTAATTATCTCCAGGCAAATTGTTCTTAGACTTGTTTCTCCTGTTCTCAGATATATACAAAAATAATATGCTATATACTCCTCCATGTATGTTAAAGACTTTTGTACAGAAAATTACTGGAGATGGGGGACTGCAGATTCCCCAGGAAAATTGTTTCCAGTATGTGACAGCTAAAGAGATAGAGAAAATTTCCTTACGGTATTTTGAAAATCATCGAGCACACCTGGCCAAAATATCGAAAACCTCACATGCAGTGTTCCCAATATTTTTTACTTCTGACTGCAACTCAAGGAACACACAAGAACAAGTGATATATTGAGAGATGTTTAATGTAACTTATAAATGTCTGCTTGATGTTTCATTAAAAAAGGGTGTAAGCTATTAAATTTGCAAAGTAAGCAAATTTCTTCATTTTTCCACCGTATGGAAAATTTGCAGACTATTATAAGCAGAAGTAATTTTGGTTGGCTGCTTCAGCTTATATCAGGCTTTCTTTTCATTATTACTCAGTGCCCATCATAGAGCCTGGTCTCTGGCTAGATAAAACCTAGACTGTGAGATCTCAATGATTGAAGGCCTCAATTTTTGAAAAACCTGAATGGTGTAATGGTTTTCCCTAAAGTACAAAAACATCAATTTTTGAAAAAAGTATTCCTTAGTTTCTGCTTCATTTCCCAGAAAACACATCCACTTTGCAATAATATTATCAACAACAACCCCCCTACCCCCTCCCCAATGGAAACAGTCCCCTTGTTCACTGTTTGATCAGGTGCAGTGTGATAGACAGTAGTAACAGATAACTAGTGTGTTGAAGAAAATTTGTTTGGACCTGATATCCAAGTTTTAGTCTTGAGTTATAAGGCATGATGCCAGACAAACACAAACTTAGTTATTAAATACCATTAAAATATTTTTTTCTGTTTACATCAGCAATAATGGATGTCTTTTCTAGGGTTACTTTGACACAGCTCGTCTTGAGTTATCAGAGTACAACATCGGTGTCCAGATCATCTGTCCAGGACCTGTCAAGTCTGAAATAGCAAAAAATGCATTGTCTGAAGATGTTAACAAGGTATAAAACAGAATTTTTAAAATCCTAATTAATATGGAAACCAATGGGGATTGAGTCAGATGTGTGCAATGAATAAATAAAATCGAGTATACTTTGTTTTGTGTTGGCCCCTGGCAATGATTTCTGCAAAATCTTGGGCACATTTAAAAGTTTTTTTAAATTTTATTTTGGAGTTTCTTTTTTTTCACTGTCAGAATCAGTTTGCTGTACTTGTTGCTTCAGTTTCCCCCAGTAGTCTTGTTAGTAGTACAGCACGCACTATTTATTACTGCTTTTTTGAAGTGGATGATCAACGTCATTTCCTTTTGCCTTTATCTCATGAATGAAATGCGGAGGAATCTCATTAAGATAACGTCACATGCTATTTTTAGGTGGTTCACCTGTTTTGACAGGTTTAGCCAATGATGTCACCTGTGATTTAAATTCACTGCATCCGAACGTTCATTGGCCATTCAGCATTTTCACATAGACCATAATGCACCTTGTTTACCCCCTCCCAAAATTTTACATAACCATTTGTTTCCAATTTCTCTTAGGGATTCCTACATGTAGGCCTAGTTACAAAAATCTATCCGGAAATTTTTTAAACAATCACGTAATTTGCATAACATGCGGGATTCTTGTGACCTGTGGTCAAATTGCATGCAAACACTTTCAAACTGATTCAAAATGGTAATTTATTTACTAGACAGTGTAAGTGGTTCGTCTCGTTTACATATTGCTCTTTCAAACAAACGATAACGACAATAAGCACGTAGTAGAGTTTGACATTTCATGTGGCAACTCAGGGAACATGAGAACTTCCGCTAACACAAAACTACCAGGCAAAGAACCATTTGGAACTGTACATACTTAACACTAACGACCATTGACTCTGAGCACTGAGGCTGCCTCAATGGCATGGTCCTGTTGATCGCCAAATATCGTAGTCAGTAGTGACGCAACCCTCTCAGCACTAGCGAATGAAGGTTCCACGAGTACAACCTTTTGCACTGCAGCAGACCATGCCGGGAGCTCTTGATCATTGGATTTCCACCATAGCCACACTTCCATACGAGGATCAAAAGCATCAGGGATATTTGCGGCATTGGCGAGGTATACCGGTAGTTCATCCTTTAATGACTGGATCACATTGTTATCGAGGAAGGGTATGGCTTCTAGCCGATTGATGTCTACATCATTTGGTGTTGATATTTTCACAAACAGAGGGTTAAAAATCTGTGCTACCGTGAACCCGCGGATGGAACGTGCTGCCTCTAAATAATTGACCACCGTCTGGGAGTAGTACTGAAATGCAGGCGTAAGGCACTCCCCGAGGGCACACTGGTACCACCCTCGTTGCTCAGACGCATTCACAGGAAAAACATTATGAATGGCTTGAGCCAAAGTAGGGAAGTTCTCCACATGAATAAATGCACTTAGCTCCTCCAACTTTTCAAACACAATAGATGCCAAAGTGCCGTCTCCCTCCAAAGTATAGGTCGCTTGCACAAAGTTCTCAAGTTCCATAAAAGCTGTGAATTCAGCTCTTAGCTGAACTGGATTGCGGAGAAGTGAGTCAGATAACTTCTGTCTGGATGCCTTCGCAAAGTCTTCATCATGCGCCAAGAATGCAGGGATGTGTGCCCACTCCACGAACACTACCTTGGCACATACCCAAAGACTCCACCATCGAATGAAGTTGTAGGGCGGCATGACTCTTGTAGTCCGGTTCTTCCAGACACATCTTGCTTTCACACTGGTAGTGAAGATGACATTCCATGAAGACATGAATGGTGTCAAAGACTGGAGTTACTGATTTAACACCCACTCGATTGAGAAAGTAGGAAATACAGCATGCCCGGATGTAAAATGGACACTTTCCCAATGGTCTTCGTGTTCACCGGGGCTCTATCTTGCATTGCAGCCAACAGTTGACGCTGTGGCACATCTAACTTTCTGTGGAGCACTTTGATGATAATTCGAACTAGCTCATCTCCATTCACTGAGTTCTGGGTGATTTGGAAGCGAACAAGTCTTGATTTCACCTCCCATTCATGCACAAAGTGCACCAAGACTACTAGCGCCTCTCCCTCCCTGGTGGTGCCATCAAAGATAATACCCACATCCTTGCCCTTTAATTCCCTTGCCAAGAACTTGTATTCCTCTTCTAATATGAAGGGAATAAGCTGGTGTATATTACATGAGGATGACAGACTCATGCCTGCTTCTTCAAGAATTTCTCTGAAGAACTCCAGGCGATTGAGAGGGGTGCCGCCCTTCAAGAACGCTTGAACAACTTTTATGCGAAAGACCCTTGTAGGTGTTGAAAGAGTCTCTCCTTTGGGGTGGTGCTCTTGGTCGTATTTCTGAAGAGCTTGTACAATGTCTTCTTCTCGTTTGCCGATCTTCTTCAGCTTCCCTTTGTTAAGCCTATGCTTCTTGCTCATCACGTGAGTCTTCAAGTTTGACCTTTTTAGATAGATAGATAGATAGATAGATAGATAGATAGATAGATAGATAGATTGATTGATTGATTGATAGATAGATTGATTGATTGATTGATTGATTGATTCACTTTTATTTGAATACGGTAATTTCATAAGTTACATACCTTCTTTACATGAAAGCCGTATAGAAACAGAAGTAAATACTGTACAACTACACTAAAAATATGTACAAATAATACAATATAGTAAAATGTAGTCAACAGTTTGCCTGCCTACTAGCCAGTTTTCTTTTAAAGATAGCTTTAGATTCGGACGCTTTTATGTCATTTGGTAAAGAATTCCACAGCATTCTTCCTCTGTATGAGAAAGACCCCTTATAATATTCTGTTTTTGGAACGTGGTCCAGTACAACATTATATTCCGCATTTCTTAGCATAGACTTATAAGGGTTGTTCTCACAGACATTCGAGAAAAGATCGCTTAAGTAACTAGGTATATTTCCATTCACTGTATCATACATTAATAGACTTAAGTGCCTTTGACGCCTCGAGGCAAGCTCTTCCCAGTTTAGTTGTTTTCGTATTTGTGCTGAACGAACGTCATAACCTTGAAAGGTTATTATGCGTGCAGCACGATTTTGTAATTTCTGGATCCTAGTGGCAAGTCCCTGGTCTAAATTGTCCCAAACAACGTCGCAGTAGTCGAACACAGGCTGGATAAGAGATTTGTAAATAGTATTTAGAACATCTAATGGTACATAATCACGTGCCTGTTTTAGACCACTGATGGATCGATTGACTTTTGAACAAAGTTTGTCAACATGCTCGTTCCATTTAAGATTTTCATCTAAGTGAATTCCTAAATATTTTGTTGTTTGGACTCGTTTAACATGATTGTTGCCAATCTTAATTGGAAAGTCTCTTCCTAAGTTAGATAATTTGAAGGTAGTTGTTAAGAACATATACTCCGTTTTAGTGACATTTAAGCTTAACTTATTTGCAAGAAGCCAGTCCCTAACGCGAGTTAGGTCATTATTTACCTTGGCATATAGTTCAGCAGTGGATACAGAGGACGCATATATCGTGGTATCATCGGCATACATGTGTGCTTTGGTATGGAGAAGACATCCAGGGAGATCATTGATATAAATTAAAAACAACAAAGGGCCTAAAATTGAACCCTGTGGAACACCACAAGTTATCAACTGGGGCTTAGATACACAGCCCTCTACTACACACTGCTGTTGCCTATTTGATAGGTACGATGAAAACCAGTCGAGCGTTACACCCTTCAGACCATAGAGCTCAAGCTTTTTTAATAAAATATTATGTGAAACGGGTGTCAAAGGCTTTGGCAAGATCGAGAAGCACAATCAAATTGGTCATGCCTTTGTCAACGTTAAGATACCAATTATTTATAGATAGATAGATAGACAGATAGACAGATAGACAGATAGACAGATAGACAGATAGATAGATAGATAGATAGATAGATAGATAGATAGATAGATAGATAGATAGTTACATAGATACATAGTGACTATATTTAGCGAACCCAGTGGCCCTCAAAAAACTAAAAATACTTACACTAATTCTGCTTATCATAAACTTAAGTCTTAAAAATGTATTAAAAATGAAATAGATACAGAGTAAAATATACACAATATCGTGATAAGTTAAGATGCAAGAATTATGTATGTTAAAACTATGGTTACGGTCAACGCTCCCTTGCAAGCTTCACAAAAGATTCCATCCCTACGTGCTTGAGGGTTTTTCCCCTTTGAACTCTTCATCTCTTTGCTATGCAGAAACTTTGGGCTCGTAGTCAGTCGGTTTGCCTTTTTGCCTCGTCGATTTCCCCCTTGGTTAAAATCGTTTTGTACTTCTCTGTTTCTTTCTTGATTTATAGCCTGAGGCTCAGTTAAATCAAGCTCAATGCGATGGGTTCTGCTTCTGCCATGTTGGGCTTATGCTTCCAGGCCTTACAGTGATGGTAACAAGGCGTGAACATAACTCATGGGCTAACCCACTGACCGGTAATATTTGAATGGCAAGAGCCCGACTGCTCGAAACAGTAAGTGTAAGAAGCTTGTTGGAACCACTCAAATTTGTTTTTATGCTACCGGCTGTATGTTTTTAAACATTATCGTTTTAAACCTCTTAAATTTTCTAAAAATCCCACTTGACTCTAAAAATCCTAAAAAAACCGGATTTTTGTAACTAGGCCTACGTCGTCCTAAGGGAAATCAACGACAATGGTTATCAAAATTTTACGAGGTTATCAAGGTACATTATGGTCAATGTGCAGATGGTGAATTAAAGGATGGTTGGATAGTCTCTGCAGCTGTATATGAAATTCAAACTTAACAACAATGGTAAAATTAATAACATTTATAAAGGAGTTATCAGTAAAGAAAGAAAGGTAAATTTTTGTTTACAGTACCTCATTTAATGTTTTGCGAAGTATCAGTAAGCGAAAATGGCTCTACAAGTTTATTTGTTTGTATTTTAGCCTCCTCCATCCGACTATGCAAAAAAATTTCCCAAAATGCCAACAGAACGCTGTGCGAGGTTGATGGCAGTAAGCATGGCAAACAATTTGGACGAAGTCTGGATAACAGAATATCCATTTCTTACAGCTCCTTATTTCAACCAGTATTTTCCAAACTTCTTCAGATGGTATGTTTGGCTTTGTGTAAAATAATAAAAATAAAAATATAGTTGCAATGGTTAAATTGGTTGAATTGGCAATACACAATAACTTTCAATGAGGCCTCCTTTGGGCGCTTTCCTAAAGTCAGAACTGACCGGTCGGACCATTGGCTGGACCAGTCATTTTGACAATGAAAAACGCATTTTTCAAAGAGTTTTTCTTGAAACACCATTTCCTTCGTGCACGCCATTTGGGATTTGACTGGATAGTTTCGATTAAAAGTAAAATTATAATTTTGACTGGAATTTTCTGGCCGGTCAGTTTTGACAAATGGAAAGTGCCCCATAGAAGAGACGGGGGATACATGTGTCTCTAGTGTGAATTTTGAAACCCCTCGTTTTGCTTATTGAGAAGAAAGCCTGGTTTGAACCTGTTGGTATTTAAGTTTTGTATTTGTGCCTCAATCCAATCTTTGGGTTTCATCTGTTTCATGTCGCTGTTTGAAGACGATGCTGTTTGTCGGAATCTTACCCTAACAAAAGCACACTACTCATCATCATCAAACATTGTTTCATGTAAATAGTTATAGTAGCCCAAACATTTGACGATGTTTAAAGGGGCTGTGTCACGGCAGTTCAGTTCATTTTGTTTAATTTTGCTAATTACTCGCCCTCAATCGCTATAGAACTTAAAGTAAGCAAGGAAATTACATGTAAATGACAAAATCAGAGATCCGTGACAAACAAATATGTCTACTGAGTATTCAAAAATAGTATTTTTGAAGTTGCAAGCAGCAGGAATCAACTTTGAAAATTTGTTAGGCTGAACAGTTTTCAAAAACCCTACTTTCAATACGTTTCAATCTTCTTCAGTTTTGCCCATCCGTGGCATCTGTTGTTTCTGTTATGTTATTTTAACCTTCCTTTAAAGTTTTAAGCAGTTATTTTTATTTTTTCTCTCAATTTAACGGGCATTTAGTAACTTCCTAATTTGGCTGAATTTCGTGACACAGCTCCTTTAAATGGTTTCAGCAGTGCATATTGGATAAACTTGGATCAATATGTTAAATCCGGGAGGCACTGCAGCAATAACGCAGCTTAGCCGTCTTCATTTCACATTTTTTCATAAATTATATGCAGAGTTAGTGATTGTGTCAGTGTGTTTGTTGCTCACTCTATTCTCATCAATCCCTTTCTTGTCTGTTCTACCTTCAGGAGTGTGAAGAAAACTGGAATGAAGATGACAAGAGAGCTTTTGAACCTTCCCCAAGACAAGGATGCCTAAATTACCTGTAACGAGTGAAGTGACTTCAGAATGGCTGATGTACCTCTTGAATTCTTGCAGAATGTTCCTTTTTAAAAGCAATCTAAATCAGCTAATTTTGGCGATCAACAATTCGACTACTTTGTAGTCAGTTCTACTTAGGAACAAACTATTCTTGACCCGCGATTGACATCCGAATCTAGCTTCATACTCAGCGTTTCATGGAGGGAACTATAATCATGAACTTAAGTCTGGGGACAAATGTTGCTCTTGTGACGCCTTTTTACACGCGTCAGGTCGTGGGGCGACTAGTTGCAGTAACACGTTGCGTCCCCACTTAGCCTGCGTAGCCAGCGTTTCCGTGCGAAAATTGACTGTCGTTTCATTTCTCGCGCAGCCACAACCGACAATCCCGTTCCGCGGTCTTTCCAAACGGAAACGCTTGCTCCGCAGGCTAACGACACATGGCAGCGACAAATCCCTTCTTTTGTACTGGAGAATTTGTGTAAAAATCTTTGTCTCTGCAGCAGAATTTTGTCGCTGCAACGAGTCGCATAAATTCCGTCTGATTTGATTATTTGCGACATGTTTCTGTAACATTTGCAATAAACAACAGGATTTGTAATATCAACCTGATTTGTTTCAAAGTCAATGTGATATGTAATAACAACAGGATTTGTAATAAAAGCAACCTAATATGTCATAAAACAACTAACTGGATTTGTAACCAACTTTCAACCAGATTTGTAATAACGTACTTAACCGGATTTGTAGTAACCTATCAACAGGATTTGTAATAACGCTGCGAAAGGTGACTTAGTGAGCCACTTATTTTTATACTGTCTTGATGTGCATTTGTTAAAGGAACTCGCTATTCTCCCACTCATAGCCTGCGTAGCAGGCGCTTGGAAGTAGTAACTCTCTCGCGCGCCCGTTCTCTCTTTCTCCCACTACTTCCAAGCGCCTGCTACGCAGGCTATCCGACTCATGGAAGGGTATCGATATTCCAAAAAGTTAAGGATCGAAAAGGCCAATTCAAGAGGAGATTAGGGGAGAGGGTGTGGGTTAATATATTGTACATATCAGCCTACACATATGACCTCAGACATGCAAACCTAAAAAGGAAGGTACTCGCCACAAAACGAGGTTTATTATAAAAGTAATGGAGGATATAACATGGCCGCTTGGAGATATGAAATTTCTCTTCTCGTGTTGAAAAATATTTCACTCGTTCGCTACGCTCACTCGTGAAATATTTTTTCAACACGAGAAGAGAAATTTCGTATCTCCAAGCGGCCATGTAATGTTCTATTTATTATACAAACACCAATGAAATACCAAACCATTTCACTTTAATAGTCTTTTGATGTGAAAGGCGCGGTTTATTATGTACCCATAGCAAAGGTGATATTTTCACATGTGAAGATATCAAGTTTTCGCGCGAAAGCTCACCTAGTATTTCATTGGTGTTTATATAATAATCAGATTTACTCACTCGATAACAAGAAACATTCTCATTGGTCGTACGATTGTTTTTTTCACTCATGGCTTCTGATCGTACTACCAATGGGATCGCTTCGTTTTCCCGCCACTGCAGTGGCAGCCGCGCTTGGTTTAGCGGTTCCCTGTTTATCAGTTTGCCGTTTCATATTTTTTAAAGTTAAATTAACCCCTGTACTTTAGCCCTACCTGTGTCAAGCTTTTGGAAGGTAAGGGGAACTATTGGCGGGGAGGACGCCATTGAAGCGTTGCGTGACAAAGATAAAAGGAATGCCTGCTACCTCGTCGACAAATGTCCAATGGATTGATTGGAACCAGAAACTCAGAAGTGGTTGTTCAACCTTATGAGTTTCTGTTGGAACTTAATTCTTAGGGAATTTAGGAATTTTTAATTTTGAAATTTCAGATTAAACAGTGCAACATTACAAGGAAATTAACTTTACCTTTAGTTTGTACAGATTTGCTCTTTCTTCCGAGGCTAATTCTCTTTTTTAATAGTCTCCCTCGCAGTCGTTCTTTCGTGACGCAACGGTCCTTTGCGTTTAAAAAGTGTCACGCAACTGGTAACTTTTACGCAACATTCGTTACGGGGGTAATTTGTACTGCATCATGATGGCTCGAACACTTTTGGTTCTTGCAGTTTTAGTTCCTCTTGTGTGCTTCTTGCTTGTAAAATATCAGGATGCAGATTTTGTGCTTATGATTTACGAATTGATAGGTGAAAATCCCGCCGTAGCGTTGCGCGGAAAAGTTGTGTGGATCACTGGAGCTTCAAGCGGTATCGGTGAATATTTAGCTTACGAATTGGCTAAATGTGGCTGTAAGTTGGTGCTTTCTGCACGAAGAAAAGATGAATTAGAAAGAGTCAAGAAAAATTGTGCAGGTAGGTCAAAAACGATATAAATATGAGTAGGCTTATGTATTATAACTGCTCGAAGGTTGACACTAACCCTAACCGTAACCCTAAAACAGCATTCTTAAAAAAGGACAGACCCCGGCCCTACCCAACCCCGCGTTTTACTGACATCCGTGACAAAGGCGAAGTGAGAAAGAGGAGGAAATGTATATTACAATTTGAGATAATTCTGCCTAGATTGATGTCCATCATAACGAAAGTTAGAACAATAAAATGGCGAGGGTCCGTATTAGCCGGAGTTTGTTTCAGTCAAATGTCTAATTTATGCCGGGGATTTAGCAGCTGTCGGTAAGAGCGAGATGTCCGCAAGGTAAGAGAGTTGACTGTAGTCTGAAACAGGTGAGCTACATTAGTCTGGAAACTAGCAATTTTTTGGATGAGCTGGAGGCTGTGTATTATATGAAGAATTTTGCAGATCTCGGAGGCTGTTATCCACCGAGTCGAGGCTGATAACACCTTCGTGCCTTACGGTCGACCTGTATTAAGCGTTAACTGTTTGGGAAAAAGCCAACTGGCCGCTTGATTCTTTAGCTGGTTGACCGAAGATAGCCTGCGCGCAGACGAAATTAAACTCTGGTATAATCAGAGTTTAGTTATCGTCTGGACGCAGGCTAACCGAAGATGGTGACAAAGCAAAATACCTATCACGTGACAAATTGGCCTTAAAGAGTTTGTACATCTTTCTTGTGCCAAAAGAAAGCGAAAGACCACTTCAGGTAAATGCCATGCACTGTCAGCACATTGCAGTTATTGTGCAAGTGTGGTAGATCTTAAGAAAGTGTCTGCTTAATAATTAAATTTAAATATTGGCTTGACAGATAAAATTCTGACAAGCAACATGGCCTTGAAACAGCAACAGAAGACTAGATAAAATGGCAACAAACTATATAAAGAGGAGCGATGGCCATATTTGAAATGCAGACTTACAGGGACATACATATATATCCTCCTTTCCCTGACCCCTAGGAGGGCCTTCTAACACAGGTTGAACTGTATTATGCCTGCTTATCATCAGCCATCACCCATGGGTGGAGAAGTTTCAGGGTATTGGACTTGACATAGAATTGACCAAGATTATGATATATAATTTATATAATTTATATAATTATTATAATATATATTATATTTAATAAAAAAGAAAAAGGTAAAGTTCTGCAGGAAAGTAAAAAAAGAGCATGGATATAAATATACAAAATTGTCAAAGATGTAAAGCTTGAAATCTCTTACTTTTGAAGCCTTTCAATGGCCAAAGCGTGTTTTGATAAGGATACAGTTTAAAGGACAACTCAGTACAAGAGCAAGTCTCACCCTGGGGGGGAGGGGTGGTTGTGTGTTAGTAGGGAATAGTGGAGGGGACGGGCATGACTGTTCTAAGTACGGGCGAGGGGATGTGTCTGAGGGTGACTGTTAAGGATGAAAAAGAAACCTGCAGAATACTTGCCCAGCACATGACAACAATAGCAGTATGTGAGCTCTGTTTAGAGCAGGGGACAAATTAACACATGTAAGCTGTCATAAAGTGTATCCCTGCTCTTGATAGAGAGAGAAAAAAACACTTTGTTAAAGCTAGAGCATGTATTCAAAACATAAGGAAGTACACCATCCCCAAGTGACCCCTGATTAGTCTGAATTTTATGCAGGTAGAAGCAAAGAGTTTACTTATGTACTGAGTTTGTTTTTACAATTTCTTTCTTTCCAGCAATTTCCCTTGCCATTGACCCATCATTTCAAAAAGATCAAGAAATTCTAGTCCTTCCATTGGACTTGCAAAAATTTGATACACATGAAAAACTGGCCCAAGATGTCCTCAAGCATTTTGGAAAGGTAAAAAGAAACTAGTATATATAGGGCTGGAATTTAGCAGCAGATGGTCTGAGTGGACAGGGTTGACAACTGGCATCAAAGCTGATTTATTGTTAGTGTTGACCCATGGCCAGCCTGACACTTCATTGTGTGGCTGCTTCAGGTCATGCTGTTCCAGGTTCTGATATATGTTAGTGTGATTTTAATACACAACACGGAAGACTACAAGACAGAAAAAAACTAGCATCTTAATTAATTATTGCAGTAAATCACATTTTTATAAAAAAGCAACATTTTCTACTTTTTATATTCAGGTAAACCGTCTTAACGCTTTTCTGTACGTCATTTTGTCTTATGGCAATTAAAGTCTGTTGTTCTCTTTATGCTTAAATTCTGTATGTCTGTCTTTTTTGCACACTGTATGTATTAGATTTTATAATTATGTATCTAATTTCTGTGTGTTTAGATAGATAATTTTGTGATGTCAATGACCATATAATGATGTCAACTTCTTAGTAAACCTCTTTTCCATATCTGCCTGTCAATTGTATGGCATTTAAATTGCTTCATCATACATCGGTTAAAGTTTTCTTTCAAAGTGATTATTAATTCATTCAAGCTTGATAGTAATGAGACGAGACTGATTGTTCCTTCAACCTTGAAAGGTTCATAAGGTATCCTTTTGAAAGCTTTACTAATTTTACACCTTGAGCAGTCCAATGTTAAAGTAGTTAAATATTATTTCACTTCGTGGCCAGACAACATGTACAGGTAGATGACGAGATTGCCTACCTAAAGGTTATCTCAAGTCTTGAAAAATGGAGTAAAAAAATGTAAATCTATGTGTTAAAACTACCATCAAACCTCATTATTAACACAAACACTGCAGATAGGGTCATAAGAAATAAAGTGATTTAAATGAAATTTAGAGAAATGTAATGCCAGCAGGCAGTGCCTGTGGTATAAAATTATGTGTTACTGTGACTATTGTATATTGCACATGTATGTTTTAATCCTCTTCTTGCATTTGTGTGTTCATATCGCATCCATCTTGTAGTGCGAGCGATTTGTTGTTATTAAAGCTGTTAGAGTTCCTTCATTGTGATGTTCCTGTCTTTTCAACATTGGCATAAAGGCTTTCTTTCCCAGGGACAAACCAAACTGTCCGTAATGAGGTGTCCTTAGTAAGCTGGTGTCTGTAAAGTGGGGTTTGACTGTATTATGAAAATACAAAATTTTCCAGTGATTCATTTTCTTTCTGTAGTATTATGATTAGCATGGTTACAGTACGTACCTGAAAAAAAGTAAAAATATCTTGTTAAAAAGTTACTGACTTTTTAATGATTAGTGAATGTCTTTGGAAGAAAAAGTTTTAAAAAAGTGTTATGTCATCACATTAATATATTTGAAGGCAGAATAAAGACTTATCCAAAACTAAGTTGATTGTTTAAAATTATTATATGTAAGTAAAAAAATCAATGTATTGATTTATTGTATACCTAATTATATTAGTGTTTCAAACTGCTTATAAATTAGTGCTGTCCTAATCAAGTTCTTATGTGTATTGAAGCTTTCCATATGATTCTACAGTACATTGCACTAGTGTTTGAGTCTCTTTTCAGGTTGATATTTTGGTTAATAATGGTGCAAGGGGACAACTGGGTTTGATTAGAAAGACCTCACTGGAAGTTGACCGAGCAATTTTGGATTTGAATACTGTTGGCACTATTTCCCTGACAAAAGCAATTCTTCCCCACATGATTGAACGCCAAAAAGGACAGATTGTTGTTGTGAGCAGCCTTTCTGGAAAGTCTGGTAACAATTTAAGTTTGTTGAATATTTTAACCCAAAACGTGATGAAAATGCTTCCAGATGCTAAAAGTGGCTCAAGCTCCAATGATCGACATGCTTCGTGTCACCAGCCATGTACCCATTCCAGCACTGATCACTCATTCCCTCAATTAATAACCTTTTAAGTCCCAAGAGTGCATGACAAGCATCAATTTTCCCCAACAATAGAGTACTAAAGTGATGACGTCATAAAAATGAAATTTCTGAAATTATGGGATTTGTCAGGATATTCTGAAAGAACAATGTCCAAGAGGCCTACTTGCCAAAAATGAGCATTTCGCGGTAAATTGTCTCTGAGATCGTAGCCCAGTTATACTCAGAAAACTCCATACAAACCCTTCTAATTTTTTTTTGGGTCGACCCAAAAAAAATTTAGAAGGGTTTGTATGGAGTTTTGTAAGCATAACTGGGCCACGATCTCAGAGACAATTTGCCCCCAAATGCTCATTTTTGGCAAGTAGGCCTCTTGGACATTGTTCTTTCAGAATATCCTGACAAATCCCATAATTTCAGAAATTTCATTTTTATGACGTCACACTTTAGTACTCTATGTTAGACGTGCATCATCAGGAAAGAATCCTATGAGGATTAATACAACAATCACCAGTGGGAAAATAGTTTGTCTCAACTAATTCTTTACCGAAATGTTTGGAGATTAGTATGGAGAATTTGTGTACAGGACAGGGGGTTTATTATTTAAATATGACCCTGTTTGATTTTTTAGAACTCTGCCAGCTCATATATATAATAGAAAATTAAAGAAGATGTAATCAATCTTTTAAGTATAATTTTCAGAATCCCTTTCCATACTAAATAAATTTAAATTTTGTACATCTTGTGTAGTTAAAATGTTTTTTTCTAATTTCCTTCAGGGACCCCTTATACTGCTACATACTCTGCTACCAAACATGCGTTGCATGTATGTATTCGAGGTTTATAAAGACTTGTGTTTATTCAGTATTGTGTATATTATGCACCTTAATGTTTGAGTCAGTTTGACTTTATAGTTTTATTTCTTCTGTCCATATTTACAGGTAAGAATTAGATCGATTTATATTGCTTTTCCGAGGTCTTAACATCTCCAGCTGAATTTGCAAATTACAAGTGTACTCACACGCCTGAGCCAAATTGTTCGATCTGTTTTGTTTCTCCTGTTCTCGATATACACCGAAATAATGTGCAATATATTCCTCCATGCAAGTAATAATTATAAAGATTTGATACTGCACAGAAAGTCAAAGATGGGGGTGGGTCATTAATTGTAAACTATTGTCTGCTATGTTTCGTTTAAAAGAAAAAAAAAGGATGACCAAGCTATTTTGCAAAATAAGCAAATTTCTGTACATTTTTTCCACCTGTGGAAGATTTGCATACTATTCAATGAGCAGAAGTAATTTTTATTGGCTGTTTCAACTTTTTTGTGTCAATTAACTGGGTAGCTGACCATGTGAGTATCAGGCTTTCCTTTTCATTTTTACTCAGTACCCACCATAGAGCCTAATCTCAGGTTATAACTGGTTGAAGGCCTCAATTTTTCAAAAACCTGGATGATGTAATGGTTTTCCCTTTATTAATAATTAACTAAGGGAAAAATTGATGTTTTTGTAATAATTTTTTACAAAAACATCAATTTTTGAAAAAAATTGACCCCTAGTTTCTGCATCATTTCCCGGAAAACAGATAATGAACATATTACTATAATATTGGCAACAAGCCCCCCAACCCCTCCCCAAAAGAAGCGGTTCCCTTCCCCCCAAAGTATTGTGCACTGTTTGATCAGGTGCAGGGTTAGTAATCAGTAATCAGTAATCAGCAGCTGATAGTGTATGTGTTGTGGTTCAATTTTATCCTTGGTTTAAATTTTATTTCCCTTTGTTTTGAAAAATAAAATTTAAACCAAAGATAGAATTGAACTACAACATATATTTCAGAATTTTTTGGACTGATGCCCAAGTTTTAGTCTTGAGATATAATTAGGCCAAATACAAACTTTATAATCATGTCAAAGAAAAATCTCAGTTTTTAAAAGGCAAATTGAAAGCTATCCAGACACAGCCCTTTTTATTTTTAAGTGTAAATACAATAAAATATTTTCCTGTTTACATCAGTAATCATGAATGTCTTTTCCAGGGTTACTTTGACACAGCTCGTCTTGAGTTATCAGAGTACAACATTGGTGTCCAGATCATCTGTCCAGGACCTGTCAAGTCTGAAATTAGAAAGTATGCATTTTCTGAAGACATTAACAAGGTAAACCGAAAAAATCCTTATTAATATGGACACCAATGGGGATTGAGTCAGATGTGTGCAATGAATAAATAAAATAGAGATGTATACTTTGTTTTGTTTTAGCCCCTGGTTATGCAGTTTCTGCGAAATCTAGAGCACATTTAAATCATTTTGCTGTACTTTGTTGCTTCAGTTCCCCCCAGTAGTCCTGTTAGTAGTACAGCACACACTATTTACTCCTTTTTTGAAGTGGATGATGGCATTCCCTTTTGTCTTTTATAGCTCACGAATGAAATGCGGAGGAATCTCATTAAGATAATGTCACCTGCTATTGTTAGGTGTTTTAACAGTTTTGACAGGTTTAGCTGATGATGTCATAGTTTATTTGAAGTTGGTCTTGATGTCATCTGTGATTAAAATTCACTGAATCACAATTTTCAATGGCCATTCACCATTTTCACTTAGACCTTAATGCACCTTGTTTACCCCCTCCCCCCAAAATTTTACATAACCATTTGTTTCCATTTTTTATCGGGTACTGCAGTCGTATTATGGTCTATGTGAAAATGGTGAATTGGAGGATGTATAGGAAAAACAACAATGGTAAAACGGATAACATTTGTAAAGGAATTATCAGTGAAAAAAGAAAGGTAAATTTTTGTTTACAGTACCTCATTTCATGTTTAGCGAAGTATCAAAAGCGAGAAAAAGAGAAAATGGCGCTACAAGTTTATCTCAGGAGAAAATTTGTTTGTATTTTAGCCTCCTCCTCTCACCCATGCAAAAAGACTTCTCAAAATGCCAACAGAACGCTGTGCGAGGTTGATGGTAGTAAGCATGGCAAACAATTTGGACGAAGTCTGGATAACAGAATATCCATTTCTTGCAGCTCCTTATTTGAACCAGTACTTTCCAAACTTGTTCAGATGGTATGTTTAGCTTGGTGCAAAACAATAACATAATAATTGTATTATCTTGCTAACTTATCATCTGGTTACCTTTATCTAAAAGTAATTAAAAATGTAGCTGCATTATGGTTATGAAACCTGTGTCAGACTTCTTTGTTAAATGTTCTTTTCTGCACAACTTTCAGTGAAGCCCTCTTAGGGGCCCACCATGCATTTGACTTTTGAGGTGTGGGTGGGTTGGTGATTTTGAAAAAAAATTTCCTGCATTAAATAAGCGTGTTTATGTTACCAAGTTATTTTCTCATTTAAAGAGCTTTACAAAACCCCAGCAAAACAAACAAAAAAATTATTGCTTCATATAAGCAATGTATTACAATCAATATATCAAGAAATCTGAGTGTTGTTTTCGGGTAGCCTGTGATTAAGAAAGTCGGACATCCCAGTGTTTTTTTTTCCGTTTCTTTTTGGTGGCCTGAAAGAGAGTCAGTGCCCAGGAAGTGGCCTGTTTTCACAGCAAAAAGCACAAGGAACACCATCACTTTGGTTTTATTTTCAACTCTGAGGTACTCAATTTAGAAGTGGGCTGAAAAAAGGTTGAAAAAAATTATAAGAACTTAATTTTTCATATAATATACAAATCATGATCCACTATATAAATTTCATTTCTGCTTTCACACCTTTTCTGGAGATTTCTGTCCCCTTTTAAATTGTAAGTGATGATTCTAGCAGCATTTATCATACTATGAGCATTTCTGGCTATTTGTCTTTTTTAATTAAGAATCTAAACATTTTCATATTTGCTTGATGTGCATCACTTAATAATAATGACAATATCATTATAATGACTTCTTATGACATGAGTGTAAAGAATGACTTTCCGAAAACATAGCTGTACAAGAATGATTTTGTATCACTTACTAAATTTTTAGGCTTTGCAGCTCCATATCAGGACCATTACTGCAATAGCCACAATGTAAATGTAAATACATTTTTACAAAAACTTGGACTGACCCTCTTTGAGGAAAAAAAATCCTGCAGACAAATGAGAAGGGACAAAAAATATCCTGCCCAGCAGGTTTGCAGGAAAAAAATATTCTTGCTGACCAGAAAATACCAACCCACGCCCCCCCCCCCGCCTCAGAAGTTAAATGGTCGGCCTCTTGGTAGGGAAGGAGGGATATGTATGTCCTTAGCGTGAATTTTGAAAACCCTCTTCTCGCGTATTGAGAAGAAAGCCTGGTTTGACCCTGTTGGTATTTCATTTTTGTATTTGTACCTTTCTTTATCACTGTCATAGACTTAACCCAATCTTTGGCTTTTTTGTTACCATTTCATTTGTACCATGTCACTGTTTGAAGACGATGCTGCTTGTCGGAATGACACCCTAACAATGGGACACTCATCATCATCCAACATTGTTTTATGTAAATAGTGCTAGAAGCCCAAACATTGGACGATGTTTAAATGGTTCCAGCAGTGCATGTTGGACAAACTTGGATCAATATGTTAAAACTGGGAGTCACCGCAGCAATGACGCAACTTAGCCGTCTTCATTTCACATTTTTCATGAATTATATGCAGAGTTAGTGATTGTGTCAGTGTATTTGTTGTTCACTCTGTTCTCATCAATCCCTCCCTTGTCTGTTCTACATTCAGGGGTGTGAAGAAAATTGGAATGAAGATGACAAGAGAGCTTTTGGATTTTCCCCAAGACAAGGATGCATAAATTACATATTACAAGTGAAGACGTGACTTAAGAATGGCTGGTGTACCTCTTGAATCGTTGTAGAATGTTCTTTTCACTGAAAAGCAATCTAAATAGGCTAATTTTGGCGATCAAAAATGCGATTACTTTGTAATCAGTTCTATTTAGAAACAAACCATTCTTGACCCGCGATACTCCAGATTGACATTTGAATCTAGCTTAAGACTCAGCGTTCCATGGAGGGAACTATAATCATGAACTTAAGTCTTGAGACAAATGTTGCACTTGTATAGATAACGCTTGCGGCGAGACGTAGCCTGCGTAGCAAGCGTTTTCGTGCAATTTCCGAACGAGAGTCAAAGACCGTGCGAAAATTGACCAAAACCGAAAATCTCGTTCCTCGGTCTTTCTTTCCTCCAAAATCAAACGGAAACACTTGCTATGCAGGCTAGCGACACATGGCAGCGACAAATCGCTTCGTGTGTACTGGAGAATTTTTGTGAAAATCTTTGTCTCTGCAACAGAATTTTGTCGCCGCAACAAGTCGCACAAATTCCGTTTAATTTCTCTCTCCTCCGCAGAGGCCTCTTTGTGTTTTAGGGGGGAGCCTCAGCGGGAGCCTCTGGGGAGGAGAGAGGTCGG
This sequence comes from Porites rus, assembly GCA_964035705.1. Classification (NCBI taxonomy): domain Eukaryota; kingdom Metazoa; phylum Cnidaria; class Anthozoa; order Scleractinia; family Poritidae; genus Porites; species Porites rus. The sequence continues at coordinate 4,496,808 of OZ037996.1, read as the reverse complement.
ATTTGATCATTTGCGAAAATTCTGTTGCAGAGACAAAGACTGATTTTGTGGGGAGGCTACGTCCTTCTTATTCCCTTAGAGCCAATCCGTAACAACCTTGACTGACTCTGTCAGAAAGGCACGCGAGGCCCTCCTCATCGACAAAGATATGACATTAGAAACCCATGGTAAAAATAGAGGTGATGAACTCAATTAGTGACATTTATCTTTTAGTCTCTTAGCTCATTCTCTCTTGTTACTGTTATAGAGTCTGGAAACAATAGCTACACTTGTTATGTAAATTACCCCATTTTTTGGCAAAAGTGTTGTTAAATTGACCGCTGCACTTTAGCCCCACCGGTGTCAAGCTTTTGAAAGGTAAAGGCGAAATTTGCGGGAAGGACTTTATTGAAGCGTTGCGTGACAAAGATTAAAGGAATTCCTGCTAGTTCGTCAACTATAAATGTCCAATTGAATTGATTGAAACTTAATTCTTAGGGTTTTTAGGAATTTTTAATTTTGAAATTTCAAATTAAAGAGGGCAACATTACAAGGAAATTAACTTTACCTTTATGGACTGTGCAATAATTATCAGGAGGGGGGCTGAGAAACTAGAGTTATCTAGCAAAAACTTAGACAGTACCCCCCCCCCCCTCCGAAACAAAAAAATTAGTTCTAACCCCCCCCCTCTGTTATGTTAAAAATAACGTCGCCCCCCCCCCCCCTCCCACAAAACTGGTAAACTCAAAACTGGACTGAGCTGCCATCACAGCTTCAATAATGACAAACGTTATTATGTAACATCTAGTATGGAGAAGGATGTTGATCGCTTGATTGAAGATTTAGACAAAGCATTTGCTAAGTACCGGGGTGCTTACCACATTGGCTCAAAATCTAAAATTTCTGAAGCCAGAAAGAGAAAGGAGCAGGGAAAAAATCAAAGAACAGGAGATTAAACGCTTCAAATAACAGACGAAAAAGAGCTTGCATTATATTTAGATCCTTGGGAGGAGAGCCTGTTGAACTTTGTTATGAGCCACATATATATGGAATTCAGCAAATCGATTCAGTCGATGAAGAAACATTACTTTTATTCACATCAAAAACCGACAAAGCTTGTCTACGAGATCTGTTTGATTCCCATTGTTTTATGGGGGAAGCTGAAAAACGAGTTCATGATGTTTGCTTTACATAGGATCAGCTCAATTAAATAGAAGACGGGTTAAAATTGATCAGTTGTGAATTTGCTTTCCAGTTTGATGGAATATTTTCAATAATCGTTTAACAGCTATTCGTGTTGATATTTGTTACAGTCTATCATGATGCCTGTATTGAGAATCTTTTATTACGTATAATTTTATTTACATTTCGAATAAAACTTAAGGCCCCCCCTCCGTCAAATGAGTGATTCTACTTTGAGCCCCCCCTATCTTGGCAGCAATTTTATGTAATGCCCCCCCCTCTAGTTTTTCAGCCCCCTCCTGATAATTATTGCACATTCCCTTAGTTTGTACAGATTTGCTCTTTCCCCCGAGGCCACTTCTCTTTTTAATAGTCTCTCTAGCAGTCGTTCTTTCGTCACGCAACGCTCCTGTGCGTTTAAAAAGTGTCACGCAACTGGTCACCATGAAAATCAAAGAATGCTTATGGCTAACACGTGGATTAAAATTTTTTGAAAATAAAAGCTGATAATGAACTTGCAATTAGTCTACCGATATTATTTAAGTCTGTCAAGTTTAAAAAAACAAACCAAACTAATTAAACAAAAGCAAAACGATACCCTGCAAGCAGAGGCTAGTTTTCGCGGTATGAGCTGGCGTGCTAAAAGTAGCTACTTTTCGCACGCTAGCTAATACCGCGAAAACGTAGCCTCCGTTCGCAGGGTACTTGCTGACAGCGTCGTACTGCATTTACATGAGAAGAATTACGATTCAACAACAACAAACATTTCTGTTTTTATTCAACAAAGGAGCATTTCATTTCAGAATGATATTTCCCAAAAAACTGTGAGATTAGGAGTCTTGCAGTGGGGCCGTGAGAAAAGTTAAAAAAATCCTGAGCTTGGATCCGCTTGGGGAGTCGAAGAGCAATTGCGGATCTCCTCATCTTGTTTTTCGCCTGGACGAGTCAAAAAGCTTCAAAAGTTCATAAACGTCTGTCTCAAAGTTGGCCATAGTGCCATAGAGCTAATTTGTAACATTCCAAGTCCTCATGAAGGCAACTTATCGTCCTATGGAAGCTACAAGATCATAACATCGAAAGCTCTGGGCACACTGCACGCTCAGCACTTCGTTTGGGAACGATCGATCTGCGACAATTTTCGTTTCGATATCGGGCAATTTCAATAATTACGAAATGCGTCTACATCTGAGTGACACATATGCATATCGCAGTGCCCACAGTAGCTCGTTCCTTACTCTACGCGTAATCCATCCTCGGAGACCCAGGGGCAGTTAGCCGGGTCGATTAAATGTTCGTGGTGAAAGTTTGCTGTAAGATCCTCTCGATCTTACAGCAAACTTTTACCACGAACATTTAATCGACCTGACTAACTGCCCCTGGGTCTCCGAGGATGCGCGTAGTCCAACTATTTAAACTAGTGGTCTATTATCAACACTGCGTTCTGATTGGTTGAGCTGCTACTAGGCTATATGCTATAGCCCACTAGTGGCGAAAAGCGCGGGCTTTTTGGCGGCAAAAAAGGATTAAAGTCTAGCTTTAACTAGCTAACATTTTTTTATTCTCGATATTTTTGACCAACTAGTTGGATTTTACTAAACAATTATTCCTCTCGCCCTCATGGCCTCTGAGTCAATAGCCCATGAGGCCGAAGAGCCCATTCGGGTTCAAGGAATAATTGTTGTCATATTTAATTAGAGGAATATTCGTCACGGGGGTGATTCGTGTCGCATTATGGTTCGAACACTTTTGGTTCTTGCAGTCTTAGTTCCTCTTGTGTGCTTCTTGCTCGTGACATATCAGGATGCAGATTTTGTGCTTATGATTTACAAACTGATAGGTGAGAACCCCGCCGTAGCGTTACGCGGGAAAGTTGTGTGGATCACTGGAGCTTCAAGCGGTATCGGTGAATATTTAGCTTACGAACCGGCTAAATGTGGCTGTAAGTTGGTGCTTTCTGCAAGAAGAAAAGATGAATTAGAAAGAGTCAAGAAAAATTGTGCAGGTAGGTAAAAAACGCTATAAATATGAATACGGTAAGCTTATATTATAACTGCGTCGAGGAACGGAACGACGGTGTACAGTGTCCGTAATAGCGAGAGTCCGAAATGGCGGGGTGCGAGAAAGGAATGTCTTGATATTATAGGAATTACAAATATTTATACTGTATATTGTCGCCATAACCAATTTGCAGTGCAGTTTTCGTATGTAAAGTGCTTCATAACTTTTCTTACAAGCAAAACGAATCGTAAGAGCACAGACTGCACAGCATCTCTGACTGCATCTCTCTTTCGTTCACCACGATAATTATTAAATACAAACGACTAAAGCAACATTGGAATGCCCTCTCTGAAATAAAAAACGCAGAAATGCTTTGACAATTTGTTAAAAAGAGTATATGAGCTGGCTTAGGACTGCGAAATTCAGTTAGGTATTTACAAAATTTATGGCGAAAAGATTTTTCCTCGATAAGAATAAAAGAAGAAGAACTCTACAGAAATGTCGCCCAGAAGAAGCACAAATGAATGGAAAATGACAAAGGGATGTCAGTAAAACGCGGGGTCGAGGTCTATCCTTTTTTGAAAGATGCTGTTTTAGGGTAAGGGTCAACCCTAATCCTAACCCTAACCCTAAAACAGCGTTCTTTGAGAAAAAGATGGACTCCGACCCCGACCCCGCGTTTATTGCACCCGTGACAAAGGCGAAGTCAAAAGGAGGAGGAAATAAATTATAATTTGAGATAATTCTGCCTTAACGTTTAAAGGTTCAGATTTTGATAAGAATACATTTTAAAGCTCAACTCAGTGCTAGAGCAAGTCTCACCCTGGGGGTGTGTGTGTTGGTAGGGAGGGACGGGTGGCATAACTGTTCTAAGTATGGGCGAGGGGATGTGTCTGAGTGTGAATCCGTTAAGGATAAACAAGAAACTTGAATACTTGCCCAGCACATGACAACAATAGCAGTGTGTGAGCTCTGTCTAGAGCAGTGGACAAATACATGTACATGTAAGCCCAGATAAAGTGTATACCCTGCTCTTGATAGAGAGGAAAAACACACTTTGTCAAAGAGCATGTAAAGGTGAAAACATAAGAAAGTACCCCATCCCCAAGTGACCCCTGAAGTCTGAATGCAGGTAGAAGCAAAGATTTTCTTTAGAGGGTGTCAATGGGGTATAGCTGTAGTCAGTCAACAGCTAAAAATATGCTAGTTAGTCAGTAAATATTTCAAAAACACTAGTTAGTCAGTAAGCAGCCAAAAAAAGGTGTTTAGTCAGTTAATTGGCATGGTTATGTGTCCTGCAGACGTTAAAATTGTTTATAGGGTGGTGTTTCCAAATCAATCACTCCCCTAAGACTCAAAGGTTCTGTCCCACTTTTCCAGTATGCAATGCACTGGTTTGCAATATTCTTTAACACTTCATCAAATCCGCAGTCTGGAGACAATTATTTCTGACAAATCCAGCCTAACCTGTGATGCCGTTATTTGTTTTCCATGGTTGAGCCTGGGAGACACAACCACTCTCTGCTTCATCCTCTTTCTGTGAACAAAATACAGTCATTGTCCCACTTATATCATAACTAAAATAATATAGGACGGTGTAATCATGCACACGCGCACTCTTGAATGGGTTCAAGGTCAGGAAAGGGAATCAGTAATAAAGCTTTTTGTCCAATAAACAATCTGTAATTGTAATGCTTGTCACTCACTGGGATTAAAAAATTGGATTCTCACTTAATGCAGTCGCGTGTCCAATTTTGATTCATCGTTCCTAAGATTACAGGGGGAATTAGACTTCATTCGTCCTATTACTCGGATCATAGACACTATACACACCTATTGGCAAGATCATACAAGCAAAGAGGTCAGACGCTGAGACAATAAACCATTTTACAGTAGTGGGCTTATAATAACCTAGTCATCACCTTAAGCATAAGAACAACGTGATTAAAATAATTGGCTCAATCACAGAATGTCGCAGTCGCATATACGTCTTCAGCAAACAGACTTAAGTGTACTGGGAAGATATTAACAAGTACATCTCTATCATTCTATCTCACCATATCATCTTTTTATTTCATAAAGTGTTCATTTACTTGTTTGAATCAATTTCTAACTTTTTGGGTTTACTTCGCTCTGTATACGCTTAAAAAATTACCTGTTTTATATGCTTCTCAGTTAATATTTTGTAATTTATACGTTTACGATAGTGAAAAAAGGCATTTATACATTAAGCAGTTAATCCCATTGGCACCCTAGTACTGAGTTTGTTTTTACTATTTCTTTCCTACTAGCAATTTCCCTTGCCATTGACCCATCATTTCAAAAAGATCAAGAAATTCTAGTCCTTCCATTGGACTTGCAAAAATTTGATACACATGAAAAACTGGCCCAAGATGTCCTCAAGCATTTTGGAAAGGTAAAAAGAAACTAGTGTGTATAGGGCTTGATTTTAACAGCAGATGGTCTGAGCTGGGGGGGGGGGGGGGGACTCCACACATGAAAGGGGTGGGGATGCTCATCGGAAATTTTGAATTTAAAAACCTCTAAACAAGATTGATCTGGGCGTGGCCAAAGCTTTTTTTGACCCCTAAAAGAGACCATGTTAAAACACAGGCAAATGAGAAAACTTGGATTATATGAATGGAGTAAATAAAACGAATTAATAATATAAATATCAATTATATATTTTTATATTTTTTTATGTGCAACCTTAAACGAGACCTTCATGGCTAAATATGATGGCATTTTGCCCAGAACACCCTAAATGAGACCAAAATCCGAAATTTACACCCCTAAACAAGACGACGAGCATCCCCACCCCTTTCATATGCAGAGTCCCCCCTCCCGTGGGTCTGAGTGGACAGGACAGGATAGGATAGGATAGGATAAGTGCTTTATTATCAACAGAGCGCCTACAGACACGTGTTTACAACGATAACAAAGATTTAGTGCAATAATTACAGTGGTGTACATTTGTAGAATTTATACAACTATTAAACAAGGTTATATTTAAGGTGTCTATCTCTTTTGCAGAAGCGATCACTTACGTATTTAGCCACAATTTTTTGCATTTTCTCTCCTTGCTTCATACTTATCAACGTTGCAAAGGCAGAGCTTGGAGTCATAGAGTCAAGAAAAAGATTAGTTTCCTTTTTTAGCGTATTGAACAGCTCTCTCCTAGGATCCCTATAGGCTATACAATTCATCAAAAAATGCTCCTCGTCTTCTAATCCAGTTTTACATAATGGACAGATTCTTTGGTCTGGTGGTTGATAGGGTTTAACGTATCGTCCAGTTTCAGTTGCTAGTTTGTGGTTGCTTAATCTTAGCTTTGTGATTGCTACTCTATGATTGATGTTTCTTACATTTGTGAGGTAATTTTCGTTGTCATGATGGGTAAGTTTAAATTTCCTAAAAGTTCTTAGTTTGTTTTTTTGATGCGGGTCCTTTCGTTCATCATTGTGTATTTCGCTAATCCATGTTTGCTGTTCTATGTCTAAGAGTCTCTGTTGTATATAGCTCATGATTGCGGGAGTGTTTGTTTTCGCTGACCATATGCCATATGACAGCCGGGTTAAGGGTTGACAACTGACATCAAAGCTGATTATTAGTGTTGATCCATGGCCACTCACTTCATTGTGTGGCTGCTTCAGGTCATGCTGTTCCAGGTTCTATGTTAGTGTGATTTTAACATACAACACTAGACTACAAGACAGTAAAAAACTAGCATCTATAATTGCAATAAATCACATTTTTATTTAAAAGCAGCATTTAAGTAATTGGTATTTCTCAACATTTCCTCCCCTTTAGTATGCAGTTAAACTGTCTTTATGCGCTTCTGTATATGTTATTTTGTTTTTATGGCAATTAAAGACTGTTGTCCTCTTGATGCTTAATTCTGTATTTCTAATGTTTTTTGCACGCTGTACATATATGAATTTTAATTTGTGTTTATAGATAATTGAGCCTATGACGTCAACAATGGCCATAATGTCAACTTCTAAGTAAACCTCTTTTCCATATCTGCCTGTCATTTGTATGGCATTAATTAACTGGTTCATCATACGTCAAAGAGATTATTAATTCATTCTATCTGTTATAAATAGTAGTAAGGCTATTTCGTAAAGTATCCTTTAGAAAGCTTTTACTAATTTTACAACTTGACCAGCCAAAAATTAAAGTAATTGTATTAGTTCGGTTCATGGCCAGACAACGTAAACAAGTAGATGACATGCCTTCCTATAGCTTATTTCAAGTCTAGAAAAATAGAGTAAAAATAATGTAAATCTATATGTTAAAACTACCATCAAACCTCGTTAATACGAACACTGAGAGGGTCATAGAAAGTGTCCATAACAGGTTGTCTGTTGAATTTAAGTTGAATTTACAGAAAATGTAATGCCAGTAGGTATTGCCTGCAGCATAAATGTGTTACTGTTTTATATTGTGTGGGCATGTTTTCCTTTTCTTGTGTGTTCGTATCGCATTCATCTTGATGTGCGAGCAATTTGTTGTTATTAAAGCTGTTGGAGTTCCTTCACTGTGCCTGAAGACCACTGTAGACCTTCGTTGTGTCATTCTTGTCTTTTCAACATTGCCATAAGGGCTTTTTTTTCTCAGGGACAAAGCAAACTGTCAAATAATGATCGAGGTGTCCTTATTAACCTGGTATCTGTATTAAAGTGGGGTTTGACTGTATTATGAAAATATCAAATTTTCCAGTGATGCAATTTTCTTTGTAGTATCTGCATGATTAGCATGGTTACAGTACCTGAAAAAATGTAAAAATCGCTTGTTAAAAAATTACTGACTTTCAATTAGTGATGTCTTTGGAAAAAAAGTTTGAAAAAAGTGTTACATCACGTTAATTTATTTGAAGGCAGAATACTTTCACACTTCACCAAAACTAGGTTGATTGTTTAAAATATGTAAGTTTAAAAATTAATGTATTGATTTCTTTAGGTACTCATACCTAGTTATTTTAATGTTTCAAACCACTAAGTGCTGTCCTAATCAAGTTCTTATCTGTAGAAGCTTTCCATATGATCCTACAGCGTCTTCGTCTCTTTTCAGGTTGATATTTTGGTTAATAATGGTGGAAGGGGCCAGTTTAGCTTAATAAGAAAGACTTCACTGGAAGTTGACAGAGCAATTCTGGATTTGAATACTGTTGGCACTATTTCCCTGACAAAAGCAATTCTTCCCCACATGATTGAACGCCATGAAGGACAGATTGTTATTGTTAGCAGCCTTTCTGGAAAGTATGGTAAAAATTTAAGTCTGTAGAATATTTTGACCCAAAAAGTGATGAAACTGCTTCCAAATGCTAAAAGTGGCTCAAGTTCCAATCACATGCTTCATCCCAGCCAGGTACCCATTCCAGTACTGATCACTCATTCCCTTAATTAACCTTTTCAGTCCCAAGAGTGCATGACCAACATCAATTTTTCCCCAACAATGTTAGACGTGCATCATCAAGAGAGATCCTACTGTATGAGAATTATTAATAAAACAATCACCAGTGGGATTAAAATAACTTGATCTTTTATCAGATTCTTTACAGAAATGTTTGTAGATCAGTATGGAGAATTTGTATGTGTGTATATGTTACAGGTCAAATTTATTTTCAGGTTAATTTTTTTAACTTAGTTTATTTTTTAAACCTAGTTTATTTTTTAAATTTTGTTTAAACTAGTTTATTTTTAAACCTGAATAATTTCCGGAATCCCTTCTATACTAAATTTAATTTTATTCATCTTGTGTAGTTAAAATGATATTTACCAATTTTTTTTCCAGGGTCCCCTTATACTGCTTCATACAGTGCTAGTAAACATGCATTGCACGTATGTATTCCAGGTTATATATATAAAGACTTGTGTTTATTCAGTGTTGTGTAGGTTAATATGCACCTTGTTTGAGTCAGTTTCACTTTAGTTTTATTTCTTCTGTCCATGTTTACAGTTAAGAATTAGATAGATTTATATCTCTATTTTTCCAAGATTGTAATAATCTCCAGTCAAATTGTACTTCTTGTTTCTCCTGTTCTCAGATATATACTGAAATAATGTGCAATATATTCCTCCAAGTATTTTAAAGATTTCTGTATGGAAAATCAATGGGAACGGGGGGCGGCGGATTGCCCAGGAAAATTGTTTCCAATATGTGACAGCTAGAATGGAAAAGAGAAAATTTCATTACAGTATTTAAAACTCATTGAGCACAGTGGGCCAAAATATTGAAAACCTCACATGCAGTGTTCCAATGTTTTTTACTTCTAGCTGCAACTCAAGTAACACACACGAACAAGTTATATTTTGCAAGACATTTAATGTAACATATAAATGGTTAAGCCATTAAATTTGCAACTTAAGCAAATTTCTACATTTTATCTGCTTTATAGAAAATTTGCATACTATTATAAGCAGAAGTAATTTTGATTGACTGCTTCAGCTTATATCAGGCTTTCTTTTCATTTCTACTCAGTGCCTACTATAGAGCCTAATCTCACATTAGATAATACTTAGACTGTAAGGTCTTAATAATTGAAGGCCTTGATATTTGAAAGACCTGTATGGTCTAATGGTTTTCCCTTAAGTACAAAAACAACAATTTTTGAAAAAAAATTAATCCCTAGTTTCTGCATCATTTCCTAGAAAACACATCCACTATACAATAATATTGGCAACAACAACCCCCTACCCCCTCCCCAGTGGAAATAGTCCCCTTGTTCACTGTTTGGTCAGGTGCAGTGTGATAGACAGTAGTATCAGATAGTCTGTTTAAGAAAATTTGTTTGGACCTGATATCCAGGTTTTAGTCTTGATTTATAAGGCTTGATGCCAGACAAACACAAACTTAATTATGTCAAAGAAATATATCAGTTTTTAAAAAGTCAAATTAACAGCTATCCAGACACGGTCCTTTTTATTTTTAAGTGTTTAAATACTATTAAAATATTTCCTGTTTACATCACTAATAATGAATGTCTTTTCCAGGGTTACTTTGATACAGCTCGTCTTGAGTTATCAGAGTACAATATTGGTGTCCAGATCATCTGTCCAGGACCTGTCAAGTCTGAAATATCAAAGAAAGCATTGTCTGAAGATGTTAACAAGGTAAACAGAATTTTTTTTGGACACCAATGGGGATTGAGTCAGATGTTTTCAATGAATAAAATAATTAATAACATAGAGACGTATACTTTGTTTTGGTTTAGCCCCTGCTTATGCAGTTTCTGTGACATCTAGAGCACATTTAAAATTTTTTTAAAAATATCTTGTTTTCACTGTGAGATTCATTTCGCTGTACGTTGTACCTTGTTGTTGCTTCAGTTCCCCCCAGTGGTCCTGTTAGTAGTACAGCACGCATTATAGCTATTTACTCCTTTTTTGAAGTGGACAGTGTCATTCTGTTTTGTCTTTTATAGCTCACAAATGAAATGGGGAGGAATCTCATTAAGATAACATAAGGTCACGTGCCATTTTTAGGTGGTTTATTACTGTTTTGACAGGTTTAGCTGATGATGTCATAGTTTATTTGAAGTTGGTCTTGTTGTCACCTGTGATTAAAATTTACTGAATCAGAACAATTATTTTCATTGGCCATTCCTAATTAATATGGACACCAATGGGGATTGAGTCAGATGTGTGCAATGAATAAATAAAATAGAGACGACTATACTGTGTTTTGTTTTAGCCCCTGGCAATGATTTCTGCGAAATCTTGGGAACATTTAAAAGTTTTTTTCAATTTTATTTTGGAGTTTTCTTTTTTTTTCACTGTGAGAATCATTTTGCTGTACTTTGTTTCTTCAGTTCGCCCCAGTAGTCTTGTTAGTAGTACAGCACACACTATTTACTCCTTTTTTGAAGTGGATGATCAGTGTCATTTCCTTTTGTCTTTATGTCATGAATGAAATGCGGAGGAATCTCATTAAGATTTATATAATAATGTCACGTGCTATTTTCTGGTGGTTTAACTTTTTTGAAAGGTTTAGCCAATGATTTTTTGATTTTTGATTTTTAATGCCTTTTTACATATAAATGAAAGGAAAAAACATTTCATTACATGAAATTCACATGATACTAAAAATAATCTCAAAGGCGAGGAAGTCTCAAGAAGCCATGAACGCTTCATAGTTTATTTGAAATTGGTCTTGATGTCACCTGTGATTAAAATTCACTGAATCACAATTTTCATTGGCCATTCACCATTTTCACATAGACCTTGTTTACCCCTCCCCCCAAATTTTACATAACCATTTGTTTCCAAATTTACAGTTGTATTATGGTCTATGTGAAAATGGTGAATTGGAGGATGGTTGGATAGTCTCTGCAGCTGTATATGAAATTCAAACTAAACAAAAATGGTCAAAACGATAACATTTATAAAGGAATTATCAGTAAAGAAAGAAAGGTAACTTCTTGTTTACAGTACCTCATTTAATATTTAGCGAAGTATCAAAAAGCGAGAAAAAGCGAAAATAGCTCTACAAGTTTATCTCAGCGGAAAATTTGTTTGTATTTTAGCCTCCTTCATCCGACTATGCAAAAAACCTTCCCAATATGCCAACAGAACGCTGTGCGAGGTTGATGGTAGTAAGCATGGCAAACAATTTGGACGAAGTCTGGATAACAGAATATCCAATTCTTACAGCTCCTTATTTCAACCAGTATTTTCCAAACTTCTTCAGATGGTATGCTTAGCTTAGTGCAAAAAAATATAATAATTATATTATCTTACTATCTTATTATCTAGTTATATTACCTTTATCTTCCTAATGAAAAAGATTGCTGCAATGGTTATGCGCCTGCGCCATATTGACCGTGCATAACTTTCATTGAAGCCCTCTTAGGGACCGACCATTTAACTTTTGAAGGGGGGGGGGGGGGTGGGTGATTTTGAAAAAAAAAACTTCCTGCAAGCACTTGTCGGAAGAAAAAAATTGCTTCCGCACAAATGGAATAGAAAAAGAATTCTTGCACTGCCGTAAGAAAGAAAAAAAATTGTTACCAAGTTATTTCCTCTTCCAGAGAGCTTTGCAAAATCCCCGAGAAACTGTAGCCATTCTTCCCTTGCTCCCTTTTAGACTCTGGATTTGCAGAATTATTGCTCCGTATAAGCAATGCATTACATGTACGATCAACATATCAAGAAATCTGAGTATCGTTTTCAGGTAGCCTGTGGTTAGGAAAGTCGGGCTTCCTATTTTTTTCCTGTTTCTTTTCGGTGGCCTGAAAGAGAATCTGTGCCCAGGAAGTGGCCTGT
>OZ037996.1:4264383-4479383 GCA_964035705.1 Porites rus | reverse complement strand
GTATATATAGGGCTTGAATTTAACAGCAGCTGGTCTGAGATGACAGGGTTGACAACTGACATCAAAGCTGATTATTAGTGTTGACCCATGGCCAGCCTGACACTTCATTGTGTGGCTGCTTCAGGTCATGCTGTTCCAGGTTCTATGTTAGTGTGATTTTAATATACAACACCAGACTACAAGACAGAAAAAAACTAGCATCTAAATCGCAAAAAATTGCAATAAATCACATTTTTATATAAAAGCAACATTTAAGTAATTGATATTTGTTGACATTTTCTCCCTTTTATATTCAGTTAACCGTCTTAACGCTTTTCTGTATGTCATTTTGTTTTTATGGTAATTAAAGACTGTTGTCCTCTTGATGCTTAATATTATTATTCTGTATACATGTCTGGGGTTTTGTTGTACACTGTACGTATTGAGTTAAGTTTTTTCTCTTTATATAGTGTATTTTAATTTCTGTGTGTTTATAGATAATTGTGGCTATAGATGATGTCAATGACCATGATGTCAACTTTTAAGTAAACCTCTTTTCCATATGTGCCTGTCATTTGTATGGCATAAATTAACTCAGCTTCATCAAACATCGGTTAAAGTTTTCTGTCAAAGTGATGATTAATTCATTCACTCTTAATAGTAATAAGGCTGATATTGTCCCTTCAACCTTTCTCTGCATTCATAAGGTATCCTTTTGAAAGCTTTTACTAATTTTACAATTTGACCTGCCAAAAAGTATTATTTTCGGTTCAGTTCATTGCCAGACAACATGTACAAGTAGATGAGATGCCTATACCTATAGGTTATTTCAAGCTTAGTAAAATGGAGTATAAAAATGTAAATCTATGTTAAAATTATGTAACATCGACAAACCTTGTTAATACAAACACTGAGAGGGTCATAGAAAGTGTTCATTGTAATAAGTTGTCTGTTGAATTTAAGTTGAATTTAGAGAAATATAATGCTAGCAGGCGGTGCCTGTGGCTGTTACTCTTGTATATTGGGCGTGCGTGTTTTCCTTTTCTGGTGTGTTCATTTCGCTCTCATCTTATACTGTGAGTGATTTGTTGTTATTAAATCCAGGGCTTCTGATATTTCGCGGAAAAAAAGCAAAATTTCGCGGGATTTTCAGGGGCAAATTCGCGGAAAAATCGGCCGATTTCGCGGGATTTTCGCGGGAAAAAAGTCAAAATTCGCGGAACAATCGGCCGATTTCGGGCGATTTTCGCGGGAGAAAAGTCAAAATTCGCAGAAAAATTGGCCCATTTCGCGGGATTTTAGCGGAAAAAAGTCAATTTTCGAAGGATTTTCAGGGGCAAATTCTTAGGAAAATCGGCCGATTTCACGGGAAATTTCGGGGGGAAACTTCGCCAAGAAACAATCAGTAAAAAACAGCCGATTTCGCTGGGGTTTTTTTTGGTAAATTTCGCTAAAATAGATCAATTTTGCGTCGATATCACCAGCGTTGGTGAACGTCTTTTTTAATAGGGATAATCATTTGCTCTTTCAACAACAGTTAGCTCGAGAAATGAGCGAATGTTAAAGCTTTTAACATTATGGTTAGTGCCCAGTTTTTCGCAACGTTCATCTAAAACGCCTGGTAGTTTTGGGACGTTGTTTACTCGTTGAAGTGACGAAGTTTCAAGCTAAATTTGGACGTTTGGGGTGAATAAAACCGGTCTAATAGCCAAGATAAGTATTAAATACGTTTTGCCGACATGTATTTGGAAATATTTCTGGCGGATTTCGCGGGATTTCGCGGAAATACCTGAATTTCGCGGGTCCGCGACCGCGCGAAATATCAGAAGCCCTGTAAATCTGTTAGTTTTCCGTTGTTGTGACGTTCCTGTCTTTTCAACATTTCCATTAAGGCTTTCTTTTCTCAGGGACAAAGCAAACTGTCCGTAATAATGATCGAGGTGTCTGTATGGGTTTGACTGCATTATGAATATATCAAATTTTCCAGTGATGCATTTTCCTTGTAGTGTTAAGAAGAGCATGGTTACAGTACCTGAAAAATGTCTTAATGTTAAAAAGTTACTGACTTTTTAATTAGTGATGTCTTTGGAAAAAAAAGTTTTAAAAAATGTTACATCATGTTAATTTATTTGAGGGTAGAATACAGACTTAACCAAAACTAGGGTGATTGTTTAAAATATGTAAGTAAACAAATCAATGTATTGACTTATTTTAAAGACCACTGTATGCCTAATTATATTAATGTTTCAAACTGCTAAGTGCTGTCCTTATCAAGTTCTTAAGTGTAATCCTGCAGTGTCTTTATCTCTTTTCAGGTTGATATTTTGGTTAATAATGGTGCAAGGGGACAACTGGGTTTGATAAGTAAGACCTCACTAGATGTTGACAGAGCAATTCTGGATTTGAATACTGTTGGCGCTATTTCCTTGACAAAAGCAATTCTTCCGCATATGATTGAACGCCGAATAGGACAGATTGTTGTTGTGAGCAGCACTGGTGGAAAGTTTGGTAAAAAAATAAGTTTGTAGAATATTTTAACCCAAAACGTGATGAAAATGCTTCCAGATGCTAAAAGTGGCTCAAGCTCCAATCACATGCTTCATCCCAGCCATGTACCCATACCAGCACTGATCACTCATTCCTTCAGTTAACCTTTTAAGTCCCAAGAGCGCATGACCAACATCAATTTTTCCCCAACAATGTTAGACGTGCATCATCAAGAGAGATCCTATGAGGATTAATAAAACAATCACCAGAGGGAAAATAATTTTATCAAAGATCAAATTCTCTCAACTAATTCTTTATGCAAATGTTTGGAGATCAACATGGAGAATTTGTATGTGTATACAGGGCAGGGGGTTTAAAGGGTGAAGTTCTTTCACACACCCATTCAGGCACACACACAGTCATTCACTTTATTATTAAATGACTGGTTGATTTTTTAGAACCGTGTTGACCAGCTCATATAATAGAAAATTAAAAAGATGTTATCACTCTTTTAAGTATAATTTTTGGAATCCCTTTCCATACTAATTTTAATTTTATACAATCTTGCTGTGTTTTTAAAATGATATTTTCTAATTTCTTTCAGGGACCCCTTTTACTGCTACATACTGTGCAAGTAAACATGCATTGCACGTATGTACTCCAGGTTTATATATAGACTGACGTGTTTATTAAGTGTTGTGTATATTATGCACCTTAATGTTTGAGTAAGTTTGACTAGTTTTATTTCTTCTGTCCATATTTACAGGTAAGAGTTAGATGGATTTATATTTTTTTCTGAGATTGTAATATCTCCAGGTGAATTTGCAATCATTGAGCACACATGGTCAATGAAATATTGCAAACATCTGCACATGCCGTTTTTCCAATTTTTTTTTTACTTCTAGCTACAACTCAAGGAACACAAAAGAACAAGTTAATATTATTTTGCAAGTCGTTTAATGTATCTATGTCTATCTATGAAAAAAAGATGTAACCTATCTGGCAAAGTAAGCAAACTTCTGTACATTTTTTTCACCTGTGGAAGATTAATACCATTCAATAAGCAGAAGTAATTTTGTTTGGCTGTTTCAACTTTTATGCCAATTAATTGGGCAGTTGTATCAGGCTTTCATTTCATTTTTACTCAGTTCCCACTATAGAGCCTGATCTTAGGTTAGATATAACTTAGACTACTGGGCCAGGTTGTTCAAAGCTGGCTTAAGATAACCCAGGGTTAGTGCGAAATTTGAATTCAGATATAAATGCGAAAAAGCAAATTCAATTTTATTCTTTTTGCCTACAATTTGATGATTAGACACTCTACAAAGAATAGAAAAAACTACATGAGAAAATGCTGTCGATCAAAAGAAAAAGGAAACAGATCAAAATTTAACCTCAGATTAGGGCTAATCAGCCTTCAAACAACTGGGCCCCGGTCTTAATAATTGAAGGCCTGAATTTCTTAAAAACCGTCATGGTGTAATGGTTTTCCCTTAAGTACAAAAACATCAATTTTTGAAAAAAATTAATCCCTAGGTTCTTTATCATTTCCCAGAAAACATATCCACTTTACAATAATATTGGCAACAACAACCCCCCAACCCCTCCCCAGTAGAAGCTGTCCCCTTTCCCCAAAAGTATTGTGCACTGTTTGACGAGGTGCAGTGTGATAGACAGTATCAGCAAATGATAGTGTATTTTAGAATCTTTTTGGACTGATGCCCAGGTTTTAGTCTTGAGTCAATTATGCCAGACAAATACAAACTTGATTATGTCATAGATTAGATTATGTCCTCTCTCTACTGCTGCTGATTATCTGAACATGACCGACGGTGTCCAGCAAGAAAGCTCTTGCTACTTTAGACTCTGTACACAAATGAACTTAATGTCTTTTAGTTAATTATTATTTATCAGCTAATTTATTTTTCTACCTACAAACACTTACATGTAAATATCTTATATAGTGTGAAATAAAGAACGGAATTGAATTGAATAGAAAATTCTCAGTTTTCAAAAAGTCAAATTAACAGCTATCCAGACATGGCTCTTTTTATTTTTAAGTGTAAATACAATTAAAATATTTTCCTGTTTATATCAGCAATAATGAATGTCTTTCCCAGGGTTACTTTGATACAGCTCGTCTTGAGTTGTCAGAGTACAACATCGGTGTCCAGATCATCTGTCCAGGACCTGTCGAGTCTGAAATAGCAAAGTATGCATTTTCTGAAGACGTTAACAAGGTAAACAGAATTTTTTTTAAAAAAATCCTAAATAATATGGATACCAATGGGGATTGAGTCAGATGTGTGCTATATATACTTTGTTTTGTTTTAGCCCCTGGTAATGGTTTCTGCGAAATCTTGAGCACATTTAAAAGTTTTTTTAAATTTTATTTTGGAGTTTCCTTTTTTTTCACTGTGAGAATCATTTTGCTGTACTTTGTTGCTTTAGATCCCCAGTAGTCTTATGAGTAGTACAGCATGCACTATTAATTTTACAGTCAACTCTCTCCAAGAAGGACACCTTTGGGACCGGCACTAAGTCTCCGTCTTAGAGAGGTGTCCGTCTTATAGAGAGTCAAATAAAGGGAATAAGCAAAGGCAGGGACCTACTCTAGGTGTCCGTTTTACAGAGGTGTCCGTCTTATAGAGGTGTCTGTTAAGAGAGAGTCGACCGTACTCCTTTTTTGAAGTGGATGATGTCATTCCCTTTTGTCCTTATGTCATGAATGAAATGTGGAGGAATCTTATGAAGATAACGCACATGCTATTTTCAGGTGGTTTAACTGTTTTGACAGGTTTAGCCAATGATGTCGTAGTTTATTGAAGTTGGTCTTGATGTCACCTGTAATTGAAATTCACTGAATCGCAATTTTCATTAGCCATTCACCATTTTCACATAGACCATAATTATGCACCTTGTTTACCCCTCCCCCCAAATTTTACATAACCATTTGTTTCCAATTTCTATTGGGTATATTTGCAGTCATTTTATGGTCTACTGGAAAAGGTGAATTGGAGGATGGTGGTATAGTCTCTACAGTTGTATATGAAATTCAAACTTTACAACAATGGTAAAAACGATAACATTTATAAGGGAATTGTCAGTAAAGAAATAAAGGTTAATTCTTGTTTACGGTACATCATTTAATGGTTAGTGAAGTATCAAAAAGCGAAAAAAAGCCAAAATGGCTCTACAAGTTTATCTCAGCAGAAAATTTGTTTGTATTTTAGCTTCCTCCACCTGGCTCTGTAAAAAAACTTCTCAAAATGCCAACAGAACGTTGTGCGAGGTTGATGGTGGTAAGCATGGCAAACAATTTGGACGAAGTCTGGATATCAGAAAATCCATTTCTTGCAGCTGCTTATTTCAGCCAGTACTTTCCAAACTTCTTCAGATGGTATGTTTAGCTTAGTGCAAAAAAATTATATAATAATAATTTTTATGTTATTTTCATATCTTATTATCTTATCTTACCTTTGTCTTACTTAATGAAAAATTATGAAACCTGTGTCAGACTTCTTTGTTATATGTTCTTTTCTTTACTTTGTTGGAATTGACCGTGCACAACTTTCATTGATGCCCTCTCAGGGGCCGACCATCTAACTTTTGAGGGCGGGGGGGGGGGGGGGGGGTGGTGATTTTGAAAAAAAAACTCCTGCAAGGGCTTGTCAGAAGAAAAAAGTGCATCCAGCAAAAATGGACTGGGACTGACCCTCTTTAAGGAACAAAAATCTTGCAGACAAATGAGAAGGAAAAAAAATATCCTGCCCAGCAGGTTTGCAGAAAAAAAATTTTGCTGACCAGAAATCACCAACCCAACCCCATGTGCGCACCGCTCTCCCAAGTTCCCCCCCTACTTTTCATCTCTTTTTTACTTTCCACCGCTCCCGACTATCTGAACGCCTGGCACAGGCTACACCGTAGCCGTCTTCATTTCAAGTGAACTTACGCAACACAACGGGAGAGGAACGTAATAGCCCTGTTACGTTTTTCACGCACTAGCGTTTTGCCGTCCTGTTGCGGAAACTCACTAATTATTTGACAAAATATGCAGAGTTAGTGATTGTGTCAGTGTGTTTGTTGTTCACTCTATTCTCATCCATCCCTCCCTTGTCTGTTCTACATTCAGGGGTATGAAGAAAAGTGCGATGAAGGAGACAAGAGAGCTTTTGGACCGTCCCCAAGACAAGGATGCTTAAATCACTTGTTACGAGTGAAGTGAATGAACACTTTAATTTCAGTAGGGTACATAATTACAGACCAACTGTACTCTCCCTTATGGCCCTATGAAACTACTAAAATTTAAAAAAAATCCTAACAACATCAAGTACAAATTTAATCCAGGTGTTTAGCATTTCATCTGGGTCATTACTATAGGTGTCGAGTATGCTCCAGGGTATTCTGTTTAAGTCAGCGATAAGAGCATTGGTGTCAACTTTTTTCAAAGAGTGAAAAGAAATCCAGACGTGTTTGCCACTTTTTCTGCATGTGACTTAAGAATGGCTGGTGTACCTCTTGAAGCCTTGTAGAATGTTCCTTTTTACTAAATTTTGCACTTGTAACGCTTTTTTACACGCGCCAAACAGACATTCGCGTGCGACTGAAAGTATTGCCCAGCCTCTCGCCAGAACCCCATCTATAGTGTTTAACGTCAGTACCCGCATTTTCTCCCGGAGTGATTTTAACATTAGGGAGATTTAGCAAAGACGACGACGACGACTTTGGCGAACAAGTCTTCATGAAAATGAATTCCAACTCGCTTAAAATGTCAAATGTAGCTGAATTTTCGTGGAGTTGAATTCTTGGGCACCGCACCCAAGTTAATGTTTAGAGAAATAAAAATTCTTCTTGATGTCTTACGTGCTCCACAAAACGTCGCATAAGGAAATTTCGTCCTGCCGGGAAAGCAAGAAAATGTACCGAAAAGTATGTGTGCACGTGCAAAATTGCTTTGCTTATTAGCCTCTGACGTTTTGACCTTCTTGATTCCTTGCATTGGTATCAATCACATAGAATATATTTGTACAAGTTGCCATTTATGTAAAATTGCCCCTGGAACAAGCTTATTGATACGCCTGGTGTTGCAAGAGGACAAGTTATGAAAAATTTCATTTGCCTTTTGCCTGTTGCAGAAGCTCCCTATGAGATACTCTGCACTAAACCTTGTTGATTCAGGTGACAGTCCTTTAGGACGGCTGCATGGTCACATTCAAACCAGTTGCACTTTTGACTCAAGCCATAGCAGAGATGGCACAAAATGGCGACTATCTGTTTCTTATTTAACCCTATCTTCTCTGTCTCCTGTCTGTCTGTGGAACGTCAGTTGATGGCAGCACCCGCAAGTCAAACAACTGGCTTGACCAATGGCAAAGCGGTAAATTGGGCATCGGAAGTCGAGTTCAGTCCGCGCGCTTTCCTGTCGTCAACTGACGTTCCCGTTCTGTTGCTAAATCAGCTTAATGCCTGGTAAAGACGTCTTGTTTTTCTTTCCTTCGCCTCCCAGGGAGAACCCTTGGAATGAAGTGGGTCTGCGTTATTTATTGCTTGCCTGAATGGACGGACAATCTGAATTTAGGTATCGCCATATCACGTTACGAATTATTACAACAGTGGTGGTGCAAAAGTCTCCCCATTTTCGAACGGTTCTGTTTGTGGCAATGACCGCAATTAGCCCTTTTCAGTTAACATTCTTCAAACTTCATGCAATTTGGACATTTATAATTGCACTTTGTATGGCCATTAATCCCTTGCTTGAATACATCTACCTTCAAGGGACTGAAAAATTTGTGTTGAAGATGGTAAGGGAGTTTTTTTGACCTTCCTGAAGACAAGGATGCATGAATTACATCTTACAAGTGAAGTGGCTTAAAGATGGCAGATGGCTGGCGTACCGCTTGTTCCTGAAGACAATGTAACTTTCATCTTGGATATCAAAAACTCGATTAGCCAGTTCCAGTTAGACAAAAAAGATTGTAAGAGTGAAGTCTGAACAGCAATCCATGTCAGATAGTGGGTCGCTAAGATTCTAGTGAAATCTACATAGCTCCAGACTCAGCAATTTATGTAGCGAACTGCAATCATGGACAAAAGCGTTGGGACAAATTTGCACTTTTAACTCTTTTCAACGCGCGCCAAACAAAGAATCGCGCGTAACTAAAATTCATGTACCCATCCCCTACACCCCACTTTCAGTGTTGAAAGCGTTTACTGGCATTTTCTCCCGGATTTGAGTTGTTCCTATCGATCAAAGCATAGTTATTAGAGGAGATTGGTTATGAAAAGCGGCAAACATCAATGATAAAAACAACAGTGCTGCAGTTTATGTTGGAAGCACCCTGAAAGTGCACAATCCTTTGTTTTCTGTTGGCAAATTGTTACGGAATAAATTAATGCAACGTTTTTATTGGTCAATACAATCAAAATGATAGGAATTCTTTTGAACGTTGTGCACTTTCAGGTCCACAAAAACATATAACAAAGGAGTCTGACGGGTTTCATAGCCATTCCACTCAATTAACTATGATCAAAGATAAGATCACGTGATCCGAAAAGAATAGTAAGAAAGAGAGAATAATAGCCGGTTTAGGATACTACAATCAGCGTCAAATCGTGCCGGGTCTTCCGCAAACGTCAGCACAGACTGTGTTTGCTGTTTACATCTCCAGCATCTCTGTTGGTTGTATTTCTTACCTTTGCCGTTTAATACACCATGTGTCTATTGTCCCCTTTTATGGTCATTATTTTTTTCAATAACATAGGTTGTCCACGTGTTTTTGCACGAATGGTTGTGGCTTTCCTATATCTTTTGGCTTTGCAAGATATCAACTTGACAAGGTTTAGCCTCCCACGCAGACGTTCTTGGGGTTCGTCTGCGTGGGAGGCTAGACAAGGTTTGGACTCTCGACCTTTCTGCCCAGACACTTCATACGGCGTGATTCAGTGGTTGTGCGTCCACGTTTGGGGCCTTTACGAGAGCGAAGGGCTATTTTCATGGTGTTCTTGCCACCTTTCTAGCCTCTGCCGTGGTGAAGAGCTCTGAGGATAACGAACAACCTAGTCTGCTACACAGCCGTTTTTAGTGTCGTCAAGCAACGCTCCTCCCGCTAAAAACGGCTGTGTAGCAGACTACTAACAACCCTTCTATATGAAAAGGTTATTTTTGCTTTCTCTTCACTTACGTTCTTTTGACGACTTTATAGGAAACAATTTTTGTATTGTTGCCCACCTAGAATAGCTCCGCTAATTGTGGGTAACATAGACTTAACTCTTTTGACAACTGAATAAACTGGTGTTGTTGTTGTTGATGCCATGTTGCAAGCCATGACCAAGCCTTCGGAGTAGTTTCCTCATATTTCTGGTGTTCACGGTTTTATGTTTCACAATCAGGGAGCTTTACGTCACGATAAATAATTTTGGCCTTGCCGCTGTATAATCCAAATGATTGAGAATAGGTTAAAATAGACAGAGTAACTCTTGCATTATAGTCAACTCTCTCATAAGCGACCACTCTTGGTGCAGGAAAATAAATTACAGGCTAACGTAGTTTACACACTGTCAATCTCTTAGCCGGAGTCCTCCGGCTCTTTGTCAGCGGGTAGTCGCCAGAAGTGACTGACGAAGATCCCGAGGATTCTGGGTACAAGATTCACACACTGCTCCTTGACATGCGCGTTGGCACCCTAGGAAGAGCCACAAGCGGACGCGGCGACTTATTTTTGGCTGACCTTCCATTTCCTAGTTTCAAATCGAGAGGGGGCTGGGTACGAGTCGGTTTATTATAGGATAAACAACACGAGACCCACACTCGCCAATTGTACATCTAAATTAATGCACCTTATTTGACCCCCAAAATTTTGCATGACCTTTGTTTTTTCATTTCCCCCGGGTATTACAGCCGTCCCAAGAGAAACTGAAAACAATGCTTATGCAAAATTTTGAGGGGCAAATAAGGAGCATAATGGGAGATTCGCAGGTGGCAAATAGTCAGAAAGAGCACATTAAGGTTATGAAAAATCTGAAGTTTGGTGTCGATCGGGCCAATATTGAACAAGATACAGCTACTTAAACTTGAACATTAATAAGAGATGATGGATTGCCTGACACATCGTCCGGACGTCAATATATTTCTTAGTAAATTTTGGAGTTTTTGAATGGCTGTATCTCGTTCAATATTGGCCCGATAAACACCAAACTTCAGAATGTTGCTAATTTCAAAGTGTTTTTTCTGACTATATGGGTCGCGTGTTGTTTATCCCATAATAAATCGACTCGTACCCAGCTCCTCTTGATTTGAAACCAGGCAATGGCCCTGTGCGTTCCCATGTTCCTTTAATGTGCATGGGTTCGCTATATGCGTTACGTGTAGAGACGTAAACGGGGACAATGCAAGAACAAAATCACCATGATGTCTGCCGAATCCCTTCTTATCGAGATCTCTTACCATACGTCATTCTTAAACAGTTTTGGAGGTCAAAGGTGTTTTACCTCTCAAGCACTAACAGGGTTATGAAAATAATTTTATTGCAGACAAAGCCGTTTAATTAAGACAAAAATACGTACACAAACTTTTAAATGTTTTTATTAAGCTAAATGAGATTATCCATGAAGGCATAAGAAAGGAAAAGCAGGCCCTTCCAATTTTAGAAATCTCAAGAGGATCTCCAAGAGGTTTTTCGTTTGCAATCCATGTTTAATTTTCTCCATCTTAGACAATCCTTTTCTTTTTTTTACCTGTTTGATGTTTTTCTTTCTCAACAAACAAACATTTTTAGGTTTTCTTTATTAATTAAGTTTTAGATAAATGTTTACACGGTGATTGCCAAAAAAGGAGTCAAATTTCGGGAGCTGCGGCTGAGTGGTTTTTAAGTTGAGTGCTTGTAAACTAGATAGAGCAGCCAGAAGTGCATTCCACTACAAATAACCGGTTTTCCGTTCAAAGAAACTAGTGGTGGCGTCGCAAAATGTTGGTTGTTTGTTCAGGCTACTAAGAACCATACCACAAAGCATTTCTTTACAAGTCTAGCGTGCGAGTGGCTCACTTGTGTGATACGGCCTGGAAAACGTTGGCGACGGTAGAGCCACCAGCGCGAGTGCGCACGAGTGAACCTGCTCGCAGGCCATTAGCAGTCCTGATGGAGCTACTCTAATGAGTTGCTTGACAATAATTTTCAGCTTAGTAGTAGAATTATTTTGGTGGTATTCGGTAACTTATCAAATACTTGCAGATGGGATTAGTTCGTCATATTATAAATGGAAATTGAGTTGGTATCACCTGCCGTGAATTAAAATAGCTAAATTTGTTCGTTTCTGGTTTAGATTTTAAAAAAGCAAAAATGCCGTGGAATGATAAATATATTATTTTAAATTTACAGTTTAACAATTGGCTACATAAAACGAAAACAAACAAACAAAAACATTCATGCTAACTTGTAATCAGGATCCAGGGGCGGATCTAGGATTATTCTTAAGAGGGGCCGTACACCACCAAGGGTCGCTAAGGAATGGCGAAACTGACGTAAACAAATTTTATAAGCGAATACCAGAATACCAGTTGTTGTAGAAACCCGCAGGTCATTTCAGAGGGGGGGGGATGCGTACCCCCCGAACCCTCCCCCTAGATCCGCCCCTGGGATCTGAAACTGTTTTGGGGAGTATCTCTTTTTCAGGCTTTAAAAGTCCAGTTCGTTTTATAGTAATGGTCTAACCAAACATATCAAAATATAGTTACACATATGGAGTTCTTTGTTCATAAAAGTGCACAAACTATCACTATTTGCAAAAAGCGTTGAGACTTTTATGCGATCTTTAAACGTATAACTACCAAAATGGTGTTCATCAGTGTTCCCATGATTCAGTCATGTCTCTGTCGCCCGTTATTTACGTTGTAGGATTCCAAGACCATATTCAACACTGTAATGACAACTTTTGAATGGCTGAACGAAGAGCCGGGACTGGGAAAATCCTAGAATCACAGGTAGCTCAAGCTCGGAATTAGAGCATCGGAATTGTTGCGTAACATTCGCAATATAAGAATTTATTTGTATGGGAAAAACCGGCGAGAGAGCTGAATCATGCGAGGACTGATGAACACCATTTTGGTCGTTATACCTTTAAAGCTCGCTTAAATGCCTCAAGGCAATTTGCCTGAAGAAGAGGTACTGCCAAAACAGTTTCGGATCCTGGATACAAGCTACCTTGAGTATTTTTGTTTTGTTGGTTTCCTGTATCCAGGAGCCCATGACCCTGCTGTAGCTGTAATGAAAACTAAGGCCTGTTTCAAACGTCGTGCTACTGCCGTGCTAAGCGGGCTCGACTGTAGCTCGACTGCAGCACGACACTAGCACGACTTGGTTTCAGACGTCGAGTTTAATTCAGTCGAATAAAACGGCTGTTGTCGAAAACAAAACACAGAAATAAAGAAACAGTTTAGCAAACTTTTAAATGTATTCTAATGTATTTATAATTTATGAATTGAGTTCGGCACGGCAGTAGCGGGACGTTTGAAACCAAGTCGAGCTACTGCCGTGCTAAAGTCGAATATAATTCGATCGATTTAGTTCGGTACGGCAGTAGCACGACGTTTGAAAGGGGCCTTATATCTCGAATGTTACCAACAATGCCGATGGTCATATTTCGAGCCCGGACTACTTGTGCTTGTTTTGAAAACATTTCTTCCCCTAAGATTAAAAAAACGGTTTTTGTACAATGTCTTAACATCTAGACTAAGTTTGCAATTGGCTGACGTTTAGCTAGAAAAAAATTACTCCATTAATTTGAAGTCCTTGGTTTAATAACTTAAAACTTGTTGGATGATTTTTCGAATGTTTTTATCGTATATAAATTAGCGGAGATTGTTTAATTGTGGAAAATTGGAAATATTGAATTTGAGGATTGTTGAAAACTAAAATATGAAGTGAATAATTAGTAGACAATGACCAGATAGTCCATCAACACAATCAAGGTGCCTCTGAGCTCATTAGCGAACTATAACTAAACTATTAACTGGTTTATGTATACAGCCAACGCCTCGTTAAAACGGACAATGAACAGGGGCCATGAAAATTGTCCGTAATAAGGGGGTCATGTTATTTAAGTCAAAAAACAGTTTTTGTCAGAACAAAATAGTTTGATGCCTGAAAATCAATAGTTTGAAATTGACGCCTAGAAATCATTCTATCCGGTTACTGTAGGGCTTGGAACATCGATATGAACAACACACGGTTGATAATGAAGCGTCCGCATTAGGGAGGTTAACTTTCTACGAGAATCTGTCCATTGGGCAAGAAACAAGTAACCGTTGTCCGCATTAAAGGGTGTCCGTATTAAGCGGGTTGCATCTAGAGAAAATGTAAGGGCTTCTTTCCCCAGGGACAAAGCAAACTGTCCGTAATATTAAGCGGGTGTCCGCAAAGCAGGGTTCGGCTGTATACCTTTTCTACCCTTATTTATTTCCTTCCCGAATCAACATCATTCCCCCCCTCCGGAAGAAAGCCTGGTTTGACCCTGTTGGTATTTCATTTTTGTATTTGTGCCATTCTTCATCACTGTCGTCGTAGACTTAACCCAATCTTTGGGTTTTTGTTACCATTTTATCTGAATCATGTTGATGTTTGAAGACGATGCTGCTTGTCGGAATCTTACCCTAACAATGGCACACTCATCATCATCCAACATTGTTTCATGTAAATAGTGCTAGTAGCCCAAACATTTGACAATGTTAAATGGTTCCAGCAGTGCATGTTGGATAATCTTGGATCAATATGTTAAAACTGGGAGTTATCGCAGCACGGTAGCCGTCTTCATTTCAAGTGAGCTTACGCGGCAGGACGGGAGAGGAAAGAAGACTACAAACCTTGTGTGACAAGTGTGATAACAATTTTGTTTGAAATAACTTTTCGCTAAACTTCACTCTCCTTTAAACAGATTTTTCTGTACAGACCATGCAGAAAGCATTAATTTTAGGTGAATTTCACGACAAAACACGCTCTTAATAGCCCTGTCATGTTTTTCACGCACTGGTGTTTTGCCGTCCTCTTCTTCCTGCCGTCCTGTTGCGTAAACTCACTAATTATTTCACAAAATATGCAGAGTTCGTGATTGTGTCAGTGTATTTGTTGTTCACTCTATTCTCATCCATCCCTCCCTTGCCTGTTCTACATTCAGGGGTGTGAAGAAAATTGCGATGAAGGGGACAAGAGAGCTTTTGGACCTTCCTCAAGACAAGGATGCATAAATTACATGTTATGAGTGAAGTGACTTAAGGATGGCTGGTGTACCTATTGAAGCCTTGTTGAATGTTCCTTTTAAAAGCAATCTAAATCGGCTTATTTCGGCGATCAAAAATTCGATTACTTTGTAGTCAGTGGTATTTAAAAACAAACCATTGTTGGAAACAACCTGTACCTGCCATCCTCCAGATTGACATCCGAATCTAGCTTAAGACTCAGCGTTCCATGGAGGGAACTATAATCATGAACTTAAGTCTTGGGACAAATGTTGCACTTGTAACGCTTTTTCACATTTCTTCACATGCGCCAGGTCGCGGGGGGACTAGTTGCAGCAACACGTTGCGTCGCCACATAGCCATCCTCGGAGACCCAGGGGCAGTTAGTCGGGTCGATAAAATGTTCGTGGTGAAAGTTTACTGTAAGATCGAGACGAGCACCTGGGCACTTAGGGCGCGATCCATTCAACCAAAATTCCAACCGGTCCGACCGGGAAAAGTGGTCCACCTCAAAAGGTGGACCCGTTTTTTCGAAAATTTTCCGGTTGGACCGAACTGATCCATTGAGTTTTGGACCGAAATTTCCGGAAATTTTGGTTGAATGGATCGCGCCCTTACTCTTACCGAACCAGTTCCAGAAGCGTTTGAATTGCCTGCTTCTGATTGGCCAGAAAAAAATTTTTTCTGGCCAATCAGCGAAGAGAAGCTGCCGGGTGACTCTCGTGTTTTCTTACGCGACGTAGTTTTCCTCATCGATCGCCATAGTTGCGTAGCCCGTTCAACTGGGAAAGTTTCTCCACGAAAGTTTCAGAACAAAATGTTAACAACCCGCAAAATTGCAACCTTTAGCACGGCTACAAGAAACAAACACGCTCCGATGAATTTTTAGTGCGGATCTTTCGAAGGTATCGTAAATTTTTATTGCTGATACGATACGCGATGCATGACTTTCACTTTTAATTTCCACACCTTAATTTCCTCACATTGTCTAGTATACAACGCCAACCTTACATTTTAGATGTTCATGATCGTTGCACGAGTTCTGAAACTTTCTACAGCGTGAAAATTTCCGTTGGACGGGCCACGCAACTACGTCGATTGATTGTGGGAAATGCCGGCTAACTGTAGTGCCTTTGTGGTTTCGCTCCAAACTCCTTTCGAAACTTTTAAGCTAAAAAGCTTACAGCAGTTGACCGTACGAATTGTGCCGAAGTTGATAGCAGTGTTAACTTTAGATTCGAGGGAGACCTCCAGCAAGCGCTTGAAGAAGTAGAAGGCTTGTCTTTGTTTTCTGTGGTACAGTGGTACAGTTCAAAGCGAAGCAAAGATTTATTATTGAGAAGATTGTGGAAAGAAGGGATGTTTTGGGGCAATTGATAGAAGAGTCTAACCTTCCAAATGATGCCTATAAGCTAGGGGGTTTAAAAATCGTTAGATGCTAAAGGTTATGAATTCCTTAGTAATCCACTGGTCATAGTGATTTCACCTCTCATGCGAATTGTGGTGGACCAGGTTAAGTTCTCAAGGTCACTAGAAATTCAGGCCGCTTTCTTAGGGGAAAGCAAAACAAAAGATCAGAAATATTCAATGGATAGGGAGTGTTTTCTTTGTTGTATGGAAGCCTGGAATCATTAACTGGGGGACAAGAAATTCAGGGCAATGTTCTTTAAGGAGTTTTACCAGAAGAATCCCGTTGCAGGTACGTACAGCTGTTCATTGGTAAGTATGCTGATTTGTTTACTAGGAAGGTTGCTACACTGAATTCATTGTGGGGAGTTCTGAAGGGGTAAAATGGGATGTTGTTGCTCTGGAAAAATGGGATTTAAGTCACTGGCAGGGGGATTCTATCATTGAGAATGGGAAGAAAATGTAAAAAATGGGAATTGAGGGTTAAACAGTTTCAATGGGATTGATATCCCCCTTTCAGGACACTCATTATACTTAACAGTAGATCTGGCTTTTATTCAAGGATGCTCAGTAATCTTATGTCTAAAAGCTGACAGACACTTCACAAGAATTATCATGTTTTTTTGTCACCATTTATTGACAATTGAAAGGTGATGAAGTAAGCCTTGCGACTGCTTAATTAAGATAATAGTGCAATTGAACATTTACATATTATAAATGCAAAAACACCCCATAATACAGAACTACAGATTCCATTCCATTAATTTTATTTTAAAGCTGTTGAGATTTTTTTTTTTACTTTTTTAGTGGAGTTCACATATCTACTTATAATACTGCTTGAGTTATGTATATACTAGGGAGCTGTAATATTTTATTTTAAGTGGCCAACAAGTACACTTGAGTATATTATTTGAAAACTGTCTAGAAAAATGGGGTGTGCATTATATTCGGGTGCACATTATACACAAGTAAATATGGTATACCTACATATGACATACAAAAACTGTTTTCCAACACTCTCTGGAAAAAAGGGAACTGTGCTGAAATTGTCTCTTACTGTTTTCGATAATTCTTAAAGTCTTTCTTCTTTTAGATTTCATTAAGTGTACAACTTGTAGAAGAGAAAAAACTCCTTCCTTTTTTGATGATAGTAATTAAAACAGCAGAATCATTCCAAGGCACTTATGTTGCGACATCAGTGCCAAAGACTGTTAGTCTGCTTAAAGAAAATCAATGATCTGTGACAGGAATTTCAAGAATCAAAATCTTCACCGCTTGTATTCTAGAATTTGTATTCTCTGATTGTCTTCTATAGGAAACAATAATTGATAGTTGTAATAAGTTATGTTCTGTGGAAAGTATTTAAAGACACTGTGTGGAACGGTGACCATGCAATGAAGTTTATTTATTTTTCTGAAGAGGGTGTTTAAAGATTTAAAAATAATTATCAATGAAGAATATTATTGTCAGATGAGGAAAATTATGATCGGGAAGTTATGAAATATCAAACAAATGCACCAAAGGAAAATTGTTAATATTGCTGCATTATTTTCTCAAAATAAGTCCAATCTTGTACCATCAATTCCAAGGGAGTTAAAACAATGGCACTGTGGATGTGTTTGAGGGGGTCAGTAAGGGGAAACATCAAGTCAATCATAGATAAATAGTTTGGCAAAAAACCACATATTATGTGAAATTACTCTTATACATGTCTCTTATAATAAAAATTCATTTCTACTATATTAGCCATAATTCTAATCACAGTGAAGATTAACCCAGGTCCTTGAAATCAAGAGCTGAAGTTGGATCTTTGGAAAGTGTCCCTATTGCTTGGTCTCTTCTCCCTGGAATTTCCTTAAGAGCGTTCACTTCTTGTAAAGCTTTAGTGACTACGAAAATATCTATATAGACATCCCATCCTTCCACGATTTCTCAACTCTGTACCTATACGTGTCACACACTGCGCGTTTATCGCCCTCCAAAACTTTCACACCAACCACTTTCAAACATTTTGGCAAACTCACCTTTACTTTTTTTTCTTCACTTATCCGTAAAAATAAACCCACACAACCTGCAAAAATCGACCTCACTTAACAAGTCAGGATTCAGCACATAACCGGACCGAGATTTCGAACTAAACACAACGGCTGTATTTAAAATACGTACGGTAAGGGATCGAGTTTGGCGCGAAAGCAAGAAGGTGCGTGCACTGCAGGAAGCCAGCAATTCCCACGATCAATCGACGTAGTTGCGTGGCCCGTCCAACGGAAATTTTCACGCTGTAGAAAGTTTCAGAACTCGTGCAACGATCATGAACATCTAAAATGTAAGGTTGGCGTTGTATACTAGACAATGTGAGGAAATTAAGGTGTGGAAATTAAAAGTGAAAGTCATGCATCGCGTATTGTATCAGCAATAAAAATTTACGATACCTTCGAAAGATCCGCACTAAAAATTCATCGGAGCGTGTTTGTTTCTTGTAGCCGTGCTAAAGGTTGCAATTTTGCGGGTTGTTAACATTTTGTTCTGAAACTTTCGTGGAGAAACTTTCCCAGTTGAACGGGCTACGCAACTATGGCGATCGATGAGGAAAACTACGTCGTGTAAGAAAACACGAGAGTCACCCGGCAGCTTCTCTTCGCTGATTGGCCAGAAAAAATTTTTTCTGGCCAATCAGAAGCAGGCAATTCAAACGCTTCTAGAACTGGTTCGGTAAGAGTAAGTGCCCAGGTGCTCGTCTCGATCTTACAGTAAACTTTCACCACGAACATTTTATCGACCCGACTAACTGCCCCTGGGTCTCCGAGGATGCCACATAGCCTGCCTAGCCAGCGTTTCTGTGCGGTTTCGGAACGAGAGTCAAAGACCGTGCGAAGATTGGCTGTCGTTCCATTTCTCGCGCGGCCAAAACCGAAAATCCCGTTCCTCGGTCTTTCTTTCCTCCAAAACCAAACGGAAACGCTTGCTACGCAGGCTAGCGACACATGGCTTCGTGTGTACTGGAAAATTTTTGGGAAAATCTTTGTCTCTGCAACAGAATTTTGTCGCCGCAACAACTCGCACAAATTCCGTCTGATTTGATTATTTGCGGCATATTGCTGTAACAAAATTCTGTGGCGGAGACAAAGATTTTGTGGGAAGGGACGAAATACGAGCTCTCCTAAAAACGCCTGCGTGGGAGGCTACGTCCTTCTTATTCCCTTAGAACTAATCCGTAACAACTTTGACCGACTCTGTCAGAAAGGCACGCGAGGCTCTCCTCATCGACAAAGTTATGACATCAGAACCCCGTGGTATAAGTAGAGGTGATGAACTCAATTAGTGACATTCATCTTTTAGTCCCTTAGCTTATTCTCTCTTGCTATTGTTATAGAGTCTAGAAACAATAGCTACACTTAAATTACCCCATTTTTTGGCAAAAGTGTTATTAAATTGACCGCTGCACTTAAACCCCAACGGTGTCAAGCTTTTGAAAGGTAAAGGGGAAATTTGCGGGAAGGACGTCATTGAAAGGAATTCCTGCTAGTTTGTCAACTATAAATGTCCGATTGGATTGATTGAAACTTAATTCTTAGGGTTTTTAGGAATTTTTAATTTTGAAATTTCAAATTAAAGAGGGCAACATGACATGGAAATTAACTTTACCTTTAGTTTGTACAGATTTGCTCTTTCCCCCGAGGCCACTTCTCTTTTTTAATGGTCTCCCTCGCAGTCGTTCTTTTCCGGCGTTCTTTCGTCACGCATCGCTCCTTTGCGTGGTCACTATTTAAAAACAAAGACAAAAGGAGGCAACGTTCCCCGGCAACATTCGTCACGGGGGTAATTCGTATATTGCATCATGGCTCGAACACTTTTGGTTCTTGCAGTTTTAGTTCCTCTTGTGTGCTTCTTGCTTGTAAAATATCAGGATGCAGATTTTGTGCTTCTGATTTACGAATTGATAGGTGAAAATCCCGCCGTAGCATTGCGCGGAAAAGTTGTGTGGATCACTGGAGCGTCAAGCGGTATCGGTGAATATTTAGCTTACGAACTGGCTAAATGTGGCTGTAAGTTGGTGCTTTCTGCACGAAGAAAAGATGAATTAGAAAGGGTCAAGAAAAATTGTGTAGGTAGGTCAAAAACGCTATAAATATGAGTAACCTTATGTTATAACTGCACCCTTCGGATGACGGTTTAGTGTCCGTAATGGCGAGAGTCCGCAATAGCAGGGTGCGAGAAAGAAATGTCTGGATCTTATAGGAATTACACATATTTGTATTGTATATTGTATTGTATATTGTCTCCATAACCAGGTTAGCGTACTGACATAAACTAGTAGATAAACATGATCCAGGTGTACATGGGGCGAACTCGATCGTCTTGGGGGGCGAACTATAACGGGGCGAACTCGTTACGGGGCGAAACCACTGGATTCCAGAGAAATTACTTGTGTATTATAACATTGCTCAATGCATGAGGTCTGGTCACAGCAACTGCAGTGTTACCGGACGAGAAATGCCTCTCAAGTTAGAGTGAAGTATACTTGCTTTTATCTAGGTAAGCGAGAATTGTTTTCGGTCTGACCTGTAGGATTTCTACTGAGACCGTACACAGCGACAGGGAGAAAACTTATTGTAAGTCTTACCGACCTAATGCAATGTTGCCCTTTCACTCAGGGTCACTCTGGTGTGTTTCGCTTTTTGGTAATCTTATTTTACGGTTGGTCAAAACAGGTGCACCCACTCCCTTAACGTTCCCCAATATTCGGTCGGATCCAGCGCCGTAAAAAAAGCTAAACTTGACGGTTCTTTGTTCAAATTTTTTGTTGAAAGTCTACGATTAGCTCTTTCTTTTCTCGAAGTTTTTAATCGAAGTTCTTTAGAGCAGTAAAACAACTGTTCTTTGCTGTAGAATAGTACCTTTCTGGAGTTATCTGGCCGTTAATATCATTTCAACTGCATGCAATGACCTTTGCTTTACCTTCTATTTTGGAAGCCATTTTGAATCTGGAAATTAAAAAGTCCGGGAAAATCTGGTAGTTTCAGGCTCCCGCGCGGTATAAAATTAGAAGCTCAACCCAGTGCTAGAGCAAGACGTCTCACCCTGGGTGTGTGTGTGTTGGTAGGGAAATTAATGGAGGGGGGCATAACTGTTCTAAGTATGGGCGAGGGGATGTGTCTAAGCGTGACTCTCTTAAGGATAAAGAAGACACCTGAATATACTCGCCCAGCACATGACAACAATAGCAGTGTGTGAGCTCTGTTTAGAGCAGGGGTCAAATTAACACATGTAAGTCCAGATAAAGTGTATGCCCTGCTCTTGAAGAAAAAAAAACACTGTCAAAGCTATATAAGAGCATGTATATGCAAAAACATAAGGAAGTACACCATCCCCAAAGTGACCCCTGAAGTCTGAATGCAGGTAGAAGCAAAGATTTTTCTTTATGTACTGAGTTTGTTTTTACTATTTCTTTCCTACCAGCAATTTCCCTTGCCACTGACCCATCATTTAAAAAAGATCAAGAAATTCTTGTCCTTCCATTGGACTTGCAAAAATTTGATACACATGAAAAACTGGCACAAGATGTCCTCAAGCATTTTGGAAAGGTAAAAAGAAACTAGTATATATAGGGCTTGAATTTAACAGCAGATGGTCTAAGTGGACAGGGTTGACAACTGACATCAAAGCTGATTGTTAGTGTTGACCCATGGCCAGCCTGACACTTCATTGTGTGGCTGCTTCAGGTCATGCTGTTCCAGGTTCTATGTTAGTGTGATTTTAATATACAACACCAGACTACAAGACAGAAAAAAACTAGCATCTAAATCACAGTAAATTGCAATAAATCACATTTTCATAAAAGCAGCATTATTAAAGTAATTGGTATTTGTCGACATTTTCTCCCTTGTATATTCATTTAAACCGTCTTAACGCTTTTCTGTATGTCATTTTATTTTTATGGCATTAATTAAAGACTGTTGTCCTCTTGATGCTTAATTCTGTATGTCTGGGGTTTTGTTGTACACTCTACATATTGAGTTAAGTTTTTTCTCTTTATATAGTGTATTTTAATTTCTGTGTGTTTATAGATAATTGTGCCTATGA
Organism: Porites rus; assembly: GCA_964035705.1. Lineage (NCBI taxonomy): Eukaryota > Metazoa > Cnidaria > Anthozoa > Scleractinia > Poritidae > Porites > Porites rus. The sequence goes on along the minus strand of OZ037996.1, from coordinate 4,457,200 downwards.
TGTCAATGACGATGATGTCAACTTCTAAGTAAACCTCTTTTCCATATCTGCCTGTCATTTGTATGGCATTTAAATTAACTGGTTCATCATACATCTGTTAAAGTTTTCTGACAAAGTGATAATTAATTGATTCACTCTTAATAGTGTTATGCGGGTAATCCTTTAGAGGATGGGTAGCTTGGAAACCCAACTCAACACAGGGTTGTCGGAACAGCAACAAGAATATTTATTCCAAAAATGAACGTAGTTTCCACGAAGTAAAACTCCACAACCTGCTAGCACGTGACTCAATAAACTTACACGGCCTCTGGCAAATGCACTTAACTTGATGAACTTACACGGCCTCTGCCAACTTGAATCAACACTGCTTCCGTCACACTTGACTAAACACAGCAAAAAAAAAACTTAACTCGGACTTGTCTACTTTTCATGACTTTCAACATAAGATTCTAGAACTTTCCAAATAGTCTAATTATAGAAAGATTACAAAATATACCGCTTTAGAATCGCTTGTAACACAAAATCCTAAAATAAACAAACTATGAACTCTCGCGAAGCTTCTAGAAAGTCACGCCAGTCATGCAATACAGTTTTTCGTAACAAATAGTAATAAGGCTGATATTGTCCCTTCAACCTTTCTCTATGTTCATAAGGTATCCTTTTGAAAGCTTTTACTAGTGTTACAACTTGACCAGCCAAAAAGAAATTTTTTCAGTTCAGTTCATTTCCAGACAACATGTACAAGTAGATGAGATGCCTACCTATAGGTTATTTTAAGGCTAGTAAAATGGAGAGAAAAAAAATGTAAATCTATGTTAAAGCTATGTACCATCGACAAACCTTGTTTATACGAGCACTGAGAGGGTCATAGAAAGTGTTCATTGCAACAAGTTGTCTGTTGAGTTTAAGTTGAATTTAGAGAAAATGTAATGCCAGCAGGCAGTGCCTGCGGCATTGTGTTACTGTTGTATGTTGCACGTGTGTGTTTTCCTCTTGTGGTGTGTTCATATCGCTTTCATCTTGTACTGCAAGCGATTTGTTGTTATTAAAGCTGTTATTGTTCCTTCGTTGTGACGTTCCTGTCTTTTCAACATTGGCAGTAAGGCATTCTTTCCCAGGGACAAAGCAAACTGTCCGTAATAATGATCGAGGTGTCCTTATTAAGCCGCTGTCTGTAAAGTGGGGTTTGACTGTATTATGAAAATACAAAATTTTCCAGTAATGCATTTTGCTCATAGTATTAAGAAGAGCATGGTTACAGTACCTGAAAAAATGTCTTGTTAAAAAGTTACTGACTTTTTGTCTTTGGAAAAAAAAGTTTTAAAAAGTAGTGTTACATCGCGTTAATTTATTTGAGTGCAGAATACAGACTTAACCAAAACTAGGGTGATTGTTTAAAATATGTAAGTAAAAAAAATCAATGTATTGATTTATTTTAAAGGTACTGTATGCCTAATTATATTAATGTTTCAAACTGCTAAGTGCAGCTGTCCTTATCATTAGTTCTTATGTGTAATCCTGCAGTGTCTTCGTCTCTTTTCAGGTTGATATTTTGGTTAATAATGGTGCAAGGGGACAACTGGCTTTGATAAGTAAGACCTCACTGGAAGTTGACCGAGCAATTCTGGATTTGAATACTGTTGGCACTATTTCCCTGACAAAAGCAATTCTTCCCCATATGATTGAACGCCGAAAAGGACAGATTGCTGTTGTGAGCAGCCTTGGTGGAAAGTTTGGTAAAAAAATAAGTTTGCAGAATATTTTAACCCAAAATGTGATGAAAATGCTTCCAAATGCTAAAAGTGGCTCAAGTTCCAATCACATGCTTCGATCATCCCGGCCATGTACCCATTCCAGTACTGATCACTCATTCCCTCAATTAACCTTTTCAGTCCCAAGAGTGCATCACCAACATCAATTTTTCCCCAACAATGTTAGATGTGCATCATCAAGAGAGATCCTGTGAGAATTAATAAAACAATCACCAGTGGGGAAATAATTTATTTGATCAAAGATCAAATTCTCTTAACTAATTCTTTACGCAAATGTTTGGAGATCAGTATGGAGAATTTGTATTTGTATACAGGGCAGGGGGTTTAAAGGGTGAAGTTCTTTCACCCAGCAGTCACACACCCATTCAGGCACACACACACTCGCTGATTTTATTATTAAATGACCCTGTACCGTCATCGGACTTTTCTGGCTCTTGGTTGATTTTTTAGAACTGTGTCAGCTCATATAATAGAAAATTAAAAAGATGTTATCACTCTTTTAAGTATAATTTTTGGAATCCCTTTCCATACTAATTTTAATTTTATACATTTTGCTGTGTTTTTAAAATGATATTTTCTAATTTCTTTCAGGGACCCCTTTTACTGCTACATACTGTGCAAGTAAACATGCATTGCACGTATGTATTTCAGGTTTATATACAGACTGATGTGTTTATTAAGTGTTTTGTATATTATGCACCTTAATGTTTGAGTCAGTTTGACTAGTTTTATTTCTTCTGTCCATATTTACAGGTAAGAATTAGATGGATTTATATTTTTTCTGAGATTGTAATAGAGCGGTTTTCACTTGACTGTCGTAAAACCAAAACCAAAGTAAATACACTAGCCAACCAAAGGGCGTAGTAAAACCAAAACCAAAACCAAAACCAAAACCAATCCCAATTCGACAGTCAAGTGAAAACCGCTCTATCTCCAGGTGAATTCGCAATCATTGAGCACACATGGCCAATGAAATATTGAAAACATCACATGCTGTTTTTCCAATTGTTTTTTTTACTTCTAGCTACAACTCAAGGAACACAAAAGAACAAGTTAATATTATTTTGCAAGTCGTTTAATGTAACTTAATGTCTGCTTTGTTTTTGTTTAAAAGAAAAAAATGATGTATCCTATCTGGCAAAGTAAGCAAATTTCTGTACATTTTTTTCACTTGTGGAAGATTAATACCATTCAATAAGCAGAAGTAACTTTAATTTGATTGGCTGTTTCAACTTTTATGCCAATTAACTGGGCAGTTGTATCAGGCTTTCATTTCATTTTTACTCAGTTCCCGCTATAGAGCCTGATCTTAGGTTAGAATATAACTTAGACTACTGGGCCGGGTTGTTCAAAGCTGGCTTAAGATAACCCAGGGTTAGTGCGAAATTTGAATTCAGATATATAAATGCGGAAACAGCAAATTCAGATTTATTCTTTTTGCCTACAATTTGATGATTAGACACCCTAAAAAACACTACCTGAGAAAATGCTGTCGATCAAAGGAAAAAGGAAACAGATCAAAATTTAACCTTGGGTTAGTGCTAATCAGCCTTCAAACAACTGGGCCCCGGTCTTTAGAATTGAAGGCCTGAATTTCTTAAAAACCATCATGGTGTAATGGTTTTCCCTTAAGTACAAAAATATCAATTTTTGAAAAAAATTAATCCCTAGGTTCTTTATCATTTCCCAGAAAACATTATACATCCACTTTACGATAATATTGGCAACAACAACCCCCCAACCCCTCCCCAGTAGAAGCTGTCCCCTTTCCGCAAAAGCATTGTGCACTGTTTGACGAGGTGCAGTGTGATAGACAGTATCAGCAAATGATAGTGTATTTTAGAATCTTTTGGGACTGATGCCCAGGTTTTAGTCTTGAGTTATAATTATGCCAGACAAATACAAACTTGATTATGTCATAGATTAGATTATGTCCTCTCTCTACTGCTGCTGATTATCTGAACATGACCGGTGGTGTCCAGCAAGAAAGCTCTTGCTACTTTAGACACTGTACACAAATGAACTTAATATCTTTTAGTTAATTATTATTTATCAGCTAATTTATTTTTCTACCTACGTACACTTGTGAAAATATCTTGTATAGTGAGAAATAAAGAATAGCTGAATTGAATTGAATTGAATAGAAAATTGTTAGTTTTCAAAAAGTCAAATTAACAGCTATCCAGACATGGCCTTTTTTATTTTTAAGTGTAAATACAATAATTAAAATATTTTCCTGTTTACATCAGCAATAATGAATGTCTTTCCCAGGGTTACTTTGATACAGCTCGTCTCGAGTTGTCAGAGTACAACATCGGTGTCCAGATCATCTGTCCAGGACCTGTCAAGTCTGAATTCACAAAGTATGCATTTTCTGAAGACGTTAACAAGGTAAACAGTTTTTTTTTTAAAAAAAATCCTAATTAATATGGACACCAATGGGGATTGAATCAGATGTGTGCTATGAATAAATAAATCGAGACGTGTACTTTGTTTTGTTTTAGCCCCTGGTAATGGTTTCTGCGAAATCTTTAGCACATTTAAAAGTTTTTTTAAATTTTATTTTGGAATTTCCTTTTTTTCACTGTGAGAATCATTTTGCTGTACTTTGTTGCTTTAGATCCCCAGTAGTCTTGTTAGTAGTACAGCATGCACTATTTACAGTCATTTCTTTCTAAGACGGACACCTTTGGGACCGGCACTAAGTCTCCGTCTTAGAGAGGTGTCCGTCTTATAGAGAGTCAAATAAAAGGAGTAAAGAAAGGCAGGGACGAACTCTAAGTGTCCGTTTTACAGAGGTGTCCATCTTATAGAGGTGTCCGTTAAGAGAGAGTCGATTGTACTCCTTTTTTGAAGTGGATGATGTCATTCCCTTTTGTATTTATCTCATGAATGAAATGCGGAGGAATCTTATGAAGATAACGTCACATGCTATTTTTCGGTTGGTTAACTGTTTTGACAGGTTTAGCCAATGATGTTGTAGTTTATTGAAGTTGGTCTTGATGTCAGCTGTAATTAAAATTCACTGAATCACAATTTTCATTAGCCATTCACCATTTTCACATGGACCATAATGATGCACCTTGTTTACCCCTCCCCCCAAATTTTACATAACCATTTGTTTCCAATTTCTATTGGGTATATTTGCAGTCATTTTACGGTCTACTGGAAATGGTGATTCCATGAATTGGAGGATGGTGGTATAGTCTCTGCAGTTGTATATGAAATTCAAACTTTACAACAATGGTAAAAACGATAACATTTATAAGGGAATTGTCAGTAAAGAAAATAATAAAGGTTAATTTTTGTCTACGGTACATCATTTAATGTTTAGTGAAGTATCAAAAAGCGAGAAAAAGCCAAAATGGCTCTACAAGTTTATCTCAGCAGAAAATTTGTTTGTATTTTAGCTTCCTCCACCTAGATCTGTAAAAAAACTTCTCAAAATGCCAACAGAACGTTTTGCAAGGTTGATGGCGGTAAGCATGGCAAACAATTTGGACGAAGTCTGGATATCAGAAAATCCATTTCTTGCAGCTGCTTATTTCAACCAGTACTTTCCAAACTTCTTCAGATGGTATGTTTAGCTTAGTGCAAAAAATAATATAATAATATTTGTTATATTATTTTAATATCTTATTATCTTATGTTACCTTTATCTTACTTAAATTTATGACAAATTATGAAGCCTGTGTCAGACTTCTTTGTTATATGTTCCTTTCTTTACTTTGTTGGAATTGACCGTACACAACTTTCATTGATGCCCTCTCAGGGGCCGACCATCTAACTTTTGAGGGTGGGTGGGGTGGGGGTGATTTTGAAAAAAAAATTCCTGCAAGGGCTTGCCAGAAGAAAAAAGTGCATCCAGCAAAAATGGAATAAAAAAAATTCTTGCATTGCTGTAAGCCCTGTAAGAAAGAAAAATGTTACCAAGTTATTTCCTCATTCAGAAAGCTTTACAAAACCCCAGCGAAACTGCAACCATTCTTCCCTTGCTCCCTTTTAAACTCTGGATTTGGTGATGCTGTGGAATCATTGCTTCATATAAGCATTGTATTACAATCAACATATCAAGAGCATTTCTTGCTATTTTTATTTTGTAATTAAGAATCTAAACATTTTCACAATTGCTTGATGTGCATCACTTTATAATAACGACAATATTATAATGACTTCTTATGACATGAGTGTAAAGAATGACTTTCCAAAAACATAGCTATACAAGAATGATTTTGTATAGCTTACTAAATTTTTAGGCTTTGCAGCTCCATATCAGGACCATTACTACAAAAGCCACAATGTAAATGTAAATACATTTTTTCAAAAACCTGGACTGAACCTCTTTGAGGAAAAAAAATCCTACAGACAAATGAGAAGGAACAAAAATATCCTGCCCAGCAGGTTTGCGAAAAAAAAATTTTGCTGACCAGAAATCACCAACCCAACCCCATGTGCGCACCGCTCTCCCAAGTTTCCCCTCTACTTTTCATCTCTTTTTTACTTCCCACCGCTCCCGACTATCTGAACGCCTGGAACAGGCTACACCGTAGCCGTCTTTATTTCAAGTGAGCTTACGCAACACAACGGGAGAGGAACGTAAGAACACTGTTACGTTTTTCACGCACTAGCGTTTTGCCGTCCTGTTGCGTAAACTCACTAATTAATTCACAAAATATGCAGAGTTAGTGATTGTGTCAGTGTGTTTGTTGTTCACTCTATTCTCATCCATCCCTCCCTTGTCTGTTCTACATTCAGGGGTATGAAGAAAAGTGCGATGAAGGAGACGAGAGAGCTTTTGGACCTTCCCCAGGACAAGGATGCTTAAATCACTTGTTACGAGTGAAGTGAATGAACACTTTAATTTCAATAAAGTACATAATTACAGACCAACTGTACTCTCCCTTATGGCCCTATGAAACTACTAAAATTTAAAAAAATCCTAAAAAATTAGAATACTAAGGTAAGAAATAATTTAAATATCAGAATTTACTCGAATTTACACATGGATAAAAAAAACTTAATAAGTACTTTAAGAAAATATTAAGTCATTTAAAAAAGTTAATAAATTCTGTCAATTTTAAAACTGACAGGCGTGAATTTACACTTGACTGAATCAAAAAGAAATTTCTGTTGAATTTCTTTACATCAGAAGAGCGGACTAAAGCATTTTCACTGACATTGGTCCACAGTTTAACTGCGTTGTAAAAGAACACCCGCTTCATGCTATTGGTACGTAAAATAGGAAGCCGATAAGGCAACCGAGACCTTGTATCATGAGACTTGTGGTATTTCAAAGATAACAGTTTCTCAGAGAGGTAATCCGGTGCACTTCCATCCAGGATTTTTCTTGAGCAGAAGTAGTCTTTAGTCTTTCAATACAGATTTGATTGATGAGTAGCCACCCAAGGTCCAGAAATAGTGGCAGGGTTGAAGCCTGAAACGGAGGACCTAGTATAATACGCGCACACCTTTTTTGAACTTTAAAAATCTCATCCAATAATCCTGCATCAGAATTTCCCTAAACGGAGACACAGTACTCAAGAATAGGTTTAATACTAGCATTAAATAAAATGATGCGATGATTAACCGGTAGGAATTTTTTAATGCGAGCCAGAACAGCGACGCGCTTTAGGAGTTTTTTCCTGAGATTACCTACTTATGATTACCAAGATAGGGAGGGGTCGATATCCAGTCCCAAGAAACGTTCTTTGAAGCGGGAAAGCTTTTGTCGAGTACCAGTTATCATGTATTTTGTCTTTTGCGGATGGGCAGCCATCTTTGGTCCATGTCTCCGTATTAGAAAGATCCCGTTGAAGTTGCACCTGAACATCAGTCAGATTTGAAGCACTAGCATAGAAAGTAGCATCATCAGCAAATAGGCCATTTCTATTCCAGGTTAAAGGCAGGTCATTGATAAATAGGAGGAAGAGGACAGGGCCCAAAATTGAGCAGTGGGGAACTCCAGCGCCGAGTTGTACAAAGCCGGGTTAAGATAACCCAGGGTTAGTGCGAGATTTGAATTCAGATTTGAAAGCTTATAAAGCATTTCAGTTTTAATTTTTTTTGTCTACAAGTTGATGATTGGAAGCTCTAAATATAACAGAGAAAATTACCCGAGAAAATGCTTTTGAACACAAGAAAGAGAAACCCGGGTTAAATTTAACCCCTGGTTAAGCGCTAATCGACCTTCGAACAACTGGGCCCAGATTTCAATACTTCAGTATCAGATAAGGTTCCTGCAATGTTAACACACTGTCGACGGTCTGACAGGTAGCTATTGAACCATAGTAATGCTGACGAGGAGCGACCATAAATTTGTAGTTTGGCTACTAACAGGTCATGATTTACAACATCAAAGGTCTTGCGCAAATTTAAGAATACTGCCGCACCAGTGAATAAGCCTTGATCCATTGCCTCAAGCTCATCAGTCATTTTATTCAGTATAGATTCAGTTGAGTGGTGAGGACGAAATCCAGATTGTGTTGAAACAATAAGGACAAACGCGCGAAGATACAGCATTAAATGGTTGCATATGTGTCTTTCAAGCAGCTTAGAACTAATCGGAAGAACAGAAATCGGACGAAAATTGTTTGGATCAGAAGGTGAACAGAGGGCGCTTTCCATTTAGGGAAAAAACCCGGAAATTTCGGTGGGAGCAAAAGTGGAATTTCCGATTGGTAAAAAGTTTTTCCATTTGGTCTTAAAGCCCGGTACGTCGCGGTGTCCTATCGTGGACCTGGAACTGGTACAAACTACGAGAAACGTCAATGGAACACGACATTCCGTTCGGAAATTCTAACCGGGAAAACGGGTCCACCTTTTTAGATTTTCCACTTTTTCTGGGAATTTTCCAGTGGGACGAGCCGACGAAACGTGTTCCATTTACCGCCGAACCAGAAATTCCGGAAACGTTGACTAAATGGAAAGCGCCCAAAGGGTCCAGATTTGTGAACGGGCGTAACACGTGCTAGTTTGGGGGCAGTAGAACAGGTACCAGACTGAATGCTACAATTTAGAACCTTGGTGAGACTTTCAAGAATAGCCGGGGAGATAAGCTTTAGTAATGGAGCACTTATTCCATCGAGACCTGTAGCAACATTTGTAGGAAGTGATTTAATTAATTTATCCAAAGAATTGACATCGAGAAGTGGGATTTCAAACTTTGCAGTAGATGGTGTGCTGTCGTTTACAAAGCTCACAATGTGTGATAGGTCAGAGGTGGCAGGTTCATTATTGTCTACAATAGATGACGCTATAGAGACGAAATGTTTGTTAAATTGATTTGCTTGATCCCGAGAAGCCTTCAAGTCGTTTGGCATTGATTTTACTTTACCACTGGGACTTTTTCAACGTTTTTTCAACGCTTTCCACAATAAGCAAGAACTCTGCTTCTTTTCTTCAAGTTCATTTTCGATCGCCACAGACTTGGCCTTATTTACCACATGCGCAATCTTTGTTCTGGCCTTATTAAAAGTAGCTCTTGAAATGTTTCCATGATCTGGTAGTTTTTTTTGAGGTGACCACGATGTTTGATCGCTTCCTGAATTTCATTCATTAGCCAAGAAGGTTTATCAGGCGATCTGACCCCTTTCTTTTCCATTGGAGCGTGTGTGTCAACAACATTAAGAACAAGTTTAATCCAGGTGTTTAGCTTTTCATCTGGGTCATTACTACAGGTGTCGAGTATGCTCCAAGGTATTCTGTTTAAGTCAGTGATAAGAGCATTGGTGTCAACTTTTTTCAAGGAGTGAAAAGAAATCCAGTCGTGTTTGCCACGTTTTCTGCATGTGCCTTAAGAATGCCTGGTGTACCTCTTGAAGCCTTGTAGAATGTTCCTTTTTACTGAATTTTGTACTTGTAACGCTTTTGCATACGCGCCAAACAGACATTCGCGTGCGACTGAAAGTATTTTTGCCCAGACCCTCCCCAGCACCCTATCTATAGTGTTCTCCCGGGGAGGTTTTAACATTAGGGAGATTTAGCTACGACGACGAGGCTTCTTTAAAATGAATTCGGGTTAAACCAACTGTAGGGGAATTTTCCCGGAGTTGAATTCTCGGGCACCACACCCAAGTTAATGTTTAAAAAGAGAAATAAAAATTCTTCTTGATGTCTTACATGCTCCACAAAATGCCGTATAAGGAAATTTCGTCCTGCCGGGAAAGCAAGAAAATGTACCGAAAAGTGTTTGTGTGCACGTGCTAAATTGTTTTGCTTATTAACCTATGAGTTTTTGGCTTTCTTGATTCCTTGCATTGGCATCCACATAAGAATGACCTCCATCACAGAATATATTTGTTCAAGTTGCCACTTAAACAAATAAATGATTTATGTAAAATTGCCCCTGGAACAAGCTCATTGATACTCCTGGTGTTGCAAGAGGACAAGTTATGAAAAATTTCATTTGCCTTTTGCCTGTTGCAGAAGTTCCCTATGAAATGCCAAGCACTAAACGTTGATTCAGATGACAGTCTTGAGGACGACTGCATGGTCACATTCAAACCAATTGCACTTTTGACTCAAGCCATAGAAGAGCTGGTACAGAATGGCGACTATCTGTTTCTTATTTAACCCTATCCTGTCTGTCTCGTGTCTGTCTGTGGAACGTCAGTTGATGGCGGCGCGCGCAAATCAAACAACTGGCTTGACCAATGGCAAAGCGGTAAATTGGGCACAGGAAGTCGAGTTCAGTCCTTTTCGTGCGCTTTCCCGTCGTTAACTGACGTTCCCGTTCTGTTGCTAAATCAACCTAATTACCTGCTGAAGGCGTCCTGTTTTTCTTCCCTTCGCCTCCCTGGGAAACCCCTTGGAATGAAGCTGGTCTGCGTTATTTATTGTGTACCTGAATGGACGGACGATCTGAAGTTAAGTATCGCCATGTCACGTTACGAATTATTACAATAGTGGTGGTGCTAAAGTCTCCCCATTTTCGAACGGTTCTGTTTGTGGCAATGACCGCAATTAGCCCTTTTCAGTTAACATTCTTTAATTTCATGCAATTTGAACATTTATAATTGCACTTTCTATGGCCATTATTCCCTTCCTTGAATACATCTACCTTCAAGGGACTGAATACTTTGTGATGCAGATGGTAAGGGAGTTTTTTGACCTTCCTGAAGACAAGGATGCATGAATTACATCTTACAAGTGAAGTGGCTTAAAGATGGCTGGCGTACCGCTTGTTCCCGAGAACAACTTAACTTTCATCTTGGATATCAAAAACTTGATTAGCCAGTTCCAGTTGGATAAAAAACATTCTAAGAGTGAAGTCTGAACAGCAATCCATGTCAAGATCATGAAGATTCTAGTGAAATCTACATAGCTCCAGACTCAGCAATTTATTTAGCGAACTACAATCATGCACAAAGTGTTAGGACAAATTTGCACTTTTAATGCTTTTCTACGCGCGGCAAACAAAAAATTGCGCGCAACTAAAATTCATATACCCAGCCCCTACACCCCACTTTCAGTGTTGAAAGCGTGTACTGGCATTTTCTCCCGGGATCGATCAAAGATAAGATCACGTGATCCGAAAAGAATAGTAAGAAAGAGAGAATAGATACTACAATCAGCATCGCGCCGGGTCTTCCGCAAATGTCAGCACAGACTGCGTTTGCTGTTTACATCTCCAGCATCTCTGTTGGTTGTATTTCTTACCTTTGCCGTTTAATCAGTAGAGAATGTAGCTAAACTTCACTGATAGATGTAATAAATAAACACCATGTGTCTATTGTCCCCTTTTATGGTCATTTTGTTTTCATTAGCATAGGTTTGTCCACGTGTTTTTGCACGAATGGCTGTGGCTTTCCTATGTCTTTGGCTTTGCGTTATATCAACTTGACAAGGTTTGGATTCCCGACCTCTTTCCCAGACACTTCATACGGCGTGATTCAGTGGTTGTGCGTCCACGTTTGGGGTCTTTAGCAGAACGAAGGTCTATTTTCACGGTGTTCTTGCCACCTTGCTAGCCTCTGCCATGGTGAAGAGCTCTGAGGACAACGAATACATGCAACGCTCCTCCCGCTAAAAACGGCAGTGTAGCAGACTACGAACAACCCTTCTGTATGAAAGTGTTACGTTTGCTTTCTCTTTACTTACGTTCTTTTGCCAACTTTACAGAAGACAATTATTGTATTGTTGCCCACCTAGAACAGCTCCGCTAATTATGGGTAACATAGACTTAACTCATTTGACAATTGAATAAACTGTTGTTGTTGTTGTTGTTGATGATGCAATGTTGCAAGCCATGACCAAGCCTTCGGAGTAGTTTCCTCATATTTCTGGTGTTCACGGTTTTGTGTTTCATAATCAGGGAGCTTTACGTCACGTTGCCTTGCCGCTGTAAAATCCAAATGATTGATGATAGGTTAGAATAGACAGAATAACGCTTGCATTATAGACAACTCTCTCATAAGCGACCACCCTTGGTGCAAGAAAATAAATTACAGGCTAAAGTAGTTTATACAATCTCTTAGCCGGAGTCCTCCGGCTCTTTTGTCAGCGGGTAGTCGCAAGAAGTGACTGAAGAAGATCCTGAGGATTCTGGGTACAAGATTCACACACTGCTCCTTGACCTGCGCGTTGGCACCCTGGGAAGAGCAACAAGCGGACGCGGCGACTTATTTTTGGCTGACGTTCCATTGCCTAGTTTCAAATCGAGAGGGGGCTGTGTATGAGTCGGTTTATTATGGCATAAACAACACGAGTCCCAAATTCGCCAATTGCACATCTCAATTAATGCACCTTATTTGACCCCCCAAAATTTTGCATAACCTTTTTTTTTTTTCATTTTTCCTGGGTATTACAGCCGTCCCAAGAGAAATTGAAAACAATGCATATGCAAAATTTTGAGGGGCAAATAAGGTGCATTATGGGAGATTTGCAAGTGGAAAACAGTCAGAAAGAGCACATTAAGGTTATGAAAAATCTGAAGTTTGGTGTCGATCGGGCCAATATTGAACAAGATACAGCTACTTATAAACTTGAACATTAATAAAAGATGATGGGTTGCCAGACACATCGTCTGGACGTCTATATATTTCTTAGTAAATTTTAGAGTTTTTGAATGACTGTATCTTGTTCAAGATTGGCCCGATAAACACCAATTTTGAGAATGTTGCTAATTTCAAAGTGCTCTTTCTGACTGTATGGGTCTCGTTTTATTTATCCCATATATAAACCGACTCGTACCCAGCCACTCTCGATTTGAAACCAGGCAATGGCCCCGTGCGTTCCCATGTTCCCGTTAAGTGCCTGGGTTCGCTATGTGAGGTACGTGTAGAGACGCAACGGGGACATTGCAAGAACAAAATCACCGTGATGTCTGCCGAATCCCTTCTTATCGAGATCTCTTAGGCTGGTTTTCACTAGCGACGGAGTCGGAGTCAGAGTCGTAAGCGAAGTCGTAAAGGTAAGAGCGCTTATGACCTTGTCAAAATCAAAAATCGGAGTCGTGAGCGGAGTCATAAGCACGACGGAATCGGAGCCAGAAGAATCAGAACGTTTCCATTTTCTTCCGACTCCGCTTCCGACTCCCTCGCTTACGTTCCGCTTATGATCTAGTGAAAACCAGATTGTCGGAGTCGGAAGCAGAAGCGGAAGGATAAACCAATCAGAATGCACGTTCCCTCGCTTTGTGATTGGTTTGGTTCTTCTGCTTCTGCTTCCGATTCCGACAATCTGGTTTTCACTAGATCATAAGCGGAACGTAAGCGACGGAGTCGTAAGCGGAATCGGAACGCTGTTTTCACTAGATCATAAGCTCTACGCTTCTGATTACGACTCCGACTTCGACTCTGTCGCTAGTGAAAACCAGCCTTTAACAGACGTCATTCTTAAACAGATTTGGAGGTCAAAGGTGTTTTACCTCTCAAGCACTAACCGGGTTATGAAAATAATTTTATTGCAGACAAAGCCGTTTAATTAAGACAAAAATACATACACAAACTTTTAAATGTTTTTATTAAGCTAAATGAGATTATCCATGAAGGCACGAGAAAGGAAAAGCAGGCCCTTCCAATTTTAGAAATCTCAAGAGGATCTCCAAGAGGTTTTTCGTTTGCAATCCATGTTTAATTTTCTCCATCCTAGACAATCCTTTTCTTTTTTTACCTGTTTGATGTTTTTCTTTCTCAACAAACAAACATTTTTAGGTTTTCTTTATTAGTTAAGTTTTAGATAACTGTTTACACGGTGATTACCAAAAAAGGAGTCAAATTTCGGGAGCTGCGGCTGAGTGGTTTTTTAAGTTGAGTGCTTGTAAACTAGATAAAGTAGCCAGAAGTGCATTCCACTATAAATAACTGGTTTTCGGTCCAAAGAAACCAGTGGTGGTGTCGCCAAATGTTGGTTGTTTGTTCAGGCTACTAAGAACCATACCACAAAGCATTTCTTTACAAGTCTAGCGTGCGAGTGGCTCACTTGTGTGATACGGGCTGGAAAACGTTGGCGACGGTAGAGCCACCAGCGTGAGTGCGCACGAGTGAACCTGTTCGCAGACTATTAGGAGTCCTGATAGAGCTACTCTAATGAGTCGCTTGACAATAATTTTCAGCTTAGTAGTAGAATTATTTTGGTGGTATTCGGTAACTTATCAAATGCTTGCAGATGGGATTAGTTCGTCATATTATAAATGGCAATTGAGTTGGTATCACCTGGCGTGAATTAAAATAGCTAAATTTGTTCGTTTCTGGTTTAGATTTAAGAAAAGGAAAAATGCCGTGGAGTGATAAATATATCATTTTAAATTTACAGTTTCAAAATTGGCTACATAAAACGAAAACATTCAAGCTAGCTTGTTCTCAGGATCCAGGGGCGGATCTAGGATTATTCTTAAGAGGGGCCGTACACCACTAAAGGCTGGTTTTCACTAGCGACGGAGTCGGAGTCAGAGTCGTAAGCGGAGTCGTAAGAGCGCTTATGACCTAGTGAAAATAAAAAATCAGAGTCGTAAGCGGAGTCATAAGCGCGACGGAATCGGAGTCAGAAGAATCAGAACGTTTCCATTTTCTTCCGACTCCGCTTACGACTCCGTTGCTTACGTTCCGCTTATGATCTAGTGAAAACCATACCGTCGGAGTCGGAAGCAGAAGCGGAAGGATAAGCCAATCAGAATGCATATTCCCACGCTTTGTGATTGGTTTGGTTCTTCCGCTTCTGCTTCCGACTCCGACAATCTGGTGTTCACTAGATCATAAGCGGAACGTAAGCAACGGAGTCGTAAGCGGAATCTGAACGCTGTTTTCACTAGATCATAAGCTCTACGCTTCTGATTACGACTCCGACTCCGACTCCGACTCCGTCGCTAGTGAAAACCAGCCTTAAGGGTCACTAAGGAATGGCGAAACTGACGTAAACAAATTTATAAGCGAATACCAGAATACCAGTTGTTGTAGAAACCCGCAGGTCATTTCAGAGGGGGGGATGCGTACCCCCTGCACCCTCCCCCTAGATCCGCCCCTAGGATCTGAAACTGTTTTGGGGAGTATCTCTTTTTCAGGCTTTAAAAGTCCAGTTCGTTTTATAGTAATGGTCTAACCAAACATATCAAAATATAGTTACACATATGGAGTTCTTTGTTCATAAAAGTGCACAAACTATTACTATTTGCAAAAAGCGTTGAGACTTTTATGCGATCTTTAAACGTATAACTACCAAAATGGTGTTCATCAGTGTTCCCATGATTCAGTCATGTCTCTGTCGCCCGTTATTTACGTTGTAGGATTCCAAGACCATATTCAACACTGTAATGACAACTTTTGAATGGCTGAACGAAGAGCCGGGACTGGGAAAATCCCTAGCATTACAGGTAGCTCAAACTCGGAATTAGAGCATCGGAATTGTTGCGTAACATTCGCAATATAAGAATTTATTTGTATGGGAAAAACCGGCGAGAGAGCTGAATCATGCGAGGACTGATGAACACCATTTTGGTCGTTATACCTTTAAAGCTCGCTTAAATGCCTCAAGGCAATTTGCCTGAGAAAGAGGTACTGCCAAAAACAGTTTCAGATCCTGGATGGTTTTCTGTTCCAGGAGCCCATGACCCTGCTGTAGCTGTAATGAAAACTAAGCCCTGTTTCAAACGTCGTGCTACTGCCGTGCTAAGCGGGCTCGACTGTAGCTCGACTGCAGCACGACACTAGCACGACTTGGTTTCAGACGTCGAGTTTATTCAGTCGAATAGAACGGCTGTCGCCGAAAACAAAACACAAAAATAAAGAAACGGTTTGCGGCAAACTTTTAAATGTATTCCGATATATTTATAATTTATGAATTGAGTTCGGCACGGCAGTAGCGCGACGTTTGAAACCAAGTCGAGCTACTGCCGTGCTAAAGTCGAATATAATTCGATCAATTTAGTTCGGTACGGCAGTAGCACGATGTTTGAAACGGGCCCGGCTTATATCTCGAATGTTACCAACAATGCCGAAGCTCATATTTCGAGCTTGGACTACTTGTGCTTGTTTTGAAAACATTTCTTCCCCTAAGATTAAGAAAACGGTTTTTGTTCAATGTCTTAATAACAAGACTAAGTTTGCAATTGGCTGAAGTTTAGCTAGCAAAAAATCACTCCATTAATTTGAAGTCCTTGGTTTAATAACTTTTTAAAACTTGTTAGATGATTTTTCGAATGTTTTTATCGTATATAAATTAGCCGAGATTGTTTAATTGTGGAAAATTGGAAATATTGGATTTCGGGGTTGTTGAAAACTAAAATATGAAGTGAATAATTAGTAGACAAATATCAGATAGTCCATCAACACAATGAAGGTGCCTCTGAGCTCATTAGCGAGCTAACTAAACTAACTGGTTTATGTATACAGCCAACGCCCCGTTAAAACGGACAATGAACAGGGGCCATGGAAATTGTCCGTAATAAGGGGGTCATGTTATTTAAGTCAAAAAACTGTTTTTGTTAGAACAAAATAGCTTGATGCCTGAAAATTAATAGTCTGAAATTAACGTCTAGGAATCATTCTTTCCGGTTACTGTATGCCTTGGAACATCGATATGCTGTTAACTGAAGGTTTTTTACCTTTAAAAATGAAAGGTTTGTCAGATCACACAGTTGATAAATAAATGAAGTGTCCGCATTAGGGAGATTAACTTTCTACGAGAACCTGTCCACTGGGCAAGAAACAAGTGTCCGTTGTCCGCATCAACGGGTGTCCGTATTAAGCGGGTAGAATTTAGAGAAAGTGAAAGGGTTTCTTTCCCCAGGGACAAAGGAAACTGTCCGTAATATTAAGCGGGTGTCCGCAAAGCGGGGTTCGACTGTATACCTTTTCTACCCTTATTTATTTCCTTCCCGAATCAACATCATTCCCCCCCTCCCCCGGCAAAAAAATATGGCAACCCGAGAATGCCCCTTTAGCGAACGATAGCTCCCGAGTTTGGTCGTATTTTGTTGTTTACGTTGGTCCTTTACAGATATTGGAACTGGAAAATCTTTTTGTCTTTGGATTAGTTGCTCTGATCTCAATATGAGGAAAATTTACTGTTCAAGAGCCTAGTCTGTTAATCAAGAGTGTTGTTTTGAAAACCGTAATACGATTTGCCACCAGCTACAACTTTACATTGCCCATAAGAGCCTTAGAATAATTCCAACCTCCTTTGAACTACCTTCTTCAAAGATCTTCAAAGAACGGACAATTCTACCCGCCGGAAAGGGCTGTTTTTGTAGACTGGATTCTCTTTATTTGATATGACTTTGAGTTTGTTTAGTTATAACCGGAAAACAGCTTTTCAAAATCAGTATTAAAAATCACAAGCTTACTAAAGTAGTTTTAAATAGTATTCTATGAATAGATAACAAGGCTTAAACGTTAAATAAAAACAAAAGCGGAAATGTTTAATCGGCTTAACCGCTTGTTAAGAGTCATGAGGCTAAAATAGAACGTTCAATCCAATTAGGTGTTCAAGAAAAACCCTACCTAGAACACTTAAAGCTGAAATGAAAACACTTCTAATCAAGGAAAACAGTTGTTTACTCTACGCTACAATTTGCGGAACTCATTCACGTGTTCCTCGCCATAAATTCTTGTGCAACAAAAAGAAGTAATCAAAACAGAATCTGAATAAAAGAGAATACGATACAATGACTAAAATCATCTTGGAAAATTGAATTTCTAGAATATTTACTGTCGACGAACAATGATATCCGGCAACAGATTTCAGTGATTAAGTTCGCCAAAGGGGTTCAGCGATGCTCATTTTCGAGTCCTTTCGTGGCAGATGCTATTTAGGCTGGAATGCAGAATTGTCAAACACACAAAACTCTGTGTAATATTTTGGTGAGATCGGGTGTACAATATGCCGTATTTGATTCCATTTCAGCAATTTACAAGAAAAAAGGCTGGGAAATAAGGAATCTTTCAGTGTTGTTTGGACAATTTCATCGAGGCCTTTTTAATAATCAGTTGCCTTTCGACATTATTTCCGAAAGCTTTTTGCCTTGGTTGATAGATCAGAAATCAATCAACTGTTAAGCCGACCTTTTCAAGATCGCTTGGTAATCTTAACAAGCTGTCAAGCTTCATCTTTAAGAGGAGACTTAAATGTCGTTCTTGGAATGCACCCATGTCTACACTGTCTGTAAGCTCTTTACACATAACGCTTTCTACTGCTGGTAAAATCATTCATACGCGCGCAGAACGTCAATTTTCTCAAGATTGGGACGGAAAGTACACGACTTGTACTTAAAAAGTTCCAATTTAAAGGCAAGGTGGAGTGTAACTAGTCAATTGAGCTGCAGCGATTAAGAAGAAATCGATCCTACTCATGCTCAATTAGGGCTTTATCAGCAAAACCGACCAAGTCAATAAAGAAGAAAGAATTGTTTGTTATGGCTTTTCATTGGTCGTTAATCCGATTGTCAAAATTTTTAATTACCGCTATCTGGGCCCAAATCGCTTTGCTTAATAGATAAACGCGCAATTGTTCACACGGAGCAGCTCAAGTCTCTTGAGTGTTTGAATTTTGTGAGCTTTTTAACGTGAATTTTGCCCCCGGAGGCGGTCTGTTGATGGCTTTCTCACCAGAAGATAAACATTAAGTGATTTTCACAGCGCCTCAGTTAAACGTTAGGTGTAATGTTTCTCACATTTGTTTATCTTTGTGATCAACGCTTTGTTTGAAGTTAAGCCAACTCAAAGAAGCCGCTAAATGGCTTAACACAATAGCTCCACTGGAGACGAAAGATTATATATTTTATTAATCGATTGCACATGGTTGAAATTGCTTGAGAAGCAGCAGTTTGTAGTTGTAGTAAAAAGCATTTAAAATGGCGAGGGAAGGCGGCCTTGTCCCTTGTTAAATTGTTGACAACACGTTTTCTTGCAAACACACTATGAACAGTGATTTGCTAGCTCAATTAACCCGACTTCTGCCCACAGAAATAGTGGGTGGTATAAAATCTATCAGATAAAACACTTTTAACAGCTCACAAGTCTGTCACGATACATCGACTCACTTTAAGCATTTTTCTGGCGCAAATTTATTATTTGGTGAAATTGTTTTGGGCATTTCCGGCATTTTGCAAAAGTAATCCGAGGGATCTCAGTTCGCGGCCCATTAACTATAATTCAATTGCAGCAAATCGTTTGCCCAACCGCGTATACCGTTTAAGCATTTTAACTACAAATTTTTAGATAAAATACGGCAATACGTTGTCTCCTGCTTGACATAGCTACTAAAAGTGTTTGTTTAATTTTGTAAATGGATAGAGCAAATTGTTTGAGAGAGTCCATTAGTATGTTCGAAGTACATATGTCCGAGCACATCACCAATCGACAAACAAAAGAAATCATCGAACTGGTTGGAAGACCTTTTATCGACAGAGTACAAGAGTGTTAGTCTTGTGACAATTAACGAGCCTTGCTCGTTTGTTCGTTCTACTGAAACCATTAACATGTAAGATTCAAGAACGATGTAAAAAGGTTTATTTTTACAATATTACCTTTCATTTTCCACTCTTCCGGTTCTTAACCATTCTTTGTTAACTTATTTTTCAAGAGATGTTACAACACGTCTTTCAACCGGATTCATTACTGACTCTTCACAGTTTAGCTTTCCTTCAAATTTAATGTCTTTTAGTCAACTCGATGGCAGGCTGTCATTCATTGTCTTCATCTTACAAATAATTTGGAGTCCCATAAGCGATTTTCTCAACGCGTCTCAATTACTTATTCGAAACCAAAAGCTCTCGAAATAGAACTTGAAAACTCACTAGTCAAATACGTTTTTCTTTAACTTGATTTTGACAAACATGAACAATTTGAAATAATGATTATCAGGTTTCAGTTATTAGTCGAGTTTAAAGTGATCTGGCCCATTTCTTGATTCATCAATTGTCAGAAATCTTTTCTACTTCGCCACTTTTAAAAATTTGACTTGAGGTTGGAAAAGGTTAATTAAGACACAATGAAATTTTAGTGTTTACTTTGAAAAATGATGAAATTGCTTTTAAAAATCAGCGACCATTTAGACCATCAAGTTCGCCGAGTTTCATGTAAATAGAAATACAACGCAGCTTTCTTTTCGGAAACCGTTTATGCAAATAGTATGCAAACTTCCCTTTCGGAACTTAAGTATTTTTTAAGTCTCCTTTACAACAAAAGGTGTGTGGTTTCCTTAAAACTTGCGGTTACGTGTAGTGCTAATAGGACACAAGTAGTGTGAGCTTACATTCATGTACGTTATTTTAAAGAAATGCATAACAGCTAGCCAGATCATGCCTAAAGACACCACTTTGGGGTTCCAGATGTTCAATTTAACACAGCCCATACTAGAAATTACATGCAAACGCGTTTAAATTGAACGGAACAAGACGGAGTTCAACTTTCAAATCATCATTCTCAAGCCGTACACTTATAAAAGACTGATTACAATGCTACATGTGCGAAAGAAACCACACATAAATAAAAACAGTTAATAGCACTGTGAAACCCTAAAAGGCCGCAAGCTAAATTATGTTCAAATAATAATGAAGCCCATTTGTTTACAATTAACTCTATCTGCTGTTTATGAAACAGGCACAAAGTTCTAATTTAGATTGCAAGCAACTTTTTATATCACTTGATAGTTTTTATGTGTTAGTAATACCCCTGCACTGACTTTGACTATAGAAAATTCCACCTATTATTAAATCATGAAAATTTGAACTCAAAACAAAGGGAAGACAATTCTATAAAACAAAGGCATCAATTCGAATAGTAGTAAAAGATATGGCTCAGAACAGATGGTCGCAAATTGAAAATATTTACTGTGTTAAGTGAACATATGTCGATCGAACTGCGAGTGTTGTAGTGAAGACGTCAGGAATAATTAAGACCACTACTAGTTCACTCTATATAACGTCTTTTCGGTTAGTAAAACTTGCCGTATAATTTAATTGTCCCGTATATGAGGTCAGCTTTAACCAGTACTAAATACCAATATAATTTGGACATTTCACTGAGCTGTAGGTCTGGTATCTTGTGATTGTGGTAACTATTTCGCGGACTGAGCCGAAAAAGGGTCTAGGAACTGTTAGATGTTTGAAATATTTTCTGTAAATAGCTGGTTACTTCAGTTAATTGCCAACTACTGTGGCATAAAATTACTTTTATGATAGATTATCCTAGGAAATAACTACAGTCTTAGCGATTTAGTTTATTACTGGACCCGCCTGTCTTAGCGGCATTCTCCATTTCAATGAACTATCTTCAGCTAGCTAAAAAGTCCAAAACAAATACACCTCACGATGCGCGTGCGAACAAGTGGAGGTCATTTAAGGGAGGTTTGTTTCTCAATTGCTTCCTGTCTGGGGCCATTTATTTTAGCTCCTAGCTCAAGAACCTTTACAATAGTTATTAAAGGTTTGTCTATTGTTCAGAGATATGGTAGACCAGCAATTTCAAGACAATTCAAGGATTTTACCACCGTTTAGAAGCTCGTTAATAGTTTTCTTAATTTATGTAAGAACAGACTATTGTATAGATAATTGTCATAATTCTCGTAGGATGAAAAAATGCAATTAAACCAATCATGAAACTCCGTACAATATTACTTTTGCTCTCAAGTCTGTAGAGTGACAAATAATGGTCAAATTTTGAAGCTGTGAGTTTATGTGTGTAAAATAAATAATCGGAAGAAGTCTCCGCTAACCGCTCTCATCCAAGTCCGAACTTTTATCGTCATTGTCGACACAAATTTCCGACGATACACTATCTTTGTTGTCTGAATTGTCGCTTTGTGAATCCTTTTCGTTCTCATTGTTGTCTTCGCATATCTTCTCCTGCTTTTTCCACTTCGTTCTCCTGTTTTGAAACCAAATTTTGACTTGCGTTTCAGTCACATTAAGCAGAGAGGCCATATCGCTGCGCTCGGTGGCAGTCAGATATTTCTTCTCTTTGAATTGCTTTTCTAACTCGAAAATTTGTCTTCCCGTGAACGTTGTTCGGGCTTTTTTCTTTCTGAATTTTTCTCTACCAGCTTTCCCTTTAAGTCTCTTGAGTTCCTTGGAATGAACTGTCGAAGACTCTATAAAGAGGGAGCAAGCGGAGAACCGTTTAGAAAATTGATCCGCATCGATTAACCCGCCACAAATTTCCGAGCCCATTAACGGAGCATGAAGACACCTACCTTTCGTATCTGATTTTGATTGCACCCGAATTTCCTTTTCCTTGCTATTAGGTGCCGAATCATTCAGCTCGTTGTATTTTTGTTTCGCTTCTCTCTCTTTAACTCGACGCAATTTACCAGGCGGTTGTTCTTGTCGAGGGCAAGCGACTGTTGAGCTGTTCGGTTGGTGCCCCGAATGAAGCCCAAGTATGTTGGCCACAAAGTGTGGGGTAGGTTGCTTTGGAGAGCTGTTGTAAATATGTTGATGCCAAGTTCCAACCGAAGCCATGCTTCACAACTCTGGCGGTGGTTTAAGTGCTTTAATATCCGGATGAAATCGCGCTTGAATGCAGTCAAGTGATGTTATAACTTGTGGCAGCTTGAAACAATTGTCACAAAACTGCTGAAGTTATCTGACAGGTTTAGGACAAAACAGACCATGAAAGGACTACCGCCTGTGTGAGTATGACATATCATATAAAATCAATAAGGCGATTGAATTGATGATAAAGGCAATTAGCAAAATTTGCTGACAAATACAGGCGTCATTTTAACTTCTAAAACCACTTTCTATTGGTTATCACGATAAACGATATTTCATTGCACTTAGTCATTGGTTCGTGAGCTAGATGGACCCAGCGGCCATTTACAAGGATGTTTAATCGCTAATTTGGATAATTTTCACGTCAATCAAATTCCTATGTTTTTAAACATAGCTTGCTCGAACCAGAAACTTAATTGATAATGGGCAAGATTTCCCAGATGTTGGATTTAGACAAGTTCTAGGCTTATCAGAGGCGTGTTGTCAAGGCTAGGCCTTAATAGATTTGTTCTCGCAGTCTAGGAGATCTGACAAATCATTCCGGAGCGAAATGTTTTACGTTGAGTTTTGTCACCTTACAAACATCTGGTAAAATGATCAACAGCATTTTTCGCTAATGTGTTTCATATTGGCGACAAATTTAAGGAAAGGAATTTACTTCTTGTTGTTCAGCGATCTTCAATGCATCGAAACTGAACTTCGTCGTTCGTTGCAAGATTAAACAAATCCCTTCCGACAAGATTCGTATTCAAAATAATTTAGGGCGTTAAAAATCCAAAGCCTTTTCAATGTCTCAGTTGGTCAAAGCCTAGGATTATCTATTTATAAGCGTTGCTTAACGGACCAAGGGGAAATAAAATTACGAAGGTGTGAAAGTGGCGTTAAATTTCGCACCTCAACGATGCCCAAGTTGTTTTTTATGAGAGTTTGATGTTTACATGGAAATTCACTTTACATTCTATCTCTTGTTTTATCAGCGGCCCTTTGCTGAACTCAAAATTCCGAGCATATAAAATGACAAGGGAAAATATGGAAATGCCTATTAACGCTGTAACATATGCTGTGGACGCTGATGTGAAATACAGCAGTCATTAGAGAACACAGCACAAACCACGAAATTGATAACCTTTTGAAAGCATCCACCTTTGTTCTCATGCTCATGATTATTTCTACTACTTCTTTTCCAAACTAGTTGCGATATATTCACAGTCGAGCATGGCTTTCCAACCCAGCATGATTTTATAATTGCATATTAAAGTTTTTGTCATTCTTTTGGAGTGGCTCAGTTGTCTTGGTAGTTACTTTGCTTATTTTATCTTTCATAGAAAACACCTCATTCAATCTTTTCGTGTCAGTGTTGCGTTTGCACAAGCCTCTGTTACCAGGCGAGGGCGATATGTTAACTTATAACATCCAAATTTTGTTAATTTTTGAGCTTCGATTCTTAAGTGTTAAAATATTAAGTCGCACTAAAATCTGCAGATACATCACAGTTTTTAGATATTTTCATTTTGAAATGGAGACTCCAATTACGGAAACAGCAATACTCTAGTTTCATTATTATATATATTGCTGCACACGACGTAATCAGCTACAAGGTTTTCTGGCCTTCGAAGATTTAGACGGACTTAAACCTTTCTCAATGGAAGACTTGAGGTGGTATAAGTTGTAATAGTGATAAAGGGTGGTAGTGTAACTTACGAGCCGGCGGGTTAAGTTCCAGTCCACAGTTAAAGCGTCAGTGCAACTTAAGAACTTATTAGGGAGTTTAAACAAACCGACGGGGACGGAAACGGGAACGAAAACAACAACTTCCCTTTCTGCAACGCAACGGGCATCACATTTTTTAGTGCAATTCTTCGCCGTCACTGGACTAAAACGTGAAACTTTCCAACCTGACGTTTTATAGAGGACTTAAAGACCTTAAAGACTCGACGATAAATCAGTCTTCTTTCTTTGAAACTTTGATGCCTACCTGAAAATTCAACTCCAGGAAAATCAGTCAACAATTGACCTATTCAGCCAGTTGAGATAACCGTCACAATAAATGACGTTTTCGATGCTATCCCCGTCCTGGCTGCTTAAACTTCCTACTGTCGGTCGCTCCAGCTAAATCTCCCAGGGGTAATGGTTGTATCTGTGCTCCGTGGAACGTTTGACCCCTGAGTCAAAGAAAGAATCATGACCTCATTAACAGCATATATTATTTTTGGAGCATCAATTTGGTTGCTTTTAATCAATTAACAGTCTTCGTTACTCGAGGAAGACACAAGACTGCTCGACTCTCCAGTGTACTCTTGAGAAAGCACAGACTAAGTTTAAATGGCTGAGAATTGAAGCGCCTAAGGGCAGATCTCATTTAGCGCGCCCATGATTGTCATACGTGGTGTTACGTCAAGTCTTGAACTCTTTTATTTCAGTTGAGACAGAAAATGTAATGAAATAGCCCTCCTCGTGCCTATTCTCGTACATGCAGTATTGACACTATTCTCCACCGCACCCCGAAAGCTAAATTGCTGGTTCCCGGCCCTAAATTAAGAAACGTTATGTTTTTATCTATCTACAGACACGGAAAGTCTCGACTGCCCCTGAGACTGGCCGCCCCTGGTGAAAATGAGAACTCCAGAACTGAAGAATGCACCGTATTTTCAAAGGAGGTCTTTAGAAATTAAGCACTGCATTGAGCGAATATTCATTTGGTTGTTTTCCGTCAATTAACTGTCTCCGTGACTCGAGGGAAAGACGAGACACGAGTGGCGGTACAAAGGGGCAGTTGCGCCTTTCTCCTGTTTACTGAGAAAGCACAGACTAATTATATATATAAACGTTGTGAAGGGCGTAAGCCAGGGGCAGATCATCATTGAGCGCGCCCATGATTATCACCAGATACTTGTCAAGTCTTGAACTATTTTACTTTAATTGTGCCAGAAAATGTCATGAAATGTGGTGCAAATGTCTTCCTCTTGGTAGCCAATAGTACTCACCCTCCCCGACCACAATAATTTTAGCAGTGATCCGCCTCATAATTTCAGTTTCTAAATTAAACAAATTACCGAAATTTTTTTTAATATAACACTCCCTTTATATTTCTATGCACGAAAGAAGCAAAATTCAGCTTTTTACAACTTCAGAATATGCCGGGTTTTCTACACAGAACTATAATTATCTCCCTCTACAACTTTTTTGAACAAGTACCTGATAGAATGACAGTTCAGTGGTTTTATCTACGGAGAGAGAAAGATCATGCTGACCTGAGATCGCCCAAATTAATTATATAACTAGGTCATGTAACTGGCTCTTATTCTTGCAGAATTTTTGTAGCTATTGTTATTGTGAGAATGAAATATTGATTTTATGCAAGACAAAAGAAAAGGCTAGCGTTGGGTTTATTTTTCGGGGGGGGGGGGGGGGGGGGTTGGGGTAACCCTTTCTTTTTTTTAAATATAAATATGCAATTCATGTACCTTTACTAAAACTACACAAAATTGACACCTATTTTAGTTCATGGGATAAATCAAGATGATGAAATTCCACTACACTAGTCTACACAAAAAAGACAGAAACAACCGTAGCTATTAATCAGTTCATTCATGTATTCTCACAGTTCGATCTATGGATCATTTAGTCGATCACCTGGTTAACTTCACCGATTCTTAACACTGAACGATAAAGGCATTGACATCGTTTAATTTCAGAGTTCAATTCATAGCATTATGGAATTTAAATGTCAGAGAGATAATGTCGTTGCAGCGAGTGACTGGTTTTAGGTGGTGGTCATATCACGGAACAAGACTGAAATCGGCAAATTTTGGAATTGAATGCAACGAACCTTTCTCTCAGAAAACCTTGAGTTTTCAACTCCGGAACGAGCCTAAAACATAAAAACGTAAACGTATAACCCTATTCTTTGTACCCGAATTAATCGAAAAGTTTTATAAAAATGACTTGACAATGAATAGGATCATTGGTTTACCAAACAACTCCTTGATAATTCTGAAATTTTTAAACTGTCGTTAAATCTTTCCATTACTCATTTAAGGGCTCAAAGTGCCTGTTATGAATTAAAAGAAGGGGATTTGAGCCCCGTAATGCTTAAGGAAATATTTCACGACAGTTGAAAATTTCGAAATTTACAATGATTTGTATGGAAAACCATTCAAGCGTGACTGGGTGGCAAAAGCTGTTTTTCTCATACAAATCCTTCTAATTTTCGGCGGCCGTTGCAATCGCTACTTTTGAGATATACAGCTGAAAATTTACAGGTTACCAAAGTTTAATATACACTTTCAGTTCCTGCTAACAAAATGTTACTAAAGCGAACTGTTTTCGTGTTTACCGAAAGTTGATCACGTGATCAACTAATGCAAAAGGCCTATTCCATAGTTATGACGCGTCACTGCCCAGATCTGGAGAGTGCTTCTGATTGGATGAGATTGGATCTGGGTAGAGACGCGTCATCACTATGAAATTTCTGCGGTCGTTTCTCAGACGTCATCTCGCAGGAAAACCAGTGGTGGCGTAGCGAAATGATGTTGAATGTTTTGTCAGGCTAGTATTGGTCGTCTTGGGTTTAGAATAGTTCCTCTTTATCCTGCAGATACCCGCTTTCAACCCCATAGGTTGAGCTATTTCTGAGACGAAGCCGACTACGAGTACGAGATTTTCTCAACAGTGAGTATTGCTCACGCGTGAACCAGCGTCATTTTGGCGGGAGAACTTGATAGCCGTCGTCATTCTACTACGCGCTTCAGCGAGAATGTCGAAGTGGCGGGAACAAGTTTTCAAATGTAAGAAGTTTTATCATTTTGCTATCAGGGGAGGGATTAACGTCCTTTAGTATAAATAACCGTACTAACTTTTTTGATGAAAAAAAAAAAGAAAAAGTAAAATGAAGCTTTCCGGTTTTTTCTTTTATTTGAGAGAAATCGGCTGAGAGTTACCGGAATGCGTTAAGAAAATGACGTCACTTGTATTTTTCCTGCGAACTCTGAGTGGTCGTTGGTAACCAGGCCGCAGGAACATGGCGATTTAATGGCGGACGAAAATTAATTGACTTTGAGTGCGGAAAAAAAGGATTTCCCTTCATCGTATAAAAATGAAACTTGGTCAACTTATACTTCAGGTAGGTAGCTACCGATCGGGCTAAAAAAAAGGTATGTGACAATTTCATCGTAGTAGCACTTTAACTTAAATTTCGTACTTGTAGTCGTTCTCGTGCTGGAATCTAAAGCCCTCTATTTTGGGGGTCTACAGCAACCTCCCAAATACGTTCATTTATCACGGTTTGACTGAGCAAATTAAAAACATTTTTTTCCACACCAGGCAAAGAAGACACACATACAAACATTTATCAGATGTTTACTAACAGAGCATTTTCAGTGATAATTTTGGACAATCAATGAATTTCTCAGCAAAACGCGATCTACCAGGGCCAAGCCCAAGGAAACAAGTGAGCGAATAAGTGACGATTGGTTTTGGATTAAGCCACAAGCTCCGGTTCAGACACCGATCTTTACATGAGCCGAACCTGCTTCGAATTAAGGCCGACCCAAACTATTCAGACTAGCTGAATTGATTTAGACGCCGATCTTAATTCCAGCCGAACTGAATTCAAAAGGAGAAAAACAGTCATTTTGGTCAAACTACTTGCAAAATACGTTATTATAGTTTAAGCATTCTAGGTTAGGCATATGAAAAGTTCAGCGTCTCAATCAAAGCCGTTCCAAAGTCGTCAACAGTCGAAATTCCCGGCGGGGCTACACGGGAAGAACGGCTGAGTCGTTCCAATTGAAATAGGCGTTCCTAATTGACCAGACACCGAACTCTCCATGTATTTAATTCAATGTATTAGGCTCGGCTCATGAAAAATTCGGGCCTAACCTGTAATATAGTGATTTGGATGAAATTGGTCTAAACAGAACAAACAAACAACTAAAAGAAACCAGGAAAAACGGCCGTTATTAGTACAGTAGTTACGGTAAAAATCTTTTAGTTATATGCTTGGAGAGTCTCAAAAATCTTTAGCTGGTCATCCAGTGACATACATGTAAAAAAAGGAAGAAAAGAAACTGAGTACTTGACACGCTAAGTGATTGCGCGAAACATTACAATTTACAAGGGATAACTGGTCATTGAACAAAAAAAAGAAATACAGAGGTAAGAGATTGAAGGTCACTGAACGCGAACAAATGAAGCTCAGGGTTAGCCTCAATGTTGTTTTGGTGTTTGGATTTGCCCGTGAGCAGTCCCACACTAGCAGTCACTGTGGAATGGTTTTCTCTTTCGTTACGCGAGAATGAATTGGGATTGGAGCCACTCCTAGTTGCTTGATATCACGATTTGTCTGCCTTTTCTATCCCACGACAAGGCGCGCGATCTAACAGCTGATATCCCTTCACATGACTCGGAGCGTGTTGAACGATACCAGCTCCCCGTGGGCGACGAGGTTGGCTCCCCGGGGAGGCTGTTCAACCTTCCTATGTTCTCCTGATTAATTCGTGTTTGCATCTGTTTGAGCAGGAGAAGATTGCCACCGTATTACGGTTATACTGTATGAAATGCGATGCGAGACAGGTGTAAAGGCGAATTAACACCACGAGTGATCGATGACATCAATGGCGAGCATGTCTGCGATTAGGCGTCTTCTTCCATTGAATCGTCTTCATCTTCGCTTGACGTGACGTCTGGATCGCCAGCTTCAGATTCACATTTTGGACAAGTGCAGCTAAACAGGTAATTTTCTCTACATAAAAAAAAAATAACGCAGCGTAAACCCTCGCTTCCAGAGGCCGCACGCGATATGCTCAATCTGAAATATCCTGAAGAGCAGCGTAGTGTAAACATTGTAATAAAGAAACGAGCCAATCAAATCATTCACAGACAAATGAAAATGTTTCAAGGAGGTGAGGTCACGAAATTTAACAAATTCAAACAGTAAGAAACGCCACCAAATTGAGTGAAACATAAAAATAACCATTCAAAACGTTAAAAGAAGGTATAAATGTGAAACCAATTACAACACGAGGCACCGATGGACAACTGAACTTGAACAAAATTGAAACACTTTTAAAGTTCATTTTTGTTGTTTGTAACGTTTGACATAATGCTTGGAAGATAAAATTTTTTTGACACGAAGCTGAGACTTTTCAAGATTTTGCCATTCACAAGTAATTTCCCAAGTTTTATAGCGAATGAGGACGCGTAATAGGCATCTAAAACAAAATGAACGAGACAGCCATTACACAAGCCCTAAATAAGTCTGAGTTTCATACGCAGAGAAAAACGTTAGAACCACCATGTACAACACAATAATCAGCACCGCAGGAAAGTACAACTCAATAGCTTTGAATTATTTGAATGTTTACAACGCAAGCTTTCATCCACAGCATCAGTTATATTAGGGAGCTAAAGCAACGACGGCAACGAGAAGAGCAATAAACCAATAGGTATAGATTGGCAAAATAACAACTTTGCACGTGCATCACACTTTTTTGTACATTTCTTAGCCGTCGTTGCACGACTACAACGTGAAAACGCTTAATTTCACGTTTTGTCGAGGACGGGAACACAGAACAACAATTTTCTTTTTCTTTTCCTGAACTTTGATACAGTCCTTTAGAATTGAACTTCAAGAACATTTGCCAACATTTGACGAAGTAAACGAGATGGAATAAGCGCGATAAAGCTTGAAGCAGCGCGAATTCACTTTTTAAGTGCCGTTTTCGTAGCCGTCGCCGTTGCCGTCGTTGTTGCTTTAGGGACCTTACGATCCGACAACGGCGACGTCCATGAAAACCTCGCTGAAAAATAGACTCCGCATCCTTTCAAACCATTTCGTGATTATCCCAAGGGCCCAGTTACTCAAAAGAAGGGAATTTATGTTGGAGCTGAAGAGAGGGGCCCGCACCAGAGTTCAGACAGAGATGGTCGAATTAATCGCTTTGCCGTTCCAGTCCTCAAAAAACTTAAAATTTGGTCATTTCACGTGTCGTAGGAGACGTCGCACACGTGCAGGGACGGTAAAGAAATGTACAACAAAGCTTGATGCACGTGCAGAGTTGTTGTTTTGCTAACTAAAACTATTTCTTTTTAACGTTGCCGTTGCCCTCGCCGTCGCAGTTTTGTAAGGTCTCTTTTAGCTCCCTATTAACGCTTGTTAAAGTTAAAGCGTTTACATTTAAGCACACGATAATTGCAACTCGTATGCCAAAACTGCCATTTTAAGTTCATTGCACATCGTATCCATCGCAATATGATAGACGTAAGTTTTACCACCGGTATAGATACCTGAGTAATCGTTGTCTTGAATGACGACTTCTGTCTCTGTCACACTCTCCAAGGTAACAAATCACAATTTCCTGCGAATTAATAGAATAGAAATTCAGGGATGAAGAATTCATTTCTTTTGTTTTATTCCCCTAATTCAGCCTCGGAGCCAAGTATGGATGTTAATAATTCGAAACGGGTCTTTTTAGGGCTTTCCACAAGTTGCTTGAGAGTTTCCAAAAAGTTTCCCGTAGTTTAGTAAAACGTTGGTCAAACGTTGCTTTTTGCAACGGAAGTTGCCCAAACGTTGATTGAAAAACAAAACTTTCCTTTGTCTGATGCTAAAATATGCAAATTGTACAACAAAAGTAAGATTTCTAAGCATTTTTGTGCAGTTTTCCGGCGTAACCATCGTTGTTAGATAACTTTGTCCTCAATGAAAACCAAAAAATGTAATGAGCCAATAAAATTGTTCAATGATCTTCACCCGAGACACTCAAGTCAGTTGGGTGTGAATCTTCGTCCACCATTTTGATTTTTCTCTAAAAACCGCTGACGAGCAGCCCAGGTACTTTTATCTTGCGCCCATGATCTGCCCTCGGGGGGGTGGGGGGGGGGGGGGGGAGTTTGCTCCTTTTTTTACAGGAAATTCATAGATTGTCTACTAAAACATTGTGAAATATGGAAGAAAGGCCAATTTAAGCACTAACAGCTGCTCCGAAATCTCAGAATTAGAAGATAACTAGAGAAATCGCTCAGAATGCAAAAAGTTACTCGAAATGGAAAAAGTTGCCGAGCAACTTGTGGGAAGCCCTAGGTCGTTGGGGCGGGGGGGAAGGGGGGTCAAACAAGGCGTATTATGGAAAATGCGCAAGTTACGAATTTGTTTTAATACCACTGGGCTTTGCATCACTTTTTAAGAGCGGTTTTCAGTAAAGTCTTTATAGTGGTCCAATGATTAGCCTTAACTTTGAACATTCTTGGTGACTGGTTAAAAATAATGTTGCACCACTCATTAGTGAATCAGAAGTATGGCGGTCTCAAAGTGCCATTGGTTCTTAGCATCAACTCATAGACGAATCACCCTGAGACACATAGACAAACAGACAAAGCAACAAAGTCACAAAGATACAAACGCTCAGAACACTGACATATCAGCTTTTTTTCAAGATTGCACAATAATTAATTACAATAGTCAATTATATCCCTAACTAGCAAATAAGTTGTTCATCAAGCATGTAAAGAATAAAATCCATTAGTTGTACCATAAATTATACCAGCCCAACGTCAGCCACGTAGCAAAGTGATCAAGTCTGAAGTAAAGCGTTAGTACCTCTCCTGGTTGAATGCTGTGAAGTGCCTTTAAAACCAGTGTTGAGTTGTTGAATGGAAATGTAACCTCTGCATTTGGTTCACAACTGTGGTTACCTAAAACATATAAGTGTAAATTAGGCCAAGTTATAATGAAACCATCTGAAAGCAATGGTCACTCTCCACAGTATGGAACACAGCCATATCACATGGGAATTAGCAGCCATAGACAGCTGTTTCTCCCTTATTTGGGCTCATCATTTAATTGACTACAATTAGTCCCTCATTTTCCTCAAGGATAATATAGCGAATGAAATATGCAAGTGCACATGAAAATCGCCACCCGCGAGGAAGGTGACACACAGAAGGAACTCCTTCCTTCCCCTGCATATCGTTTCTCTTGTGCATGGTGATTTAATGTGCGCTTCTGTAATTTGCTTGCTCAGCTATTTCTGAAGAAAATGTTGCACTACTCGTAGCCTCTTGCCCTGGCAGTAAAGGGCAAATGGGATGTTCAATGGGATACCGGAAAATTCCAAAAATAAGCTTCTCCAAATAAAACCCTCCATTAAATTGCCCCTGCGGGGACTTGTACTTGGAAGTTGCCCTAAAATACGAAGTAAAAAAAGCAAAATAGGTCAATTCTCTTCCAACTATAAGCTACAGCCCAATGGATTCTTAAAAGCAAACTTCCCTCCACACATAAGCCATTAAAATATTCCCCTCAAAAGGGCCTTTGAAAAATATAGGCCGCCAGGGCTTATTTTGGGAATTTACGGTATTTCAAAGTGATAAGCCCACATGAGGTTAAGGGTGAAACAGTTGTCTATGGTTGCCACTGCCCAGGTGATATGGCTTTGCACAAGTGCAAGGCACTGGCCATAATACATGTAGTACAGAGATCTGTAGTATTACCATTGTTTTCACATTGCAGGTTATAAAACCTTAAGTCCCATTAGGCAACCCCCACATTCCCAAAAGTCCAACAGTCCAGGGTGTAACGCTAAAAAAATCCCAAACATCAATTTTAAAAAAATTGCAGACATTTTATGCATCCAGGTCTCCTCAATCATGAAACATTAAAGTTGCAGTCTCTAAGCAGACTGTAAGTCATTTATTGCTAAAAAAATGTCCCTGATAAGAAAATTTCAAACCTCCAAATTCCTATAGTCCCCTTATTACTCCTATTGAACTTACAAGAACTTTGAAGAGCATACAATCCAGAGCCTTCACAGTTTAGAAACTGACCAGAAACTGTACAAAGAAAGAAAAAATGCAAAGATAAGAAAGTCAAGGATTATTGAAAATTTAGAAAGGAAATTAAAGCTTACCAAAGCTACTAAAGTTTTATCTTTACTAGCCAACTTAAAACCTACTAAAACCATTATTGTTGAGTAATATTCTCGGCTTACACTGTCACGCAATGAAAAATAAAAATGCAAACCATTTAATACAGAAGGACTAGAATCTGGGAAACGAAAAAAGATAAAAATACAAAAACCCTTGCCAAGAATCAGGTCTGTGAAATATTTCAAATGCGAGATATTGGGAAAAACGATTTACCTAAATTTATAAAGCTTTTTGTGGAAACGCCATGTTGATGTCCCTTTCAGGAACACCAATATGGCCGCCGGATACCAACAGAAACATCTGTTTTCGAGTTTTCCTACTAATGCGTGAATTCATCGCTTGAGGAACTCATAAAGATTACAGTAATATTTATTCTGAGACATGGAATGTTTAGATTGCAAAATCTCCCAAAATCAATAATGTTCTTAACGCACATAAGAGCTTCCCTGGCCGCCAGCTAAATGCCGCGTCACGCAAAAGCCTGGAAATTCAGGCGTCCTCGCCCGCAAAACGAAGAACCCTTTCGAACCAAATATTTGTTTATGTAAAGGTGTTTAGGTACTGTAATACCTCGTGAAAGTAGAAAGTCAGAAGAATCGATAGTTTCTTAGTTTGATTTTTGGTGGCATCACGTGCAACCCAAGAATAAACTCTTCAAGTACCTTTATCCATTTCCTCGTAAAGTTGATCAATGAATATGTCTAGAGCTTGTTGTTCATCCTCAGATATATCAGAAAGGTTTTCAAGGTTACTGACGTAGATGCTTAATGAGCTGCAATCCAAATTGTTTTTATCAAGATAAGTGAGACATAAAAAAATGTGTCAAAAATACATGCTCTAATAGGATGCCAAACATTTCAAGTTTGACAGCTATTAATGCAAACTGTCTCACCAAAGGTTTAAGATGTTGATATGTTTTTTGATCAGTGCATTCTGCTCATCATTTAGAAATGACTTCATTTTCAGGAATACTTTCTTGTTGAGAAACAGTACAGTTGCTTTGAGTCTAAGATATTATTTTTGGATTCTTATAACTGCAGAACGTCTTTAATAACATTTAATAATACTTGGAATGAATATTTCTTCGACTAAACACAAATCAGGCCAAATACTTCAAGCTGCAAAACAGTTGCCTACTATTCATGTGAACATTTTTCTAATGTCCTTTAAACTTTGAATGTTTTCCAGCTAAACATGTCATCAAAAGTAGTATAGGGTACAGTGTTTTCAGTTCTGTTGTTTTTCAAACACAGTAATAACACAGTACTGGAAACGATTGTTACCATGAAATCCTTGATTACTGGGTGGTTTAAGACTTGATAAAAGGAAAGCCAGAAGCTGAAAGTTTGAAGAACTGCTTCAAGTTTTCAAGTGTTTCTGTAGACTTGTTATTTTCCCCTCTAATATTTGCATTTCACCTAATAATCATGCTTACCTTGTTCCAATACCTTGTCCATTAGTCCCAATAAGTGCCATCAGAGATTGAAAGCCATCTGGTTTAAACCACTATAAAATTGATAATCAAAGTGAATGCCCCTTAACAGAGGTTGCAAATGGACAGAACCAAGTTCTCTATTTGTCAGCAAAAAAGATTATATGAATTTTGTATCATCTGGTGGAAGGGTGTTTTCTTTTACAGACAGGTGTCCATTTAGAAAGGAGGTTTATATGGGGTGTTACTTTATTTTTGAAGTAGGCTGAGAAATAGGGAGGTTACCTATGGATTTGACAATTTCTTGTGTTGCCTATACATCCTGTTTCAACCAGAGTAGGTGCAGAGGCTCACAATCCCAGGATCCAGGCGAACTCCTGAACCATGGGCTATATCAATCACTAATGACAAAAAACATCTCATGAAAAACGCTTGGCGATGTTTAGCCAGTGAGTGATCAAGAAATGAAATCTAGTAAGGTCAAATTATTTGGTGTTAAAGGATGATTAAGCCTTACTGCTCCCACAAAGTTCTAGTTATCAAGAAAATTTGTTCTCCGACTGTACCAAATTAGATAGAAAATGGATGCCATTTTGTACATTGTAAGTTATTGCTAATTTGTGCAATTGAAAACTGAAGGCACGAATCGCCACTTGTCTTTTCCATTAACACCAATCAAGAAAATAGAGTTCTTCAAGTACTGTCTAAAAAACGAACAGGAGTTTATTATCGGTAATCATCTGATATAGATCAACTCACTCTTGTACTAATATTTAGATCTGGGGTTATTTTGGTCTAAAAAATTGGACATAGAGTTTAGCCATGTCTTTATCAGATATAAAGACACTCATTAAACATTACTTTTTTTTGTTTTTTCTTTATGAATTATTAATGAGTTTTTTAAATTAAATTTCATACCTGCTCCAACTTCTCATCAAACAGAGCATTGGATAAAAGCAATCTCAGGATGTCTAACTGTTCCTAACAGCAACAAAGACAGAAAAACATTTTAAGGGAAATTTTAACAAAATAACACAGGTAATAATCAAGTGTAGTGAATTTCATGACAAATTTGATACTTAGTGATGAGGACAAGTCTCTTTTACTGTTTACAGAATATTCTAATGGGAAACTTCTAAAATGACAGGGCAGGTATCAACTACTGTAACTAACAAACACCAAGTAACATTGGTTAATATTTCTTGTTGTAGATACAAGTCTTAAACATAGCACTGATTTCTAACCTTGAACTTATCTCCTAGTAACTTATGTACAATCTGTTGTCCTTTGTTGACTACGGAATGG
Organism: Porites rus; assembly: GCA_964035705.1. NCBI lineage: Eukaryota > Metazoa > Cnidaria > Anthozoa > Scleractinia > Poritidae > Porites > Porites rus. The sequence continues at coordinate 4,420,839 of OZ037996.1, read as the reverse complement.
CAAAAAGATTCAAATATGCTCTTCATCTTGTCAGGATCTGGTGCCTACAAGCACATAAAAGATTCTTGCAAGTTGCACAATAGAACCATGATATCTGGGTGCTACTTTCACCATTTTCCACAGACAATAATGTCCAGCAACACCTGCTAACATTTGCGTACTTACTACAATGTATCTGTGGCAGCAGAGTTTGGCAATCAGCTAAATGTGCTCCATTACTTACAATGCACACAAACCTTACCTATGTTCTTCAAAAAGAAAACAAACCCAAAAGTACTCATATCCTTGGATCTTCAAAATCTTGTATTGGGATTAGAGGACTCTAAATAATCAAGGTCCACATAAAGTTTGACTGTATGGGGACAGCAGAATAAAATGTTTGGAGTCAGATTAAGGACTGGTTAGACTTGGGGAAACTTACCTGCAAAACCTTTGCAATCATCTGCGCAATAAGCATCAAACTTGCTGTTTCTGGGGGATAGTGCATCTTTCTGATTAATCATCCATTAACAAAAGTCAAAACAGCTTCAGCCAAATGATTAAAAGAATAAGCTATCCTTTTTTTTTAACATTAAATAATGTACCAGTGAATACAAAAACTGCCGTAATTTTGGGTCAAATTCACCAACCGTATGAAGCAAAACTCTAGTCAAATGCCCAGGGGATGGGTGGTGTTAAAATTGACTGGTATGGTACATAACAATAGCCAATCAAACCGCTGTGGCCTTGTACAGAGTTGCTGGGATTTCTTTTATGATAAGTTGGCAGCTCAAACGACAGCTTAGTTGGAGGTAGCATACCACTATTGAAGACCATATTTGAGATTACCGCTTAGAGAGTATACCTTCTTCACAATAAGATTTTTGCCCCTTCTGACAATCATTTTACACCAACTAACAAAATCCTTTAAAATTAGAAAACACCAAAGACAATGAAAAAGTTAAAAAAAGTTGTATTAACTTTGTGAATGTTCTTAACAGGAAAATAACCTCCATGCTTCTTGCAGCTGTTCAAGTGGATGACTAGGATCCCCTTGATTTTCTCCCAAGCAAAGCATTCTATGATACTGTTCCCAAGCAGTCTGTCGACATTCTTCGTTGCAATATGTCACCTAAAGATTGCAAAGCAAAAGTCGCCTTATTATTTGAAGCAAAACATGTCAATACAGAGATTTAGAACATGTTCATGGCAACCTAGAAATTAATGTTAGATATAAGTTGAAAGTTCTTAACAATACAAAATGAGCAAACAAAAACTATAAGATGACACTAATGTCAACTTGAGGTTGAAATTCCTAATACACTGTATAAAAGCCACCTTATAATAAGCACCCCCTTCGCTGTCCATTTATAATAATAATTTGTGTATGTCGGGTAATGACCTAATTTAAAAAGAAGAACCCTCAACTTAATGTCATGAGTTATGTCAGTGAGGGAGACACTCCCTAATTGAGTCTTTGGGTGTTCTGTGATTTTGTGGTCAGTCTGTGCAAAGTGTTCCTATGCCTGAGAAATAAAAAAAACAGGCTCTCAGTTCGAAATCTGCACCATCTTGAAATGTCACAATAGTATCTTGAAGTCTCAATACCATCATGTCCAGAATGTTTCACAATGTTCCTTGTGGTTTTATGTATCAGTCAATTCCAGCTGCACCCAGCCCTCTTCCCCCTGGGCTACTGCGGGGCATTTGCCAGCCTTGTCAGTCCCAGGGGGTAAGGCATTAGTAAATTGGGTGCTGCCCAGGGGTCGGGTATTACCAGCCCCCACACCACCCCCGAACTTTGGACACGCATGTGATTTCCTATCTGAATATAACTACACAGAGGTTTTTATTGGAAAGACAAGAAAGATTGGCTCATCTGTCAAGGATGGGAAAAAATTGTAGAGGGTTAAAAAGGCAGGTTCTTGATTTTATGCATGCATTTCTTCATTGCTTATCAAGCCAGAATTATATCGTGATAAAATGTGAATAAACGTTTTTTGCTTATTTAATCAAATTTCTGTTTATATCATTGAACTTATCTGTTTAACAGCACACTAATAATTCTAATGTCAATAATTTTATAACAGTACTAAAACCATAAACTGGTGTTTTCGCAGCGTGAAGTGTTAATTAGAATAGCACTATTACAATGGCAGACATTAATAATTGAAACAAAAAATCGCACATTAAAATGCTTAAAATGGCACCACTTGACTGTGCAGTCAATCAAAAATGTTGCAGTGTTGATGGAGGACAGAACATTTGCCCTCATTTTTTGTACCCAGCCCAAGGGATTTGGCTGCTCATGAGTCCCTGCTCCTGAGCAAAAAAAAATGCCAATGCCCAAGGACTGGGTTCAGTTGGAGTTGACTGATGCATTATCGCAAGGCAAAATCCTTTTCTTTCTCAAATATTTCATAGATTAATCTCTTTCTTTTCTAAATATTTCGCAGATCAAAGCCTGATCAGAAAAGCAATGACTATATTTATGCAATCCCAGCTAGGTGCGTAATTCCCTAGGGCGACGCACCACAATTTTCGATTACTAGTACATGTAGTGTTTACCACCACGTGCATCGGTTGATTTCCCAACACTGGCCGGATCGTAAGTGGCCAAATTAGCCAAAATATAGATATTATTATAAAGTAGTACAATTAAAACTGAAACTAATAAGTAGAAGAAATACCTGGCAGCGGTGGCAGTTAACTGCGTTCTGTCCTGAGCGCACGATTTCACAGCACTTGGCTGCATGTGGCAGTTCCAAGGTCGCATTTCCTGTTAGCCTACGCGCCATTTGCTCAGCTGTTTCAAGAGATTTCATGCAAAAGCCACAAGCCGTGTACTTGTACATAGCATTCCACAAAAACTGACAGCAAACCAATGGCTTTTCCTCAAAAATAATATCTCCTTCTTTGAAATTTGTATTGGCAAAAAGGCCTTTTCCTTTTTCTGGGGATACTTGCTTTATGGAGATTTGAGACGAGTGAGATTCATTTGCGGCGGCCATGTTGGATTATACGAGAAATGATTCCGCGAGTCCGCGAGGAAATAATTATCAGCGGTCTTTTGGCGAGCGGCTACCAAGTTTTGGCGCGAAAAAGAGCGGACAGTCCGCCCTCTAGTCTCCCTCCCAGGGTTCCCTCGCAGCCGTTTTTAGTATCGTCACGCAACGTTGTGGGGAGCGTTGTGTAGGCTCTATTAACAGCCGCTGTTCGGGAAAATGAGCCCGCACTCACCCCCCTCTCTCTTCGGGGAGGATCAACTTCATAGATCAAAGACTGGACCCGGGACACGGCGGAAATCGAGCCTAAGCGTTGCGTGACGATACTGAAAACGACCCCAGGGCCAAAAGGGTGGAAGAGATAATAATAACAATTTTATTGTAAAAGGCAAATTAAAATAAAAGTTACACAAATCGGATATAAAGTGAAAATGCTGCTAACAAAACTGAACACGCTTATTTTAAAATTTGTCGTCCTCATTTTTGCTTTACAATATTTACAGTTTTACTTATTTTCAAGATTTTTTTTTTTACACTATTCGTCCCACCCTTCCCTGAACCACCTCAACCACCATCACCAGCATCGTGCGACCACCACCTTCACCCCCACCACCATCATCATAGTCGTCATCGTCATCACATCTTCCACAATTCATTTACTAACCCCCCTCACCACACATGGGTCAGATCTCATTCACTCCCTCCACCACAAATCCTCGCCATCAATTAATAATGATGAGGTTTCAAACGCCATGCCCGTCACACATTCACCAAAATTATTCACTCGCCATACCTATCGAACTTCCACTACCGCCACGTCCATTAACAACAAGGACTTTTACTCAGACGCCAACAGAAAAAGAGGACAAAAGTACGCAGACCGTGTAAATATTGTAAATAGGCCAGGCGCGAATGGGAATGGGGCGGCGAATGGTGGGTGGTGACGAACAATCTTGGTCTTTTTGGCTGTGCTCATCGTCAGTCTGCAAAATGACAACACAAATCAGTTTACCAGGAACAAAAGAGAGAACGATGAAGACAAATCAAAGTTATCGGAAAAGGATAAAAACTCTTGTTATGTTGCTTAGTTTGTTGTTGTGCATTTTTTTTTTCAAAAATCTGTTTGTATATTAAGAAAGCCAGTGGTATAGGTTTTGGGGGCCTACAGTTAAACCGGAACGTGCTACATTACTTTCGGGTGAGACACCCCCGAAGGTATTAATTTTAACTTCCCTGAAGCTAAAAACTCTCCTCGATCGTTTTGATTGGTTTCACTGTTTGATTTTTCGCTGAGATCAGTGACACCAGTCAGAGCATGAGCACGTTTCTTGTTTCTTCCGGGCCAGGGTCTGATGTGCTCCTGACTGGACCCAAAATATAATACTGTCACATCCAAGACCACAACACATGAAAGTTGTTTACAAAAAAAAAAAAAAAACTGGTAAACTGAAACTGGTATCAAGGATAGATTTTGCGAAATGACAGACTCCCAATTTCCGTTAGAAAACATTCCATCGAGATAAACAAGACTACCTTTTCAGATGTTCCCACTGTTCTCGACACGAAAAGTTGCTTGGAGTTTTCCATTTACTTTTAAACGGGATTTTCCGGAAACTTCTTGTAAATGGTACACAACCGTAGTTTTTAAAGAAACACAGTTGAACTAACAGTTAGCTGTCTGGTTACGTACAACTCCCACTCTAGTTTCCCGGCATCCGCCCGTTCCGCAGACTTAGCCAACAAACCCTAACAAAAAGCCAGAAGACTCTGGATACAGAATGCGAGATTCATGGCGGGAACTTGCGGCTGGCGACTACATTTGGCGGGAAAATGGACGAAAAGGGGAGGACGTTAGCTCTGAAGAATGTCAGAGATTGAGGAGATTTTTAAAACGCTGTAGTTTTTTTTCTCTTTATCGGCTTCATACCTTCTTTTCATCCTAATTTTCAAGGTCATATGAAGAAAACGTCAAGCCCAATATAAGACTTACATTAAGGATGGCGGCGTTATTTATTTTGTCAAGGTAATTTGCTAGTCTTTTTGCAGTTTATTGCTTGACGTTGATCGTTTATTGAGCTCGTAAATAACTTCTATTCGATGAACTTGCAGTAGAAACGAACGAATACCGTTTCCAAAGCCTAAACCTACACCTCTTGTATTGAGAAGGTAAGCCAAAAAATCGTCTCTATCTGCTCTTAACACCGCGAAAGCCTCTACTCGCAAAGTTTCGCAAGGCGGGCTGAGCCCATTATTTTATATTCACCACATTGAAGCTTCTCTTCTTGTTCTTTCTTGTTCGATAACAGTGCACTAAAGCTGAAAGAAAACTTGGAAGAAAGTAAACTTGGTAATAGAGCAACCAGATGTACCAAAGAAGGTTCGATGAAAGAAAAACAGTTCAGGCCTCTTGATATTTTTATCAGTAGAAGAAACCTCCATGAAAAGTTACATTCTGCCCGCGCTGCAAAGAAAAGAAAAGGCTTTCAAGGTGTATTAGTTGGTAAGAGCACTAGTCACTATCACTCACACCTTGTACAGAAGTATAGTCACCAGGGATTTTACTAGGCTACCCCCCCTGGCCCCTGCAAGTAGGATCAACTTTTTCCCCTATGTTTGATTTGGGGTAACCCTTGCAGGAGGGCCGTCAACTCAAGCGTAATTAATCAAGCTGCAATAAATGCGAGCTAAAATTTTGTGAATAGGTGGTATTTTCGTGAACATTTTTTAATTCGAGATCACAGAGCACTGAAAAGCTACAACAGAAGACACGAGTGCAAGCAAACTGTCTGACATTTTGTCCACACTTGATTCAAATTCCATGGCAAGATAGCCCTCGCCTTAAGCCCTCTTATTTATGAAGGGGAGCTTGCCATCATTTGACCATTCTACAGCTAGACCAGGTAGCCCTCCAGGCCCAAGTTCTAAGGGTGGATAATGCTATCCAACCACAGGGGCCAGGAGGTAGGGTTACTTTCCATCTATGTTGCAGGGAAACACTAGATTGAGAACAATTACTTGGATGGAAAACAGAACACTAAAAACAAATTTTTAGGTCAGTTGGAACACTCCCACTTTTCATTTGACACTAGCAATAATGTTTCCACGTATCTCCTCAAGGAAATGCCCTGATACTCAGGATCAGTGATAATTATGCACCAAACGAGCAAATTGTTTTTCAGACACTACAGTTTGCTTAAGAAATTTACCTGTTCCATCACTGGTATTTGTACCTCCACAGATAAAATGTCATTTCCAGAAAACCTTGATGCCTGCTTTCACCTGGGACAGCTAGACGGCAGTGGTATGAGTGGACCTGAAAATTTCCCTGCAGACTTGCCAGATGTAAGGAAAACCAAAGGTAAATAGTGTAATAGTTAGTTCTAGGTCTGTACATGGCTGGTTGATAACTTCTTCAAATTTAATTTAATTAATTCAGAAAAAATATAATAAATTTATTTTACTGGCTGAAAATTTTTTTGTTTTTCACATTATATGCAAGACAGTGATTAAATTGTTTCCTGGATTAGAAGACAGTATCTGTGGACTATGAGTAAATTTTAGTCAGCTTTTATGTGGGTGGCACTTTTCATGCTTCCTGGAAAAACAGGGGAGAACTAGTAATCTAAGTGCAGTTCCTCTGCAACCAAAAATTTTTTTTTTCGCAGGAATGTCAATAAAATTGTCAAAAAGCCCAAAAATAGACAAAGGGACAAGTCAAAAGGTTCTCATGAAGAAGGGGAACCAGCAGCCCTTATCTTCAGAGTTCCTAGAACTCCAGCTTTTAAAAGAATCTCAGATAACACAAGAATTTCCGTCACATTTTATCAGACCTGGAACAAAGCATGCAGCTATCCCGCCTATAAGTCACCAGATTTCAAGTCCTACCCCATATGATGGTACCAATACTATGTTCCAAGATTTTAAAGTTCCTGAAACTCCACTTGTTCATCAAATACCATGTACTTCAGGAAAACCACAATGTAAAATTGCATTACATCAGAATGAAAAAGTAACCTGTAACATGGTGCCTGAGACACCTTTACTGGATATCACCCCTTTGTCAACAAAAATCATACAAAGAAAACCCTCACCTTTCAGCTCTCCAAAGGTACAAGGAAAAGACAAAAGACAAAGCTTTGGCAAAGATTTAAACATCATGGGACCTATCCAGATAGTTCTAGAAACTCCATATCTTACATTGAATTTAGAAGAAGAGTTGTTATATGAATGAAATGTATGCTATCTGACATAAAGAAATGCTCTGTTAAAAAAAAAAAATAAACAAGTATAGTTTCTCTAGTAACCTTTATGGTTATACTGCTTGATGGGAGTTACACTGAAAGATCACTAAATACCCGGACTGTCCTCTTTCTGCTTAACTTTGATACCAGGGTGCAAAGAGAGTCAGTTTTACAGCTTGCCTTTCGAGTGCAAGCTGTAGGTGGCATGTACTGGTCATAAACTAGCCTGAAGAAATCAGACCAGCAGGATTGATTATAGTTCTTCTATAATTTGAATTCCCCCCCAAACACTAGTCAAACACTCACTAGTTTGAAGGCTAGATCCATGGACATAGCGTTCTTTGCATGCTGCTAACCCCTTGGAATCTTTATTTTATTGTTAAAATAAATCTAGCTGCACAGTTTTGTTCATTCCTCAGCTATGTGTATGTTAAACACCTCTAAAAACTTTGTTTGCTTTTATACCATTAACCAACATCCTCTGATTCAGTCTACACCCAACAATGTTTTTTAGCAGTTGTGGGGAACTCATTCATTTACAAAACACTGCCTGGCAAGTCATGAAGGTTACTGGAATAAAACTGCAGATTTCATCTTTTACAACACACAAAAAAAGAAAGAGAAATACAAAAGACAGATTAGCAGATAGATATTTCCAGATAGTATCTGAAACTCTGTATGTCAAACTCTATCATATATTCAGAGGACAAGTTATTAACATATGCTAAAATGTGATATTTTTGTATGCCAGTTTAAAGAAAGGTTGAAAACTCAAAAAGGAGAATTTACATTATAGATAAAGAGAAAAAAGGAAGCAAGAGAGATAGAAGAATAACTTCACACCCAGAAAAGTAAATAAGATTGTTACAGGGCTGTCATTAAGATCCAGGGGCCGGGCATTTTCCCTGGCTACAATGAATGTGGGCCCCGGCTACTTTCATTTTGAAAATAGAAGAAAAATAAAACAGAAAGAAATCCCTACCTGTTTGATTCCCCACCTACTTGAAATCTTGAAATCTTAGTGACAACCCTGTTGTTACATATAATTTTACTCACACGATTTTTGAATACCTTTTTTAATTTCATAATTACATAAATTGAGAAAACAATTCATGCTACAGGATACAAATATGTACATAGTATACAAACTCTTATACAACCTCACAATATACCAGCTATTGTTAAAGCATTAACATTTTTCATGCTGTTATTAATTGTTGTAAAAATAAGGAAAATATTTACATACATAATTTATATTTAAAAAGGATCCCTCCACACTTTTTAAAAAACGTTTTTCCGCTCTGACTGGCATTAACAAAGTAAGGCTATTTCTCCAAAATATGTTTTGTTTACAATTATTTAAATTTTTTTTATAACTATTCTTATCTTTATAATGAGAACTATTACTAGCCAGTTAGATTAAACTATAAAGATTAGCTTGAGAGTCTAAGGCCACTTGAGACTTAAAGGTTACTATAGTAAAACAAAGCATTGTTAGAAAACAGTAAGCCTTATACACATCATGTTACTAACTCAGAATTTTCTTAAAGACCTTCTCTTTGAAAAGGGATCCACACATTAGAATAAAAACTTCTCATACAGTCTCCTACAGTTAGACCTCTGTTGCATCGGGTGAGATTGGCAGTAAAAATTTCAAAACTCTACACCGTCTCTTGTGAAACAGTGTTCTCCTCTTGTAATTCCTCATTTGCAGTTGGATCCACATAAGGAGGCGGAGCACCTTCTCCATCTTCAGGGGGACCCAGACTGCCCATAGCCTCCACTTCAGCATATGAAGGAAGTTTGTATTCTGGAGTGTTTTCAAATTGTTGATAAGAAGCTGTGTTTCCAGATTCACCATGCAGTACTGTTGGATACATAAAATTCCTAATCTGCCATTGGTAGACAAAATTACGCCTTCGATGATATGCACAGCAACAGGCAAAGATACAAATCACTCCCCAAGCCAACCAAAACCCTGAGAGTAAACAATACAATATATTGTTTTGTTTTCCAAACAACTGTCATGCTCACATCATGTAAACACAGATGATATTTTTCACTTACACCACATTTTATAGTACTTGTAGTAGGAGCAGCATTCAAAGTCTCCACAGCATTGACCTGAAAATAGAACACACTCAGAAATAAACTTACTTTTTTGTGTCATATGAATATGGATACCTATGTCACTAGAAATTCAGGAGCAGATCTTGGGGGAGGGTGTAGCGGGTGCACACCCCTCCCCCTGAGATGAGCTGTGGCTTTCTAATACAACTGGTATTCTGCACAATATTAATATGCAGATATGTATTCTCAGTAGTTCACATTATGTTATTCCTAGTCAAAAGCCTTCTTCTTCGTATTCGTTTTTAAAATTTGTTTACGTCACCGGTCAGTTATACCATTTCTTAGTGGTGTACCCTCTCCTAAGAAAAATCCTGGATCCACCCCTGTTATTCGGGTACAGGGATACCCAAATCACAATGCAAATGACGGGCAAGTGCATGCTCTGGACAAAACTATGTATAGAAATGCTACAAGGGATAATCAAGAACGCTCAATATGGATACTTTACAGTTTGAATAACAACGAAAATCAACTAAACATATCGTTGGTTTGCACCTACTAGTCCAAGATTACTGCTAGTACACAACAAATTAGATCCGATAATCAACATTTACAAGAGTCCAATCCAAAAATTCAAGCGATGCAAACGTGCACTGGCATGCGCATATAAGCGTCAAAAAGGCATTTTAAAACTACTTTGAGGTAAAACCCAGCCTTGGTAAACCATTTGAATGAAATACATCTACAACCAACTGGTTGTAAGAGCATAATCTTTCATTTGTAAGATAAACCGCAACGAAGTACTTTAATTAAAAATACCTTCATCACAATAGATGTCCCTTCCATCAAACTTTCCACAGTAGTCTCTCGCCTGAAAAACAACGATAAACATGGCAATCTAATTAGCTAGGAAGGGATATGCAAAAGTGGAAGATTAAGATTTGTAACTTCCTAGCCGTTGCCAATTGCCCAGGAAGTCGCAACACGTAAATATAGTTTTTTATAATACTAGTACACTCGATCTTGTAGTCTTTTGAAATACCGGCCTTTGCTTTGAGAGCACTGGATGGAAAGACCTTAGTATAGCACTTCATGCGCAACATGATTGTCAATAATCCTAAAACATAGGTGTACGTGCATTAGCTAAACGCAAAAGCCATAATGGACTCTTGCTAAAGTTTTGTTTTGAAATTACTAAGAAGGCCGATTGAAATTCTGCAACGTACAATTAAGCCTTTAACTGTTAACGTTAGTTTTCTGGCAATTAATTTTCTTACCTCTGTTTCTCCAAAGCAAAGAAATGCTGCAAAACATGCACGTATCAAGCTTAACTCAAACCACTCCATTGCAGTGTAGCTTGGAAAAATATATGGGTGGCATCGAATGTCAAAATAAAATCCGTTACACGTTATAAATTATGCAGAATATAAAACGCCTTTTGTTCCGGATGCGCATCAGGGGTTTGTTTATATACACACTTGAACAATTTCGAAAGTAGAAATTTCACTTAAAAATGAAAGTCTTCAGTGACTCTGCTTGATGAAATGCGAATGTGCTGTCAATTTCACTCGCGGCGTGTTACACAGTTTATCAATGTAACACAAGTTTGGTTGTCACACAACACACGTGCGTCGCGTCAAGGCACAGAGGCACAGGTTCCCCAGCCGTAATATGAGAGTTTAAATGAAAAACATCACGATACGATTTGGAGCTAAAAAGCTTTAAAATGGGGTCGTGTATAGTAACTAAAATAAATTGAAATTAAGTTGAAACAAAAACATAAAATGTTTAATACAGGGCTTTAATTTGAACTTTTTTAAAAAACTCATCTTTTCACTTGGCGAGTGTGAATGGGATTCCCTACTAGTAGAGGGCTCTTTTCCCCGGTTTTCGACGGGCGGGAGGAATCAAAAGAGGCTCGTCCCATATTATTCCTCCCGCCCCGTTCATAATACATTTAAATAATAATGAAAGTGATTGCTCATATTCTTCTAAATCTCAAAGAGTTCATTCGTGGTATAAACAGAAACGAATTGTAATCTAAGGGCCTGTTGACATGGAGTGGGGGACCCCGGTCTAGTGGGGTTGGTTTCTTTTGTTTTCACACTCTGGAGGACACAAAACAAAAGAAACCTACCCCACCAGACCGGGGTCCCCCACTCCATGTAAACAGGGTCTAACTCGTTACCAGTATTTGATAGAGTCTTAAATGCAAAACGATTGGCAGCTTCAAGTTTGTTAGCTACAGTTTCTTTATGTACTTACGATCATGGGGTCATTGTTCACCCGAATTAGGTCTAATAAAAAAACTGTCGTAACTTCTCTAAAAAAGGCTGCTCAAATCGCGCTGCTGAAACTAAGGACTATGGAGTGTCTCCCAGCCCCAATGCTTATTTATGATCAAGGTGAAACTATTTGGTTTAGTTAGCCACCAGTTAAAAAAGTACCGAAAGGATTTTCAGGTACCCACATAACTAAGGGCCTGTTAACACGAGATAAGCCAGCCCATAGGCGGGCCCGGCTAGCTCAGCTCCCCTTAGTATTTTCGTTAGGGAGCTTTAGCAACGACGACGGCGACGGCAAACAGGACGTCAAAAAAGCAGTAGGTTTATTACGCAAAACAACAACTTTGCACGTGCATCACACTTTTTTGTACATTTCTTTACCGTCCTTGCACGACTACGACGTGAAAATGCCTATTAAATTGCAAGTTTTATGGCGGACGTAAACAAGCGACGACGAATCTCTTTTTCCCTCTCTAAACTTGAGTGCGGTCCTCAAAAAATCAACTCTAGGGAAATTCGCCTACACTTGCCATTTTCAGCAAATTGGAATAAACGCGACAAAGACTGAAAAAAATCGGGAAATTATTTTAAAACTGACTTTTTCACTGCCGTTGCTGTCGTCGATGCTAAAGCTCCCTGTTGTGTCCATACGAAACGGCGGACTGGGGACCTCGGAAAGCGAGCCAGTCCGTCTTCTCATGTAAACAAGACATGGTAAAAACCTTACAAAGTCACCTCATATGCTCCATAAAATCCTGTAGGGACCCCCAAGTAAAGAGACTTTCGACAAAAGTAATATAGCACTATACTATTATGCGAAAGTTAATTGTTTCTGCGATAAAGAGAGAAAACAATTCATTTATTCATGTGAATACAGTTTCTAATTATTTTTTAATTTTGCCTCGCAAAAGGTTTTTCTTAGTTAATAATTAGCGGTAAGTCAGTGAGAAACATGGAGGCGATACCTTACACGACACAACTTGGAATTTCCGTTGCCCTCCATGGTGGGGGAAGGATATTTTCTGGAACTACACAATATCACTTACAAAAGACCTTATTCGCTATACCCGTCCGTCGCGTCTTTGCACGCGCTTTAGGACTGATGGGATAAAAGAAATGTCACGTGGTATTTCAGGGGGCAAAAAAAAAAAAAAGGTAAAATAATTCGCCGTCGATTTTGTTTATACGACGATTCAATACTCACGCAAAATGTACGGTTTGAGTTTCGACAAAATTAGGGTCATTATTGCTTGTTGTGAAGACATCTACGGTCGCTTTTGCATGAAAAAAGTAACAATCACTTCCACCCATAATTTGCCATTATCGTCTTTAACATAAAAAGTTGTTCATGTTCTGTTGTCAAGAATAAACAAACTCGAAAAATTTATCACTTGTTTGCCCCCCGAGAAACCACGTTACATTGCTTTTATTCCATCAGTACTTTAAGCGCGTGTAAAGATGGCGGGTATCGTGAATAAGGTCTATTTGAGCCCACTTATGGCCTAGACTGCTAAGAAATCCATCAGGGACACTAACAAACTATCCTCAGACGACGTTTATTCATACAGCACACTACAGCATAAAAGGCTATTATTAACAACGACAAGTCACCCACCCTTGTTTGAAAGGGTGAAAAGAGTGTTCGCATTCTTTGCCAGCTACACGATAACTTTTAATGATTCTTTTTTAACTAAAGTAAACTAATTGTCGCATTTCATACTTTTTACAGACCTCAGCTTTGTCTTTATTTATATTTTACCCAAGAAACACTTTATTAGCAGTACTTTTTTTGCGATCAATCAATCTATCAATATATTAACGTCATAATGTTGGCTCGGGTTGCCCCGAATATCCGAGGTACAACGCATGACAGTAAAATTAATTAAAAAGGAAAACATAACAAACACACCTTAAAACAATTTTCATATTCATATGACGTCTCCTCTTTAGGCAAACACCCAAAAGGAAATGCATGTATAATTCACTTTTAGTAGTCTTCTTCTGGCAAGAGGTGTCAGCAAAAAATTCACGGATTTTTCAAGCGCATTTTCCTATTTTCTTTAAATTTAAGAAAGCAAATTTTTTGACGATTTTTCAACGCCTGTGTGAGTCACGTTCACGTGGGGGGAGGGGGAGGGGGCAAGTAGTTAAAGGCTACCTCAACCGAATTTAAAGGGAAAGCCATAGGAACGCCGATCTTGTAAGAGTGGGAGAGTATTCTGCGGTCACTCCCCAGTTTCTTTAGATCCTCAGCCCTCCATCCAGTTATTGATTAATAAGTGAGCTGAACGAGAATCTCCGTTACTTTCGAAATCGGTTCTGAGTATTCAAACTCAGTTCATATTTCTGCTCATTACTCCCAACAAAGCCACCGTCGGGAATCAACCGCTTCTGGGTCGGCGAAGTACAGTCTTCCATGTAAACTGGGCGAATTAAGAACACAACACGCCCGATCGTTCTTTTAAATTGCATTTTGAAGTTACTGTTAGTGTGGGAGTTAAATCGAGATGTTAAAAAAGAAGAGCAATTCGTTTCGAGGGCCACACAGCCTTCTTTCACTGTTTCCTATGTACAGGCAGGCAGCAAGGAAGTGTCACCTGCAACCGCTGGGCTAGTAATCATCGTCACTGTCGTTAAAATCGTTATCGTACTCGTCATGTTCCATGGACTGGAAATCTACTCGATACCTCAAAATACCTGCAATAACACGACAAGAAAGAAAAAGCCCTTAGTAAGCGTGTTTTAAGTGATACGTATCTACAGATGAAGCGTGTAGCGTGTGTTTGTATATGAACGAAACATTTTCAGCGCTTTTTGGTATAGAGGGGGCGGAGAGGGAAAGATTTCCTCTTCTCCCAAAAAATGGAAGAGAAAAATACCTCGTTCGTGAACGCAAACGAACGTTTGCCAGAAAGGCCAAATAAAATAAGAAATAGTTGACTTTATTCAGGTGCTACAGATTTATCCTTGGAAATTGCGCCCAGAAATGAGACACTGTTGGCATAAATTTCTATACTAAGATTGTTCAGAAAAGAAAAGTACAGTGGAACCCCACTTTACGGCTACCTCGGTAATACGGTCACCTCGTTATTAGGGCCACTTTTTTTGGGCCGCCCGGCAAAACGGCCCTACATTTTCTTGTAAAACACCATCGTTAATATGGTGACCCGTTAAAACGGCCAACTTTTTCTTTCCCATTGGTGACCGTATTAACGGGGTACCACTGTTTTTAAGGAAATATAAGCCGTTTTAATTGCTGAATAACATGCCTCAGTGTCAAATTATCGGCGCACGGGATAGCGTATAGTTGTGATGGGCCCACAGTACAAGCAGGGATTCATACCTACTGCTTTAACTGGTTGAAGTCTCTTTCAAGGGTCTTCCAAAGAAGTGATCAAAATTGCTAAAAACTTAAAAAGAGAATTCCTAGTTACCTCCTACTCCTCCAAAACCTTTGCAAAACTGTGCTCCTTCTTGGGATTTGTCTGTTATGATTTCAAGCGTTGCACCTAAAAACAGTGTAATAATTGTTGACATTTATAAGAATTCAGTCTCATGACCAAGAGTTCTAGCATGTTTTTCAGTAGCATTTGGAAATTCCCGATGCAGAGGTTTAGCTGGCGGACTTGCAACGTTCGTGCCGCCGGCGCAAACCTCGAGTGCCGGAGGCACGAACTTCTAGGGAGGTCCGGGGCAAAAAACCAGATTTTCCCCCAGGAAATTTTTAAAATGGGACTCTCCAAAATGCAATTTCCTGTGTTCCCTGGATCAGGCCCCAGTTGATCAAAAGTTTTCCTAATACTTATCCGTTGACCGGTGGATAGCGCTATCCAACTTTTGAACAACCGGGACCAGAATTGGTTAACCAAGAAGGTCTTTTAAGGCATTAAAAAAATAATGCTCACAAAAAATGAAATATTCAATTTGGCAATTAAAAATCAGTATCAGTTTGCAGTTTTTTTGGTTTTTAGTTGATTTCAAAATGAATTGCAATCGGAAAGAGTGTCCATTGTCCAGTCCAGCTGTTGCATTGCCTCATCAGAATAATCAGTTTACTGAAGCTATATCAGTGATCTATAATTTCGTGCGTGAGCTACCAGACGCTACATGTCAAACAACCCAACGTTCTGTCTAGAGTCCGGCCTGAACCAAAACCCCTGGTTCTGGGAGTAAAAAAGGAGGTGAAGGTGTTTAGGATCAATTGCCCACCTACCCCTCCCTTGAGCCAACATTATCACCTACTGCTCACTTAAGGCAAAATGTTGGCTTAAGGGAGGGGTAGGTGGGCAGTTTCCCAGAAAACCTAAATTGATCCAGTGTTTACACAAATCTGTATTGACTCAACCAAATGGTGATTGGCTATCTAGATTTTAACACTTACCAAATGTTTTATAGTTGTTTGCAAGCCACTCCAGTAGGGGCATCTTTTCAACAAGCTCCAATTCAACTCCAGTCTACACAGGCAAAAAAAACAGTCAGCAGAAACTACAAATGGGCTCCAAAGGTAAAACAACGTCAATAAGTTATTGACTACAAACCTCACTGTCAATAGAGTAAGTCTTGTCTTTCTCTTGTTCGGGATTAAGATGAAGGATCTTTTCCTCTGGGGAGAAAAGTTAAGGTCACTTTTTTAGATGCTATCACTTAAACACTCACACTTCAACTGCTCCTAACATCTGCACGTGGACGTCGTATTTGCGTGTTGTAAAAATTCCAGGGGGGAAATGCAGTGGCTGCAATTGAATCCACCCTGAGAATGTTGCTTAATTACCCAAATTAATTTCTATTTGGCTTTATCCTTGATTCATTTTTCCAAGTCAATGTTATTGCAATTAGGTGTATCTAAAGATGTAAAGATAATGTTTTTGAGCATTAACTTACCATCTGTTTGGTGATTTTTCAGAACAAGTCGACTGATTTCAAGATTCTCCCACACAATAAGTATGTCCACTGCTCCCATTTCTAATCCCTGAAAATAAAACATGTCATTTCCAAATCATTACAGTCTGCAAAAAGAAGTGTAAAATTTAGCACTCATTCAGTGCTTTTCCTCTTTAAATTAACAAAAGAGAGCATAAACAGGTCGCTTTATTCTCTTGGAACTTCTCAAATGATTTATATTTATCCTTGAATCTTTAACGCTGATGCAAAATATCCTTAACATTCCCTTTTGAGTAAGGAAACTGACAAAAACAATGACTTTCTACATTTAAAAAATTTCAAAACTGTGTAATGAAAACACATGAGAAAGAGATCAGGGTATTTCAACAAACCTTCAAGGTATCTTCCACACCAAAGCAGAATTTTCCAGTATCTTGAGAGATTTCATCAAAGTATCTCCCTACACAAAAATAAGAAGGAATAAGAAACACCACAAGAGAGTTCACCTTCAACAAGTATCACTATGCTTAAAACTTAATTGCCTTAATTTGAATAAGGCCAATTTTCAAATTTCGCACTTTCAAATGCATGCAAGTCAGGACCACACCCACTCTGAATAATATTATTGGATAGAACAGAACATACACGGATCAATTTAATAAAAAAAGTGTATCTACAAGTGTAGCCATTGTTTCAGGATCTGAGTACAATAGCTACACTTGTAAATATAATTACAATATTGTTAACGTTTTATAACTTGACCACGGAATGCAAATACTGCACATTACAATTATTACAAAGCAGCATGCAAAGAAAGTATTGTCCAATAGCCTGGGGCTAGTGAATTTTGCTATCGGGCTGCATTCTGTTTTTAAGTTGCCCTATGGGCAAACAATGTTTTTACAGGGAATTCAAATTACAAAAGAATTACTGTAATCAAACCAGCTCATCAAAAATTGGTTTTTGTGCTAGTTGAAATGGCTTTTGAGCTAGAAAATGCTAGCTACAGCTTGCCCTTTGGGCAAGCTCTGAAAAGCTGCAAAGTAATGTTATTTCGGTTTTTACTTAGCAATTTCCAATGGCCCAATTACACTGTACTTTCAGAGCACAAGAATGCTGAATAGTTAAATAAAACAAATGAAGAGAATGAATTTGTCACCTATAAGTTTCTTTTCTTGAATAAACTTGACATTTGCAAGAACCTCTGAAGCAAGTTCAATTGCCTGTAATACAGAAAACCATTAAGTAACATCAACTTAAATGTACATTGTCTGAAGATCGAGTCATTTCAGTTTTTATCATTCTGCACTAATTACTTACTTTCTAACCTATTAACCATTAGTATAACAATACTTAACAACAACAAAAAGAAAAAGTGTGCCAGAAAAATGTGTGCAGTGACGTTCAAGTAGGTTAATGCCATAAACAAGCCACTGGCTGAGACAATGAAGATATAGAGGATATTACATGGCCATGGGGAGATATGGAAATTCTCTTTGAGTGTTGACAAATATTTCATGAGTGAGCATAGCAAATGAATGAAGTATTTTTTTCAACACGAGAAGAGAAATTTTTCTATCTCTAAACGACCATGTAATGTTCTATTTAATATATAAACACTGATGAAATACCAAACCATTTTACTTAAATAGTTTTTTGGTGCAAAGGGTGCAATTTTTTATGTAGCCATAGCAACAGTGATAGATATCAAGTTTTTTTGTGCAAAAGCTCACCTGGTATTTCATTGGTGTTTATATAATAAATTTCTATTATTAAATAACTCTGTTAGTACAAGCAATGTGTACATCAGTTTTATAGGCCATATTCTAATGTCAGGCCCTCTTAATTTGAAAGTATAATTTTCAACGTGCCTAATTAACATCAAAGATAGAAAATATCTTTAAGAACTTGCCTTCTCAGGCTGCACTGTAAGTACTCAAGCCTATTTTCTCCCATTGCATTATGGCTCATGCACTTTGCATAATTGGGCCCAAAATCAACCAAAGAGGTCTTAAACTTACAGTACAGACTGAGAAGGTTAGTAATAGCGTTATGATGCTATATACATTACTACAAAACAATCTGACCTGATTAAAGCCATTTTCACCTCCATATGACACATCTACAAGCTTCAGTACTTTTGATTGTAGCCTCTGAAACATGCAAAGAGTGACAAAGACATAAAAGGTCACCATACTGGACCATCACTAACAGGGCAATATAAAGAACTAACAAGAACAAACTCCTTCAGCAATGTGTGGTTCCAGAAAATATCCATACCCCCCCCACGGATGGTTAATGGAAATTCCTAGGGGGTGGGGGGGCTAAAGGGTAGAATTTTCCGAGGGGTACAGGGGGTGCCCACAAGAATAATTGTCCACAGGGTTGTAAAAGACGCGATCGATCATACGAGACATACTTAAGTATATGTGGATTATTTTGATTTGTAGCACAACAGAAATTAGAAGTAGATGCCCTTTCGAGAAAAAAAAACTTCAAGATGTTTGTCTCAAACGTTGATCGTCTTCTTTGCTGGGAGTTCGCCATCATCTCCGCTCTAACGATTTATCCACATGCTCTAACGATTTGTTCTAATGCTCTAACGGATTGCTCTTACGATCTAACGGTTGATTCTAAACAGCTAACGGTTGGTCCGTCCAACGTTTGACTTTGACAAAGTCTTTAAATAAATATCGTCCTTCGGGCAAATCGATCGCAATTCTCAACAGGTTACTTCTCCGGGAATAAATTCTTGCGCATCGATTAATAATAATTTCTTTATGTCGAACATGTATCTAAATTGTGGACTCGACTGCAGATAGTCTGACAAAAACTTACGCTAATCGAGAACAAACGTCGTCTAACTCGGCGATATATTTCTCGAGCTTTGTGTAAACAACTTTATGCAAATTTCTGTTGACATTCAGTGAGCTCGTCGCGACAAAGCATTGCGTGACGACCCAAATGAACCTTTGCTGTATTTTATTATTGACTTCTAATAGAGTACCTTTGAAGGCAAGCTGTTTGTCCAACAGACCTTTCGCCAAATCAACTTTTGCCCGAAAATAATAACGATCTGTTCCTTCTTTGTGGAGAACACTTTCGATCACGTGCTAGGCAACGAAATAGATCATGTTTCACTGATGTTCATTTCTGAACATGAATTGATGAATATGGGACGCAAAATGAATGTTTGCATATTTTGTTCTTTTATAACCCAAATAGGTTTTTTTGTAATTCCTGAGATTTGTTTAACTGCAAGTGTAATTCATTCAAAGTTAAACTTAATTACAAACATCGAGAGATCGACTTTGTGGTGACTTTAGGAGCCGAGGCCGAACAAACGATAAACTTTGTTGTAAGTTAGTTTTCTAGTAGATCCGTTTTGAAATTCGAATTTCTTCACATAGTTTAATGTTAAATCAATAGTTAACTTTGACGTTATGCTGTAAATGTTGCATTTGAGATGAAACTGTCTTAGACAAGATGTGTACATAGTGAAACTTAATTACAGTACCAGACATCAACTTTGTCTAACTTTGTCTGTAGGTAGATTAGTTTTTAAAATTTGAAAATGTTCACATACCGTAAAAACTCGTGTATAAGCCGCACCTTTTTGCCGAAATTTTGAGTCAAAAATCGCGGGTGCGGCTTATACACGAGACCATTGCTCTCAAAGGGAGTAAACTGGCTTGTAGGGGTCACGAATTGAACTGAAAACCTTCAGTAAATAAAGATTAAACATATTGAAGTGACGACCAGCTGTATTATGCTGATCGCTTCGAACGACAACTTGCAGAAATTGACCCTGAATGCTTTGAGAACATTTTTGGTGAAAGCGATGGCGAGGACTTTTATGGTTTCTAAGCAACTACAGCAGTTGTTGAACATTGAACACTGGTCGATAGAATGAACTTTAACAGTATATTAATGCTCATGTAAATAGTTTTTGCTTTTCTCGTGAAAATGATACCGAACCGTGTTGTACAAGATTTCGCTTTGAACAAAGATTGATGAGCCGTACTTTCAAACATTGTACAATGTAAATAGTTTTTTGCTTAAACAAGGAATTTCGTTTTCTAATATCAAGATATCTGTACCTGTTACTTGTAAATATATTATTCAGTTTTGTAAAATACAGTCTTCACAAGTCCAGCATTTCAGGGCGGAAAAACGTTCTGCGCAAGCTTCTGCGCATCCTTTATCGCAGGCTCAAGGCGGGCTTTTCTGTGTGTTGGCTGTGTTCGACAGTTTGTTTGTTTGTCACAGTTCTGACCAAGACTGAATGAAATGCACAAGGTGTGAACGTTTGCTCCTCGAAGAGCCTTTTTACTTTTGTGTGGTTTTTGTTTTTCGTCACTTGAAAATTACTTTGGACTCGGAACAACCAATGTTTAAGGAAAAACGGATCATTCCGTCAGTCTGAGGTGGAATAAAGAGTTTTGAACATTTCCAAAGAGGCGAGTATTTTTTTGATTGTTCATTCGATTTATTTTTGAGTTGATTTCGCCTTCTTTCGCCGGGCTGAATTAAAACCCTCTTTTTTAAAAAATTAGTAAATACTTTTTCACATTCCCAGATTTATTCCCTTTGTAGAACCAGCTTTATCCTTCTCTTCAGTCAAAGAACCATTTTGTGCGCCGTAAAACTTTCTCGGAAAAACCGGTAGAAGGCCAGTAAACTTACTCCCTGCTTACTCTAGAAGAAAAGAATCATTTTTCTGTTGCTCAAATACTGTAAGTAGTCAGAGTTTTCTTCACTTTTAATTACATAGTTTTGTTTTCCACTGCGCTGTAAAAGTTTCTGTTCTTTATAAGAAATAACTTTCTGTACGCAAATTTACCATTTCACTCGCTGTGAAGTAGAGGACAACTGCTGGCAGTCACTTCAGCCCGTAACACTGAATTGCTGGAGCTGGATTTGTCTGAAGCGAGCAAAACAAATACCCTTATGTGCAGTTTTCTGAATTTTGTAACGATTGGCTGAGTTTAATTTGCTTGAATGAAGACCCTCACATGGACCAGTTATTCACTGAGTGATTAAAGCGAGGAGAAGAGCTACATGGTGAATCATGGTTTAGCTACGAAGCTCACTGCAGGTTGTTTTCGTACAAAAAATTCATTTCTTCATTGTCAGCAAGAAGTTTTTGCAATAATGTAATTTTAACTTTGTTTGAAGGAAATCCTACTTACGTGTAGGTTTTTGACAGATGTTATGCATTTTCAACTTGACAACACAAAGCATGATTTATATTTATCACTTAGAACGCGAAACGATCAAGTTTAAAAATCAGGGGCATCTGAACGAGAATATAGTTCAAAACCACTTAAACATAGCATTATTAAATGTATTTTAGTATTTAAACGGTAGACATAGGCATATTTTTATCCCCTAAAAATTTTTCATCTGTTCGGATTTCCTAGCTGAAAGTCTAGTGATCCGAAAATTATAGGGATCAAAACTTACCTTTTCGAAAATTTTAGCCAGAAAATAGGCTCCCGAAAATTCTAGGTGAACTTTTTGGGGTAAAAATTAGTTAAAAATGTGCAAGTATACCATTTTTTATTTGTTCGAAAATCCTAGGAGAGGCATGGAAGCAAGAAATTTTACAACAAATGTTAAGAAAATTCTAGATCTCAAATCGTCTTCCGAACAGATATTTTTCCGAAAATTGTCGTTGGGTGCCCCTGAAAAATAAACTGTAGTTGCTTTAAAACCGAGTTTTGGGAAGATGTTACTAGATAAAGATTGACCTTTTTTCTGCCCGCATATCAACGCAATAACTTCTACATTGAGCATTTTGTTTATATTTTAGTTATCTGCGAAACTACGAGTGTCCGATCGAGCGAGGATTTTAAAATATCAGCTCGAGTGCGACAAGTTCAGTGCCTTCAAACACATTGTGGGCAAGCGTTAATTTTTTTGGGCAAATCACTGTCCAAAGATATGTTGTTTTTGTGTCCACAGTGGAGCTCCGGACCTTATATATCCAGGAACTTCCTTATATGAACACATTTTGTGAATGCATCTTGAAAAAAATCGGACCTACGCATGCACATTTCCAGTACAACGCAAGGAAATTGATGTCGTTAAAGTCCGTTTTACTATGAGGTATTCTTCGAGAAAATTAAGTAACGACAAGGTTATAAGCACAGCTTGCAACTTTTGAACGGCAAATTGCCTTTTCTTTCCAGGTTATGAGTGGAAACATCATATTTTTAGGCAATAAAATATTTGAAATCCCGCCATTTTTTCAAACCCGGCCAGGGGATCTGGGCCAAAAAGTTCACGCATGCTCATTACGTTTTTCCGCCCTGAAGTCCAGCATTTGTTTACTTGTGTCCTTCTCTGGTGTCCAGACTTCCCTCGTCAAATAAACGCGTGGTTACTAAGCAATCGTTTTGTAGCATTCTCCAGCGCTTTATTTTCGTTCCATCGTTCCATTTTCATTTCAACTGTGGGCTTTAGCAATGAAGGGAACTGTTGTCTTTCACAGGAAATGGGGAAATTGATTAAAGAGAACCTTTTAAAAGGTATTTTCAGAGTTGATTAACTTATTTAAAATGTCACTGCAAATACACAACATTAAATTTCCTCAAGTTTATTTGTGAACATTTTGATGCGCGAACAAACGATCACCTTTTTTACAAAAGCGCATTTTTGTTTTTTGTTTTTTTTTCAAAATCATGCTTGAAAGTTGGGGGTGCGGCTTATACACGAGTGCGGCTTATACACGAGTTTTTATGGTAGTTTTATTTCAACGAATAATTCAAATTTAAAGTTATGTTTTAAATGTTTTCTTGAGATGACATAAACTTATTAATCTCTGTTCTGCCTCGCCCGTTTCGCTGGAAGGACTAATTAAAAAAGAGAGACCGCTAATAGTCTATGAAGCGTGCTCTACCTACGTAAGAAATACATATTGTCTTGTAAAAGATTGCAAATAGGTCAACGATTATAAACAAAATGTGTCTTAAGATGAGAACAGTTAATTTTAAGCGGTACACGGTCGATTATCTCTAAAATGGCAAATTAAGACCATGAAAAGGAAAATAGGAAATTCCTGGGGGGTGGGGGGGTTATACATGACCCCTCTGGAACGGAAATTCCGAGAGGGTAGGGGGGTCTAATCGGAAGAACCATCCGTGGGGGGGGTATGGATATTTTCTGGAACCACACAATGTTAGTTTGGGTTGGCATTCAGGGTCATGAAAGTGACATTAGTTAGCCCCACTACTGTACCAATGAAAAGAATGGTTGAGTTTGACGTAGCTGTTTGAGCCTGCAAAATTCTCTGCTGTGTAAGAACACTACTGAAAAAGTAGCAAAACAGTGGAGAGTGAAAAGACTCATGTTAATCTAGACAGCATAAAACCACACATACTGGAACTGTAGTGTGCATGGGGAACAGCTGTCAAATGGTTTTAGGGAGAAGCAGTAGAAAACTGACAGGCATTTGCATAGATGTCAACCTCAAGAAACTTAGTCTGTATATCACCCTAAACCTATTAAGAAAGATTCCTTTCTGGTTTACCTTTTGCTTACACAACAAGGACCAAAGACTTGGGGTCCAATGACTGCAGGTTAAGCCAAACAGTGTGTTTAACAAACACACACAGCAGCTAGTTAAAAATTCTATCTGTCATACTTATTACATATTCTAAACTGACCTGGTCAAACATATCTGATTGGCTAAGTTCACTCTTGAAATCAGCAGAACCAGCTAAGATTAAACCAGTAACATTAGGCTGAAAAACAAAAAATAAAACCAACAGTAAGTTATATACAATGCAGATAGCTAAGGTTTTTTCAACATTTTGATGAACCTTTAACCCTTTCACTTGTACATAAACTTGTCATAATTTCTACAACTTTTAAATCTCAGGACAAAATCCTATGGTGTTACCATTCAAATGAAACTTCTTTGGCAGAACTTTTGAAGGGTACTATTATAATTTTATTAGAATCTTCAAAAGAAAAGTGTGGGTATATGTGTCACTAAACTTGTATTTATTACTCACCCTGTCATTGCTGATGTAGAGCTGTACCGCAGTCTCAGCTACTTTCCTAACATAGTTGTGACGTTTCTCCATTCTCAATCGAGCAAAACGAAGAGCAGACTGTCCACCACGCCCTGCAAAACAAGAAAAAATACTCAGTCTACAGACTATGTTATCACTTTCATCAAAGTAAAAGACCACCAGCAAATGCTGATATTTTTTCCTTTCTCATTAGTCAGTCAAAGTGAGGGAAACTGGTGATTTCAGAGTTTCTGAAATAGACTCTTACTAACCATGCTTCTTTGGAAGATCCACTGTAAACTTGTGAAGAACCTCCCTTGTATTGCCACAAAGGACACCAAAAAGAGCACCATTACCATCCATTACAATGAAACCAAACTTATTATCATCTGCTAGTAGAGCATTAAGTGCCTGGCAATAAAAAAGACAAAATATACTTTTTTCACAGGCATGAGCTATAGATTCTTGACCTAATGTGGACATAAACACAAGTAAATCATGTGGTACATAAAATAGCAACAATGAGCAGATCTGAAAACTTGTTTCACACCTGCGTGCTAATCAGTTTCCTCTCTTCCTCCATGCAAAATCCACCAAGCAGGCAAATTGGGGCTGAGTGAAATACATATGTACATTTATGGATGGGTTGTTCAAACTGAGTTCTTCACCATTATATCAAAATCGACCTCCAAACTGTTACCGTTCTTCCCAGGGGGAGTTCAATAATTTAAGAAGGGACAGGGATGCTTGTTGTCTAGCTTAGAGATGCAAATGGTACATTTCAGTCTCTCTTCGAAAGTTTACAACAGAAAAGAAATATTTTTAACCATACAGGTTTGTGGGCAAAGAAACGTCTTGAAAATAGAACCAATCACCCTTATACTGAGGTCAAAATAGCATTTGATGTCAACATCTTTAGTGCAATTAAACCTCTGTAGCTTTAACTTCATGTTTTATTTTGGGCTCAATCAGGCCTGAGCAATGACCAGATTAGTCTTTTTTAGAGGTTGAATTCTTACTTCTGACAAGCAACACTGTCCCTTTCATGAGGAAGTGTCCACAAACATATTCTTTTGTGGTGATTATTACACATCTTATCACTCAGTGAAAGATTACCTCTGTGTGAAACTTGTTATCACACAAGTAAAGTGATGTGTTGATTGGTTTGAAAGGCTCAAAGTCTATGTTCACTTTCTTCTCTTTGCCGTCATCTGTTACAATTGTTCCACAATAAACCACAAGGCCATTGGTAGGAACTGTTACGATAAATACACAGCAACAAACAATAATCATCAAAAATGACATCTGCAAGGTTTATGTTCAGTGTTACTCCTAATGATGTACTGTAAGTTGAGAATTCCTTGTGAGTTGAATATCCGCAAAATACTCAGATGTAGGATATTTCTTTATGGGGAGCTACATTGTACCCCCAACTGCTTATCCAGGAACATATTTCCCTCTGCATCTTTGTCAATTTTGACATGATACTGACAGTGTAGATTGATACCTTAAAACAAACTTTCATATTTGTGGCAGTTAGTTTTGTATTTTGGGCTAATTTCCAGCTACAACACATCTTGCGCTAGCTGGATACTACTTCAACAGTCAGTTGTTTCCTTCATCCCTGCTATTTGGAAATAGTGAAACCAAGTGCTTAAAAACTAAAAAAAAAAAATAATAAGAGGAACAAACCTTTTGAATAAAGTTTCAGTCTCTGCTGTACTGATGTAATAGCACTTAGAACAGACAACCTGAAAGACAAAAGTAAAATTTTACATATAGTTCCCAACAATACTGCTACAGATGTAACAACGAGTGACATAGTCATCTAGCATTTCATTCACAAACAGCTGTAGCGCAGTGCTCCATTGGAGCCCAACTGTTTTTTCTCACACCTCATGAACATGAACGAAACAAAAACAGTAGTTTTTTCAATAATTGAAACAAAAAAGTTACCTGCTGAAAGTGAAAAAAAGGGAAAGGAAGTTACCTGTTCACTCTGCTTTTAATATTTGAGGCAGTACCAAATTCATCTGCTAACATCTTTGCTACACGGGAGATCTGATCTTTTGGAGGGATAATCAAAGAGATCATACTTGTTCCATTCCTACAAACAAGAATACAAGTATAAAACTCAGGTCAGGGGATCCTAGTTGACTAACTGTGCCATACAAACTAGCTGCTTTGACCATAAATCACCTAAGAACACTTTTAAAAACGTTAATTCTCGCTTGCTTGTAGATTAGATAAGAAATGAGGACATGGTTAATTCTGCATGAAATGGGATTTCCTCCATAAAAGTTTCTCACTTCCTGCTTTATTGACGGTTGAGTATTCTTATTTGTACTCAATGATTTGTTTCTGAATTGATTGAGTATCATATATAAATACACGAAAATCAGGGGCCTTGATTAGAGAGAAATTACAAAAAACAAGCAAAAACATGATGTGTGTGATGTGTACTAGAGATTTTTTACTTCATTGTACTTCAAGAAGAGAACCCTGGAGCCAGGGTACCTATATCTAGTTTTAATTTATTAGTTCACCATGATGACCCTATCAATACAGGGCTCGACATTGCAAGTGTATCGGTTGCATTTTCCCTTTGCAACTAAAACTTCTTCAGCAGTCGCAACTTTGTCAAAACTGGTTGGCCAGACCAGTTCCGTTTTAAAGAGAATTACAGTGTTGATCATAACTTTCCCACCAGATCAGTCAATTCCTAACTAACTCTAAAAAGACCCTTTTACTTTTAAAAAGACCAGTCCAGCACGCAGCCAGTTCTGGCCAGCCCCATCCAATCGAAAGGAGAATTCCACAAAAAATCAGGACTCCCTAGGCATTTCTAAATAGTATGTACGGATTTGATGGGTTTTAGTAAAAATTTCGAGAAAAGACTAATATTTCATTGTCAACTTTTGTAAAAGCAACATAAGTTAAGGATAACGCTAGTTTGGACATAAAACAAGGCTACAGTATACATGAATTTTGTTGCTTTTTGCGAGGCTAATTTTAGAATTGTTTTAAGTCTCAAGTCCAAAATTTGAAAATTTTTTAAGCTTAATTAATTTTCAGCTGAGCGTAAAGTTGTTGTTCAAGTTCTCTATAATTCTTATATGCGAAAATTTAGTAATCACAAGAATCTATCACGATAGCTTCCAGGTTTAGTTATCTATATAGATTAGCACAAACTCATATTTACGCTTATATAAACTTACTGCTTCGTGACGATTTTAAACGCATCCCTTTCCTAGTGTGATGATCGTTGTTCGATCGTTTCACTTATAAGTACGACGAACAGAACGTTACGTTCTCTAAGCACCCGTAAGTTGATTATCGGTATTCACTACCGAGGTATGTTTATTTTACATCTGTACTTACCCCCGTGCAGCTTCTAAACTTTTAATAAGTTTCTTGATTTTCCATATTTCGACATTTCTATCGGCTGCCTCGGTCGTGTTGTCGGCGGACATGGTTCACAGTCTAAGATCTTACAGTTTAAAATATTTGAGTCAAATATCTCGAAAACGGATTCAGCACAGAAATATAAGTCAGTCACTGCTAATTCCTTGAATACAATTTGAGTGGTCCGCTAAAATCAAGCAGTTTTTCGGTGAAGGAAATAACCGCGCTTTTCTTTCGCCGGCAATGCAAGTAAATGGTGCAACTCTTTTCCATATTTGGAAACACGTGGAAAGGAAGTGGAACAAATTTCCTAAGAGACGGGGGAGGTGAGAGTAGAATTGTATCGCATTTCCGGTTCCCGGGGGTATTTCTCCATGATATTTTTCGTTGTTCTGTGGGGAAAAAACGGAGGGAATAAAATCAAAATTAGACATATTCTCACGTTTCTAATAAGGTAATATTCCTGGGTAACGAAAACAAAACTCGGTAGAAGCTCGAGAGCTCCAGAAGGAAAGGAATGATACAGCGATACGAAGAAGAATGCTTTTGAGTGTCGTTCTCAAAAAACATCCCTCGCTCCCCTTAAGGAAACGCCGCTTCCTTTCTACATCAACGCGGCCCTTTTTGAAGCTTTTTCTTGATTGTGTCTATTTTTTGTGTCTATTGTTATTGGTGTTATTTATGGCATTTATTTTGTATTTTGATCTAGAAGGGGACATTTGGGGAAAATCAACTTGTACTGTTTACTTCCTAAGTATGACGACTAAATAAAGAAACAGGAAGAAAGATTACTTCATTTACAGTGATGTTCTCCCAAAGGAAGTTTTTGCGCAGACGGGTTGAAAGTTTCAAAAGCGCCGTGGCGCATACTCTATTTACAGGTGAATGATATTAAGAGGATATGAACAGGGTCGTAACCAGGTATATTTTTTCATCGTTGATCCCAATTTTTAGCTCCAAATTTTGATCCCTGATCCCAAAATGTAGCAAAATTTGATCCCTGATCCCACGTAAATTTTATGATCCCATAGAGAGATGTTTTCAAGTTATGTTTCCCCGACGTCGACTATCATTCATTAATAACAACTAGGCGTATTTACCTCAAGTAGATGTTTATTTGTTCATTCTGAATCACGTTCTCATCTTGTCTTCCATGATGTATTAAGGAATTATTTGAATTCTGCTGCTTGCTTCTGAAAAATGCTCGGTCCATTACACATTAACTGATTAGTTGACTTTTTCAAAACTTTCTTGGTTGAGAAATGTAAAACTCGCATGATGCTATGAGCAATAGAAAACACTCTATAAAACAATGCGATAAAAATAGACGAGATATAGACGACAATTAAATAAAAAACTAAATCTCCACGTTTCGACGGCTTCAAGTTAACGTCACGTATAATAAGAAATGAATAAAAGGACTAAATCTAAATATATGGCAAAAGAATCTATACAAGGCACGACACTTATACCATCGACTTTTCAATTATGAAGAAAGGTGGATCGAAGTTCGATTGTTTGATTTTTGAGACTTTGTACGTACATTAACGAATAGAATTGCCTTCAAGTCGAGCTTCGAAAGGTGAGCTGGCAAGGAGAAAAATATACACAATGCGAGCCAAGACAAGCGAAGCAAAAGATAAGAGAGCACAAGGCCACCAACAACCACGAAGGACTATGAGAAAGGCTTATCGAGAAAACGAGACCGGTGTTAAACATTAAAAAAGACTCCACTCGAACACTAAAAGTGTTTACGTGACTCTTGCATGCGAATATTTCATTTCTGCCACTTGTAGCCTCATTATTATTATTTTAAGTTTTTCCATTTTATCGCAATAGTGAAATTGTGGCTGACAATGCAAAACGTGTATTTAAAGACGATATCTAGTGACTCTTCTCCTAGATCTACTGCGATCCCTGATCCCTCAAAGACACACAAAAAATGGCTGATCCTGATCCCATGACTTGTGACCCGGGATCCCGGGTCTATGATCCCGATCCCGGGACTGTGATCCCTGATCCCATATACCTGGTTACGACCCTGATATGAACGTTAACAGTTTAATGAGGCTTTTTTTTTTTCGCTTCAGGAGATGAGAAGTAGAGAGAAAACTAGAAAATACCACACTAACTAAGCGGTTTACTCCGTGGTATGTTTGGTATAACTTATGTACAATGTATGCGCATAGCGAGTTTATAGCGGAGCTAAAAGCGCGCGCGGAGCCCAATAGCTAAGAAAATTTGGTTATCAATTTGGTAGTCACGTGACCGTACGCCCGTACGTCCCTACACTCTTTGGGGGTGGTACTAAGTAGACTCTGGGATGGTACTAACTAGACTCTGCGAGGGTGACGGGGAATCCAAGACATGAAGCTTGCTTTTGTCCTGGCGAAAGATTATCAAGGTGATGGAAGTGAAGTTTACCAAGAGGCAGTCAATAGGGTTTTTCCAGTGGCACAAGGCTGATTCTCCGTTCTTTCGACATAATTTTAATGTCTTCTTTGATAACAGAAAAGGGCTAGATCGAGAGATATAAAAGAAAAACAAAAACAAAGGAGACCAATTTCGTTGGAAGGAAAACATGAAAATTTTTTAGCGGCGGTGAAAAAAGGAGATATGGTAGCGGCCACCAAGGTGAAAATGAGCGGCAGTGTAAAAAAAAAAAAAACGTGAAAAAAAAAAAAAACATACAACATTTCCTCCATAAAACGTGTAACTAGGAAGTTTCTGGAAGTTTTACATTGTAGTCTCGCAAAACAACGGCAATGAAAGAGTGAAGGTTTTTGTCGAGGGTAAAATGTCGAGAATCCCGGGCAAAATTTCGACGTACAAAAAAAGTGTCCTGCACCTACAAAGTTGTTTTTGACAACTTTTTTGGGCTGTTTTCGTTGCCGTCGCCACTTAGCATTACGCGATTTTATCTTTTGTTTGAGAAAACTATAGATATTAAAGAGAGCTTTGTTTTTAGCCCTAAATATTAGGAATGATAAAGCACCAGGCGTCTCATTTACAATCACGCAGTGTTGCGCAAGCTTTTTGCTGAATTGCGGCTGGAGAAGAGAAACTCTAGAAACGAGATAGCTGTTACCCTTACTCTTTTTGTTACCCTTCCCTACCCTAGTTTGAACAACGCCTCAAAAAGACACCATACACAGCCCCCAAGCGTCAACTAACACACTCCGAGACTGGTTCCGTGGTCGAAATCGTTTTTTGTTGCTTCGTGCACGCGTTCGACTCTCGCACATGTGGTAGTTCGTGGTTTTTTGTAACCAGTGCACTGACTGACAAGAAGTTGACGCTTACTCGGCGACAACTGAACAGAGCGTTTTCAATCAGGCCTTAATTGTTCAAAAGTTGGACAGCGCTATCCATTGGATAATTGGCTGTCCAGCGAATACGCAATAGGTTTCCCTAATACTTACCCGCTGGATAGCATTATCCAGCGTTTTGAACAACTATGCATATTCATTTGTTCAAAAGAAAGTGTTTCGATAGGAAAAACAGTTCAACTCCCACAGGATTGGCTTTGTACTGTTCTATTGTCTTGTATTGTATTGTATAGAACACAAACATCGTCTTCGTCACATCATGTGGAAACGCTCTGTTGAATTATGCTACGACACTGGTTTCCTCTACTTTTGACGACTTTTGTTGTGTTACGTTTGCAATTAAGTATATATTAGCTCGCTACAAACAGAAAGTCATAAGGCTTATTCTTGAGATCCCGTAGACGAAAGTCAAGCCAATAACGAAAACTTGAGAGAAGGGAGAGATAGACATGAGAAGAACGAAAGAAAGAGAAAGAAGCTTTGAACGACTACACATAAAGAAGCAGGGTTTGTCGGCGTTGTTTATTGATATTTTTTGGCTAGACTTCATAAGGTTCTTTAATTTTTTTCTTTTTCATATAGTACACCATTCAGTTTAACAGACTTGTTACATCAGATTTGTATTCAGCGACAGAAAAAGCGTTTTTCCAAGCACACTTCCTCCGGCAATGGCACTTGTCTCCCAAGCAACCGTTCTTTGTATCGCAGGGAACGAGGGGAGGAGAAGGGTTGAGTGACGACACAACTACAGCTGTGCTGGAGACCACAATCCAGGTGATCATTACGACCAACAGAAAGTCGCATTTGAAATTCTATGGCCTCAGAAGACAGCCGCTGGTTTCCCCTCGAAATGATGTAAGAAACAAACACAGAAATTCCACACTGATGACGTGTCACTACCCAGATCTGCGTGGTGCTTCTGATTGGTCGGGTGGCGACAAAAAATGTATTCCGAAAATTTGCTTCAACAAATTAGAAGCACTACGCAGATGTCGCTGGGAGACCAGTGGTGATGTCGCGAAATGTTGGCTGCTTATTTAGGGTAAAGACTCTATAATAACACGGATTTTTCTTTATCTCTGAACCTTTTTAGACTTTTTTATCCGAAACCACCTCATGTATAAGTGTTTCAATCTATCTGTACTGTCTTAAATACGACTTCTTTACTACATGCACGGGCTAAAATGAGCTAAGGTCGGCATCCATGCTATTTAACAGCGGTAAAATAATTGCTGCAATGTGTCATATACCCCTCTTTAAATAACATATTCATCTAGATAAAATAAGTGTAAGTTCCCGATTTCTAGCTGACAAAGACCGTATGAAGTGTTCGGAACTCTTGAGGTTTCAATGTTACGCAATACTTGTTTGACTTTGTACGCGATGGCACAGGTATGGTAACTCTCCCAAGCTGGGGTGCCTGTGCCTTCTCTTGGAGCACCTAGAAGATCACAGAGAAAATGTTTGAACAATTTATTTTGCTGAGTGTAATAAAAGCTCATAGTTTAAAATGTTGATACGAACTAGGTAGACAATTTTACCAGCTCTAACAGAAGAATCAGCGGTGTTTCATTTTTCCCTGCCCGATCGCGCAGAATGCCTGGACATCATAATCAGAAAAAAAAATGAATGCAAAAGCGCCTTGAATAGCCGAATAGCCGCGAATTTTATACTGAGCAGGCATTGCGTTCATGCCTCATTTTCTTATGACTACTACGAACACTAACCACTGTTGATTTTTTGTCGATGGAAGGCGCATTCGTTTGAAAATATGGCTCATCTGCGGTGTAATACAATTTATCACTCACAGCTGACGTAAAACAAAGGAAAAAAAAATCCTTAAAAATGAACCTAACCCTGACAATAGTCCTTAAAACAAAGAAACCGAATAAATTATATTACACCGGGGACGACCCGAAAATATCAGGGATGGTGTGGACGGGACCTAAATTGTTCGCGGCGAAATATGCGCATATCTGAGATTTTGCGAACAAAAGAAAAACAAAAGCATCTTCGTGCGTTTTAGGCAGGCTGTAGTTGAAGCGCTTTCATAGCCGTCTATGCATGATAGTCTGACAGAGCATAATGTGACACTCCTTACAACTTTGTTGAACTGCAAGCAAATGACCCGAGAACAATACGCATCTACACGATCGGAAATTCATTCAAAATAGCGTAAATTCACTATGAATGAAGTCCCCTCTCTCAAAGAAGCCCTTCTTTTCGGGGAAGAAAGTTATTAAAGTTCCCCCACCTCATCATTCACCACCAAATGAATGAATGATAGACTGTATTGATGGCTGTAAAACTTTATGTGGATTGATCCGGTATTGTTAATTTATGTGCTGGAAATTTGGCTTTGTTATTGATCATCGGCTTCATGACCTCTGTCTTCATGTGCTTGAGCTTTTCCACTTTGCGTTTTACCATCCTCTGGTTGTTGTAAAAAACAGCATAGCGCCCCATTTCGCTAGACTAAATAAGACTCCACTCTCAAATAAGCTCCCAGTCACTATAAATCTTCCCCTACCCCCTCAAACGTGTTTGAAATAAATAAACCCTCCGGAGCACTTGATAGAAGATTTACACGGTCAGCTAACAATACCTTGGAAAAATCTGGAGACAAGAACGACGAGAAGGAACTCTGAGATATTCCTCCAGGATATTCGGCTGCTATTAATTTTTGGATTTTGCCTTGAAGCTGGAAAGAATTGAGAAACATTAAAAATCAGTAAAACAAGTTAGAGTGAATTCTCAACGATCTCTCTATGCTGACTCAGTAATCAGTTTTTCCCTTCGTAAAGTATATGATTCTAATCATTGCGTTTTTGGAAGACGCAAATCACTAATGAAATCTACTAATAAAAATCAGCACTTTCTTTTATACTATTTATTTTGCAGTAATAGGTGTAGATTTGGTTCAAATCCCCCAGTGCTCGATCGAGACTGGAGAGAAGAGAGACTAGCGAAGCAGGTTTTAATTAGAAGAGCGAGCGACGAAGTCCCGAAAGCGCAACAAAAAAATCAATCCATCAATCAAACAATCAATAAATAAAATAACTATACTCTTAGAAAGTCTCTAACTGTTGAGGCTGAGATCCAGTTTCTGAAGTGCATCGGGCAGATTAAAGGTTTTGCGCCGGGGCACTGTTTATTTTGCTGCACAAGGTTACTGAAGTGTTAACGATTCAAATAATTGTAAAGCCTACCTCTTCCTTCTGTCGTTTGAGATCTCTTAACATAGCAGCTCGTTCTACCAAATGATTGGCAGGTGTCAGTTTATTGAGCGCAGGAACTGACCCTATTGACAATCAAACTATGGTTAGGATGGGGCAGAAAATAAACAAAAAATATTGCTCTTTTCATCTTAAGCGATGAATCATCTTACCAGGTTTTCTGTTAGAAATATCCACCACTTTAGGAAAAGCGCTCATCTTTTGCAGGTTCTGACAAGGAAAAAAGCGGATAACACGTTAATTAGTGAAACACTTCTTTTGCCAACTTCTTTGAATTCCCTTATCTTGAGTCTGAAAATGAGGATAGATACCTTAAGTTAATGTTTTGTTGTTTCTTCGGCAAACTTCACTAAAATTGTGTTAACTTGACATCGTTACAGAGCCTATCCCAAATAATTTCCTTGCGCTTAATCTCGTCGTCGTTTATCGGATTAAAAGCATCAGGTCACAAAGAAAGAAAGAGAAAAAAACGCCAAAGATAGAATGGATAAAACATAACTTGTGGCAAAGTCGTGTAATTTTAAATACCTCCATCAGTTTGTTAGTTTCTCTTGTGATGGAATTCAGGCTTGGAACAGCTTCTTTTTCGGGTTTTTCATCACTGGCTTTTTCTTCAGATTTCTGTTCAGGTTCAGTGCAAGGCTGGATTCTTGGTGGAACGTATATTTTGGGCAAATCTTCAAGTTGTTGCTACGTAAAGAAAAGGCCGAAATAAAAAAACGTCCATACAAGTACAGGATAAAAAAGAAGCGAGGTATTTTCTATATTCATCGGGTCTATCGTAAAGCAAATCAAGAGGTTTACAGTCAAACTAGGCCAAGTGTCTATTAATGAACTGATTATTTGAAAACTAAATGCGTTAGTCCCTGTCATAACTACTTCGCATATGAAGCCACTGCTTATTGCAAATATACGAATACAGATATTAAGTTCAAATGTCACAGTACGAATATAAGCAACACAATGCCACATGGAAAGTGTTTTGTACAGAAATTTCACTCATTCGCTGCCCTCACACATCACCAATTCGCGCGTAAATATCGCACGTATGCACTTTCTATGAGGTATTCCACATTTCTAAGATATTAGTTCTTTAATTTGGCAAAAGACTGCATAACAAGCTAAAAAACGGACTGACTGACTGACGAATAGGCATACAAACTAGCTGCTTGGCTGACTGAATCTCTGACATACGTAAGAACTGACCACTGAATAAAAGAGTATGAAAATAACTAGCTGATAAACCGGAAGGCTGAATGAAAAAAAAAATAAAAAATAAAATAAAATAAAACACACACACACAAACACACTAAATCACTGACTGACTGAATACCAACGTAATTTAGACCATGTAAAACGTCCTCGCACCTTCAATTGCTGGCTTTTAAGCCTGATATTTTCATTTCTTAGGTGCTTCAAAGCAATCTTGAGCGAATCCACCTAAAAAGGTAAAAGACGCTCAAGTAACAGTAATCGGCGACATGACAAATAACATTAAAATGTTCATTTTATGCCATTTGCTTTTCCTCACTACATGAGGTTTTTTGTCATATTTGAATCTCAACGCAAAATTTCACAAGTCTTAAATCTAATTAGGCAATGAAAAACGTTTTTCAAAAAAAATGATTAAGAAGACTCGGAACAAAATTTCGTTGATTATTAACGGAAATGTTTCGGCGTTATGGAAGTACATGTCCAGCGGTGTTTGCTGTTGACCATGCGATGTCTTCTCACGTGATCATGCCTTTGAGCCTTACAACGTACGCCCACAATATGGTGTCGTGCGTGTTACAATTCAACGGACACGCGGGTACATTTGATGACTAAAATCATCGAAGAACATTCCTCTAATGCGAATCACACGGTGTTTTTCCTCAGATACTAAGGACTGGAATCTTAATTACCCTCTACAATGTGTAATCGAATTTAGTTGAAATTAAACTTGCTGGGTCAAAATTTAAGAGTACGGATACCTGTGCAAGTATGATAGGTGAGTCCTTGATGACCACTTGAACAGGTTGTTGACCTGCCCCCGCACCACCCCTCAGGGGAGAGCCACCGCCTGCCTTCACTGCCGCAGCACCTGATGGGATAGAATAATTACATCGTGCTTTTTTTATAAAATTTGAGCAGCTGGTGTGCATAACAGAAACGTTTTGTTTATTACGGGCGAGCAATATGGGAGCCCGCAATCGTATTCTTGGTTGCGTGGTTAGTAGCACTTCATAAACTGTATAGCATAGAAACGTAAAGTTTCAAGAAAAAATGCGGAAGTTCACAATGTTTATCACCGCTGTTTGTTTTTTAATTTTTGATGATGATGATGATAATGATGATATTATGGTGATGATGACGATGATGATGCTGGTCATGCTGCTGCTGCTGCTGCTGCTGCTACTGTTGCTGATGATGATGATGGCATTTGTGCTAATGATGATGACGGAGTTGATGGTGGTGATGGTAATGATGTTTATGATTATGGTGTTGATGGTGGGTGCTGATGATGACGAGGGTGTAAGTAGTGGCGGTGATGACGAAGGCAATCGCCATTACATACCTGCCACAACAGCTGCAATACTGGACGACGATGAAGCATGGCGTGCTAAGTCTGCTAGGAGAGACTTCTTTGAATACGCATCTAAACGTTTCTTCATATCCACTTTCTCGCGTTCCAGATTGTCAATATCCAGTTGAAGAGCATCCATAGTATCTTCAAATTCACTAAATAAACAAAACACAAAAGAGGTATTGAGACTTACTTGAGAAATAACTCTCAGAGCAACTGAAGGAAAATGGTTACGTAGGTACTTTTATGGAGGTAGAATGCCCAAGAAAATTTAAGTATTGTTTTCATGGACAAACTGAAGGAAGCAGGAAAACTTGACAAATAGTGTCTGATTCTGCTTAGATAATCGACCTTACGAAATTACACAAGGAAACAGAAAAACCTTGTCCCTTTGTGGAGAAAATTATGACTAAAGTTCGAAGCTTACCGTTCCTTTTTGTGCAGATCTCCGGTGGCTTGTTCCATTTTCCGATTTGCTGCCTCCACCCTAGCGTCCGCCTTTAAGGAATAATTTCAAACCACCAGTTAACACATATGAAACACCATTATCGTCCCGTCAAATGCTGAAATGTTTTCGATCACCTAAACCAAGTTATTCTTACGTCTCGGCTTTGCCCAACGATTAACAAGTAAAATTATTTATTCAAATGGCGACTAACGGTCTCATACTGAATTTGTTGATAAAAAGACTAAGTTAAGACCAACCGAGAATTAAATTGGTTGCCCATGATTGATAAACCCAGAAACAGTCCGAAAGGCCAAAGACGCAAACAAACAAAAGAAATTTTCCTGTCGAGAATACACGCCTCAAGCAAAAGCAAACTGAACAAACTCAATAAAGACAGATCCTTTTGGCATTGTGATGGTTCGAGGCAAGTTATGTCTGATTAATCCTCGACGAAACAGTCCAAAAAGCAAACAAGAAAGCACAGACGAAAATTATCTGTCGCGAAAGGACGCACCACACAAACGCAAAAAAAGATCACAGACATACACCTTTGGCATCACGAATGTACGTGACAAGTGATTTTTGGAGTTAAGCTGGCGGGAAAGGGGGGGGGGGGGAGGTGGGGGACCAAAGGAGACGAATTATTGCTCGGTGCTTCCCCAAACGATCTTCAAACTCCACCTTCAAATAATTTTTAGATTAGTTTGATTACGTTTGGTTAGAAACCCTCTTTTAGTCAGGGTAAACGTTCAAGCATATATTAGTGGGATCGAGAAACTATAACTAACCGTGTCAAGGCACTGTTTCTTTCGGCACAGACGGTGGATTCATAAACAGAGTGGCCTTACCTCTTTGTTTATATTCTCCAAGCGCTTCTCTAATAATCCAATTCTTATGTTAGCCTGACTGAGCTCTTCATTCTATTAACGAGAGAAGAGGGAAGAAAAGGCAATACAAAAGAGAGATTACAACACAATAATTAGCAAACACTTGTCTTTAACATAGAAAGGAAACAAGGAAGTGGAAGCAAAAAAGTTCATTTCACGCCGGGTCCGTATCCATAGATCAAAGGATTGAACTGAAAATATAAGGAAGGAAGAAGAGACGTTTGTAAAGCTTATATCAGTCACTCTCTGTACGATGAATTGGAAACACTCACATCTGTCTCATTTTAATAAGCGTGTCGCAAAAGAAATTCCCCAGATGAAAAAGGTTCTGATTATTTCTACCTCTAAGTCCATAATACCTTCAATTTCATATTTTTCTTGAGATCCATGAACTCGTTCTCTTTCTGTAGTAGTTTTTCTTCCACACCAGCTGAATCAAACAACTCAGACTTAAAGGCTTTTGCACGCTGAAGATATGGCGGTTCCACCTGGAAAAAAAAGAGATCAGAGTCATATTGGGTGAACATTTGCCTAGTCCTTGTAGGGCGTCTTCCCAGGCTTTCTCCGTCAATGCAATTCAGTAGGGAACTTAAGCAAGGACGTTTTTGAGCGACGCACGTCTACCGGAAGTGGCCGTTTTGCATTACTGGGCACCAATTTCCCCCAAATTTTCTGGCAATTCGTCTTAGTAAGAGTAAAGATACTTAGCAAGACAAATTTAATAGCGTCAAGGAATATTAAAAGGGAAAACGCCTCACTTCCGTTTGACGTGCGTCGTCCAGAAACGTCTCTGCTTAAGCTCCCTAGTGACGTATCCGAGACGGGCGCTCAAAAACTCGCTCGGACCATGTGACCCGAAACGCATCGGCCGCGCGCAATAATGAGGCCTAGGGACTAGGCAAGGTGAACATTACTGCTGGTTGAAAAAAACCCTGTAAAAGTGTAAAAAAAAAAAAAAACCTGTAAAAGCTTCGGCAACAGGCAACATTACTCTGTGGTAAAACGCGCAGCATTCATTGCTGCAAAACGAGTTTAACAAAAA
This sequence comes from Porites rus, assembly GCA_964035705.1. Classification (NCBI taxonomy): domain Eukaryota; kingdom Metazoa; phylum Cnidaria; class Anthozoa; order Scleractinia; family Poritidae; genus Porites; species Porites rus. The sequence goes on along the minus strand of OZ037996.1, from coordinate 4,381,444 downwards.
TGTAGCGCGTTTGATTGGTAAACTTTGAATAGGTCCAAAGGAAGACAAGTGCCCTCTCTACACAGATGAGGGAGGACCTAATCTGTGAACAAAAATCACTCCCATTATTATTTTATTATTATCATTATCATTATTATTATTACTATTACTTTTATTGTTTTTTGGGGGGAGGGAATGGAACATTAATTTCATTAACATCGTTACAAAAATAAGGAACAGAGAAGACAAAGAAAGATTAAAGAACAAACAAACAAACAAAAAACAATAGCAAAGAACACGAATTGCCACTGGCATACCTTGGACTCCTCCTTAGGCAGCTCCGCATCATAATCACCTTCCTGCATTTTGGTTACAAATGAGTATAGGAACGAGATGATTTCATGGAACGTTTGACTGGAACAGAAATAAGTGAAAAAATGTTGAGGATTAGCGTAAATTTCCCATGGTAGGACAAGCTCAGCCGGAAGAGCGCTTGAGCGGGAGGTCGCGGGTTCGATTCCCGGGACCGGACAAATACTCAAAGTAATGAAGGTACTGCCTTTGCTTTGCATACGGCTAGACCTTCGTGTGGCTCAGTTGACCTCGTAAAATGGCGGTCCCGTCTCCAGTAGGAGAGGTAAAAACAATATTGTCCTCAATTACTCCTTTCGTGCGAAATACATTGACATTCAAATTAAGTTCTTCTTTTTATTACAATAAAGCTGGATATTAAACAAAACGACGGACACACAGACACACAGAAAGACAGACAAACACACAGAGATACAGACAGACAAACACGAAAAACAAAAAAGACAGAATAAGCCCTATTTACACGTACAAGTCTTGCTCGTTTAGAATCAAGATGGGAAGACTTGTTAGGTTTATTCTGTACAAGAAAAATATCTGCCAAGTTTTCTTACTTACTAAGGAAATACTGATAAGAAAAAAACCTGCTGGTATAAATGAAGTTTAAGATAACAGTTCAACTAACCTGACAATATCTCTACAGGGGATTTCATCTGTTTCAAACACAAGTACCGCTATATCGGTTGCTAACTTATCCAGCTGGCCACTTAGCAAATGTTCATTTTCTGTAAAGTAAAAACGAGGTATCTGAAATGTATAGCAATCATCAAACGCGCCCTTGGATACATCGTGATTTAGTCTTGTGGTATCGATAGGGTAGTATTAAACTGTGAGCCCTGAACTAAAAGCCCGCGACGCCTGCGCTAAGGCAAGCTGTGGCGGAGACGTTTGCACCTCTGAAGTAGTTTAACCATAAAGCACTTGGCTCAAAAGCAAATCTGAGTCCGTAACATGTTGCTGGGGCCGCAACCCTCGGAAACATTCGAGTTCACGACAATGTCTCATGGGTTAGTCAGGCTTTAAAACCAAAGCGATCACTTTTAATTGGCCATTTTGGGGTCAGTTTGCGTGAGGTTGGGTCAACGTTGTTTCGAATTGCACTATGGGGCTTTTATGCGGACGGTAACGCTTCTTTCATTGGCTGATATGAAGTTGCATAGGAAAGGCCGTTCGACAAAATAGTCCCACAGTGCGATTCGACAAAACACGGACCCAGACTCACGCTCACCTGACAATGGCCAGTAGCCAGTTGCAACGAAGAAAAACCAGTAAGTGACAAGGAATGGCAGAGGGCGATTAGCGCTCGAAAATGCGTGCGAGCAAGCCACCGGTTGTTTTGGTTTTACCTCTGACTGGGTAATTTTACCGGAAGCGACGCCGATACATAACATTTCATCTGACATGTGCAGAAGAACAATTAAGAACAAAAAGGAGGGTATGCTATTGTGTAGAAACAGGAGTTTGCTGATTGTTCTTACCAGCTAAACTAGACGCCTTCTGTGCTACTGCAGAAGCTAACTCTCGACAAAATTTGAGCTGTTGACTCTGCTGTTTCGCGCAGGCAATCAATGACTCTTGAACCTGAATCACAGAAAAAAAACAACATGAGTTATAGGACTCAGAAGGCGCATCAACCTACAGGCAGAAAGAAGACAGAGAAAGTCAAATCAGTCACACGCTAAGAACAGATTCAGGAAACCAATTCATATTCACTCACAGCATCAGCAGTCACGGCAAAAATGCCACACTTTTAAACCATCAGTTTTCCCCTTTAAGTTTTGCTTAATTTACATGTGACCGAATTCAGTGTCACGGAGGTGCAAAACTTTGCTATCAGATACAGATAGGTCTGTCGCGAACGGGAACACAGATCTTGAAGTTTGTTGTAAAACGTGTACAGTGAGCCTTTCGTTTGTGTTATTTTTCCTGGGTTCACTGTCGTAATATGGACTTTTAGATTCTAAGAAGGGGACAAGCACGAGTACGAGATTTTCTCAACACTGAATAGCGTCGTTTTGGTGGGAAAACGTGATAGCCGCCGTCATTCTACTAGGGGTTATTACGCGCGTTATCAAATGATAGAAGTTGCGATCGGAAGAGGGCTTAACCTCCGTCAATAACATAACCGTGTTTATTTTCCTAATTAAAAAAGCAAAATAAAGCTTTCCGCGATCTCAATTTTTTAAGAATACAAGAAAAAATCTCGTCCTCGTTCTCCACTGAAGGTCTCACAAACCTTATCAGAAAATGACAGCGTACTGGACTGGTCTTCAGGCATTCTTATTTTGATCTGAAATATAAAATCATGTTAAAAGGTTCAAATCACAGCTAAATAATTTGCTACGCCCATAAGAGATATGGAACTGAGTATACGGTCCCAGTCAATGTTTTTTACCGTCCACAATGATTCTTTTTAGTCTCCTCCGCAGATAGTAACACCATTTCGTTGAGGTCATTTGAGTTCGACGCACGACCTTCTGTAACTACCACGAAGGACCCTTGATGCTCCACCGGGCAGACTAGTTTCAGAACAACTCCAAACAATCTGGCAGGTTTTGACTGATAACCAAGTCAAGAGAGACTTACTTAGGAGCTAAAGTGTAACGGAAGCCGTACAAAATCATTAAGCTTACATTGCAACATAGCCTTCGACGCTAGGGACAGGAAAGAGACGAAAGACAGTTCAACAAGGAGCTGAAGCAACACGCGCGAGGGTGACGGCAGCAAGAACGACTGTCCTACATTAATTCGTTCTGTCAGTCTTCTCTACGAATATTCTAGCTGGTTCAGTTTGTTAAATGTACGCTGATTGTTCTAAAGTAAAATTATTAGGGACCACGGGCACGTTCAGAAAGGGGAAAAAACTGAATTCATCGTAGTATATTTACGTCCTCCATAGGCCTGGCATTTGAAAATAACACGTCGTAATGACGACAAAGATAGGTACCAAAGAGATGCTGTTTTCTTTTATTAAACCTGGTGTCTTTTTCATTTTCTCGTTGCCGCTTCCTCCGTGGTTGCTTAGGCTGCTCCCTTCGTTAACCTCGTACGCGGTTTTGCTTTATACATTAGATGGGACTGAAAATCATCATAGCGAACTCTAAATGATATACTTCGTCATCTACACCACCAACGAAAAGTTGCCAGTGTACGTAATGCGGCTTAACGCCAGAAAAGAAGGCTATTAAACGATAAACTACATGAATTGACAAGTAACCTTTCTGCATAACTGCTGAACTTCAACATTTCTCAATTCCATATCTTGAACAAGCTCACCAAAAGCACTTCCCTCATCACAGTTCTAACAAAAGAACAGAAACGGAACACAAAATAAACATAACAACGTAATGAGTTTCCAAGTTCTTACATTCACTGCGGTGCAAGCCTGAGAAAACAGCCGACATTTGGCGACGCTACCACTGGTTTCCCCGCCAAATTCAGGCTACTGCAATGCATGTTCAATCACAACGTTTTCTGAAACGAAAGATCCTGAAAATGTTTCCGAAAACGGACCGATAACATTCATAAATTTGAGGGCAGTTTCCTGAGAGGTCAGGTAAGTTCAGACGGTTTTAAAGTTTTCAACAGTTGCATCGTTGAACCTTAAATTTTGTTGAGAATCTTTTGTTTTCGGAAAACGTTGTGATTAGACAATCTTCTTCCAATTGTTCCGCACTGTAAAAGAATTTTATTTTTGCCTGACCATTCCCTGAACTATGCATGGCAAACAAGCAGTGTGCAGAGCCTATAGAAAACGTTTACCACAAGACTCGCGATAATTGCAGAAAAAACACTGTAAAAAATAAATCAACGAACCTTTGCGAATTTTTTCATCCTTTCAATCTCTATAGTTGAACCTTCAGTGCCAGCAGAAAATAGCCTCAATTCATCTGCCAGGAAATCTGAACACGACACAGGTTTACCAGCTAAGTGGAACCGAACCATGGTCTGAAAAACAAGTTTGATTCATTTAAAGACGTATTTACATCAAATCATCATCATCGAGTTAAATCCTGATATGAGTAAGCAGTGGCGCATCCAGGGGAGGGCCGGGGGGGGGCGCCTCCCCCCCCCCCCTTATTCTTAGACCAAACTGAGGCCCGAAGGGCCGAAAAAATTTTTTTTAATGGTTCTGGACTTGGACTCATGATCTTTCACAAGATGAGTCCCAGGACTCACCATAACTATTTGTAACAAAATCACTGTATTTTAACGCCTCCAACTGGAGACGGGACCGCCATTTTACGTGGTCATTCCAGCCAAGCGACGGTCTAGCCGTTTGTAAGGTAAAGGCAGTGCCTTCATTTCTCAGTTATTTAAGACCCTGAGTATTGCTCCAGCCCCGGGAATCGAACCCGCGACCTCCCACTCTGTATTCAAGCGCTCTACTGACTGAGCTAATCCTGCCATTGTCAAATAAATAACCTCATCGCGATTATTCCAACTCGGATATTTTGTGAAATGCAGGCTAATTTCTCTGGAATTGAATTAAGACTTCTCACCTTCGTATCCTTTGTGTAACACAAAATTTTCATTACTTTTCTATATCTGCTTTAGATGACTTACAGTGTAATAATGAATTGCCTTCTCCAATGGCTCCATGGAAACGGTGTAATCAAGCTGAAATACAACAAAATGAAGGAGAAAAATAAGAAAAAACGGCGAGAGAACAAAAAAAACAGTTTCCTCCCACGGCCGCCATTTTTTCTTATGAGCTTCTGTGCGGAGGACCCCGGAAACGATAATTTCGCGGGAAATTATAGTTCTAAAAATAAATTAAAACGGGAAAGGGTTGATTCGAGGTTACAGCACCTTTCGTTTTTTTATGGAGGCTCCTAAAAATCGGCTTCTGCCAGAAACTGACTTTTCGAATGAAAGCTACTAAACCTAAAAGTGATGTTACCCGAGACGATTCGCAACGACGATTTTTAGCTCAACAAAGCTTTGCAACATTGTTTCGCATAGTAACAACATTGTTCCAACACTGCAACGCTGTGTTGCGCTAAAGATCGTTGTTGCGAATCGTCTCGTGTAACATCACCTTAATTCACCTGGCGACAGGAGAGACGAAAAATCGTTGAGTGGTACCTGGTCTTTCTTGAACAAGTCAATCAGTGTATCCAATGCTCTCTCATGAACGGCTAGTTCTGGGTATATACCTACTAACTTGTTAAATAAGCCAGCATCGCATTTACTCAGAGCCCTTCAAACACAAAAAGAGGACATCTTAGGCCCAGTTCAAACGTGGAACTTTTCATGTACCGAACCTAAAACCTATTTGGGTCGACCTATGAGAAATAAGTACAACGATTGATTCAAACGTCGAACTTCATTAGTCGGACCAAATTCATTTTCACGATTTGCAATGATCTACAATGCTTAGCTATCAAAATAAATTATGGTAATTCATGCATTAGATTCGGCTCATGAAAAGTTCGACCTTTGAAACGAAGTCGCTCCATAGTCGAAATTCCCATGTGGGCCACTCGATCTTAATTCATGGTTAGATTCAAATTACACTTGTAGGAGTTTATTGATTCAAACGTCGATCTTTTTTAAGTAGTTAATTGAAGGGATTAGGTTCGGTATATGAAAAGTTCTACCTTTGAAATAGGCCTTAGTTAAAAGTTGTAAAGCTATTTTTTTTGAGTCTGACAACAATAGTCATGCTTGTAAATTATCACTGTAAGGTTTTACTGAATTAACCCCAGGGTCTGGCGTTAGTTAGGTTTTTTTACCGTTGGTCTCTTGAGCTTGAGAAGAAAGAGTAGAAAAAATTTCAATCATAAATTTTGGTCTGAAACAGGTTCGGGATTTCAGAACACACGCAATACGCACCCATTGAAATTTTCCCAGAGTAGAGAGTAATACCAAAGAGGCAAGAACCGATATACAGTCTTCATTTCCAGTTTTCACCCTCTAGTTAAATGCTCTGGTTGAACGCTGTGTTTTCTCATATGGCCATAATACTGTCTAAGGTCAAATAGTAGTTTCAAGGAAGAAAATTGATTCAATATACCTTTCAATATTCTTGATGACTGCTTGCAGAGTAGCAAGTTGGTAGATTAACCCAGTAGCAAAGCTTAATCCCTCTCCAACATCCCCATGGATCTTCTTCGGATCTTCAAGGCATTCAGCTATCTCATACTACAAACATGAAAGTAAAGCTTAGTTATCACGGGCAATAGCAGAGCAAATTTCAACGAAACAAGACCAGGTAAGAAATATACATGCGTTGTCATAGTTTCCTTCGTAGCCCGTTGGGTAGCCTGAGTATCAGGCGTTTCTGGGGGAAAAGGGGATCAAAAATCTCCTCTCCCTTATCCCCTTAAGAAGGCCTGATACTCAGGCTACCCGTTGGGCTAAAGTCATGAAAAGCTCCTCGTGTTGCGTGACGTAAGACTGCACCATTTCCACTGTATGTAACCTCATAGACAATAGAGGCTCTCAACCAATGAGCTAAAAGGGTTTGTACATTTATGTAGAAAAATTGTACGACAAACACAAAAAAATTAAACAAAACAAAAATAAAACAAAAAGGTTAAACAAAGTGGGCACGTCTCTTGTGTACCTTTTGTTTGAGTTGAGATTGTAGCAGTTCAGTCTTGTAACTCAGGCGTGGAATAAGTAAGAGCAACAGGACACTCTCATTGTCACCTACAATAATATAACAAACAGGGCTATCAGTGATCTTTTAAAGCGTCAGTTTTTACCATTCTGCCTTCCCTACCGCGCATTCTCAATGGACTTCCACCTCTTTTCTTCGCCGTTGACTTTCTTCCTTTAGCCTATTTTTGATTGCAAAATACAGTCGAACCTTCACTAATAGAAACCTTTAGATTTGAGGACGAGCTTTATTTTCCTTTTTTTACCACAAAAGTTAGTACGGTTATTTATATTGAAGGAGGATAAGCCCTCTCCCGGTAGCAAAATTATCAAACTTCTTACATTTCATAACATGTTCCCGCCACTACGACATTCTCGCTAAAACTCGTAGTAGAATGATGACGGCTATCACGTTTTCCCGCCAAAATGACGCTGGTTCACACGTGTAGTATTGAAAAAATCTCGTACTCGTAGTCGTCCTCGTCTCAGAATTTAAAGCTCTATAATGGCCACTTTTTTTCGTCCCAGTGGACAGTCCCTACATTGACTCTTGTTTGAACCTCTCCACAACAGCCACCTCTCTACAATGGCAACGACCACTAAAGCATGTCCCCAACTGTCGAAATAACCTCTCGACTACTGCCAGTTTTTAGCGACTGACGAAAAAGTCAAGAATGGTCACAAAACTTGATCCATATGGCGAGTCTACGAGCAATCGGGCCAAGTCTTTCAGTTCAGTTCAAATGTAAATACATTACTTTTCTTGTCAAACCATTCTTAGAACATGTACCTCAAGCTGAGAGTCACTTTTTTGTCTCCAAGGTGGCCGTTGTGGAGAGGTTGAACTGTATCAAGCATTGACTCCTCACATCCCCTATTCTCCTAGCCCCGGTTCCTGAAAAGCCGATTAGTCTTTTCTTCCGATTTAAAGTTAATCCACGATTAAATTTCTTATTCCCCGGATAACTAATCGTGGGTTAAAAAGTTGTTCCTGAAAGCGAAATTATCCCACGATTAACTAATCCCAGATTAGTGCTAAAGAAAGCGGTCTAACGAGTTTTTCGAACGCCTGCTTCTAAAAAAAATATGGCGCGAAAAATTGGCACGGATTGCGGGGCCGCTGATTCCGTGAAGAAAACAACGCTACGAGAACTTGTAGAGTTGGCGACAGCGCGTGGTTTCTTCTCGTCTGCCTCTGGAGATCGTCTTTAAGGATTTCTACTAGATAGTTGACTGACTCTCGGCCAAACCTATATCTGCTGCGAAGTTCTTCGTCTGTTAGTTGGTCGAAGTCAATTTCTCGCTGATGGAACTTTTTTCCGTGTATTTGTGGGTCAATTAAAGGGAACAGTAAGCTTGAACCGCCATTTTGTTTGCTTTTAAAAACTTCCCCCCCCCCCCCCCCAATTATGGAGTTAATCGTCCTCGCTAGGTGGGTTAAATTTACCACTCAGTTTATTCCTAGATTAGTCGTCATCGTGCTTTCGGGAACTGAATCTAATCGTGGGATAAAATTTATTTCGCGATTAGCGATAATCGGCTTTCCAGGAACCGGGGCCTGCACTCCCAAACCATGTCGTTCTCCAAATGCTATAGTGAAATGTTAGTTAAGTTAATAATAGTCAATATGCTAGATGATTAATGCTGCAATGTATAGTTAGTAATCCACAACCCAGAAACTGTCAGCAGCTGTTTATACACAGTTATTATACTGTCTACCATTAACTCCTCTTTCTCACCTCCTCTCCTTAAGAATGTCTCAGGCATGAACGAGTGAAGCATTTTAATCTGCTCATTAGCTTGCTCTAGTTCGTACTTTCTCAAGTCATTTTCCATGGTCTACAGAAAAAAAAAAAGAATTGGCTTGAGCCATTTGTAACTGTCTTCCGTCCTACACTTGAGCTCATAGAATTGGTCTAATTCCTCTATCGAAGAACGGCCCAACGTTGTCCCAACATTTTGGTTGAGATACAAAGCTGATGTTTAAATCATTGATACTCCCTAGTAACATTTTTGTGAGATGTTGTGCTTGCCCCCCACCAAACAAACCTCTGTAAAATTTTGCAACTTTGTGGAGCAATGCTTTTGCTTGCTTTGGTAAAATTTTGCGACTTTAACGAGCTATTTCTTAATGATTTTGCTTTTAACAAATCACATTCAAACTTGGCAACTTAACTGACGTAAAAGTATTCTTTCAGCCCTGGCCCCAGACAAAAATTGAAAAAAACTGTGGGTCTCTTACACTCAATTTTGTAAGATAACTCATTACCTTAGTGAAGGTCTTGAACTCAGCAGCTTTGACCTTAAAGTCAAGCAGCTCAGGTGAAGGAATGTCTATGATCTTTTGTTTTTCCGAGTCTTCTTGCTGCACTTGCATAGCACGATTGTTTTCCTATAAAAATAAGTGGAAAATTTGACAATGAAATAATAGCAATGGTATCATCTATATTATTCTGTCTACTTCTACTTCTACTTCTAATTGTTGCTGGATTCTTGCTTATCAAGAGACAAAGACCTAATAATGAGCCTTCTCTTCTTCTCTGTTTACTTTCTCATTGCCATAGTTGTCATCATTGTTTAGCTTTCTATTATTGACAACATCATTGACATCAAGCAATATTCCTCATTGCTAATAAACACAGGTCTCACCTGCAGCTTGGCCACCAAATCCCTGAACTTCAGAATTGTTTGCTGATGATCTCCAATACTTTCCTGTGCTGCCTCCAGTTTATGCTCCATCTACAGACAAGAAATCAGTCATCAGAAGTTGAAGGAACTCTTGTAAAAATTGATTCCACTTCCACATTTTATTAGTTGCAGTTTGATTTACAGTATCTAAAGTTCAAAGGTCATTCTAAGAATGTAAAAGGAATACAAAACACGGCAGAGCACACAGCATATGAAAAGTTGTGCGAAAAAAAGAACCATCTGCAGGCAAGTGTGCTTGGGAGTTTGTGGGCATATGTTTACCTCCCGAAGATTATTGCTGTTCATTTCTAACTCCTCTCTCAAGTCCCGCTCAGTTTGCATGTGGTTCTCTTCAAGTTCCTCATTGAGATCTCTGAGAGCCTCCTACAAAATCAAAAGGTTAATTTCAGTTACATGTACCAGGTCTGATAGAAAGTCTTACTTTACCCAATTTTCAGTCTTCAAAAATTAGTAACTTGAGAAGAAAAATAAAAATTTAAAATGTTTGCACTAATATTTAGTAAAAAAGTGGTTGCATCCTATTTATCTATTTTGTTTAGGGGGATGTAGTTGGGTATAGCCATCACAGAACAGCTTTCATCTTTTAACATAGCTAAAAACAAAGCTCACATAACAGTCTCGCACAAGTTGATTTCTTCACGACTTTACCCAACTTTTCTTCAACAAAACAATAATTATTTTAACGAAAAACCTTGGGAGTACAGTAAGTAGATCACATTGAAATTAAATAATTATGTAATAGATGAACTCACTAAATCTGCAACATTTTCTCGGAGTGTTCTGATTTCTTCTTCTAAAGCCAGATTCTTATCTGTAAGAGTTTCAACCATTTCCTCTGCTCCTAAAGCAGTGTCAACCTAAGAATGATGTTAAAATTAAGAAAAAAGAAGTACTTTTGACTTTTTGTGCAGTCCAGATAAATGTAACAATACATTGAAACAATAAATTTGATTGTGTGCATGAATAGGGCTATACTTTTTTCAAGTATACAGTTTGCTAATAAGAAAGGCTTACACTTAATTTGTTTCTCTGTTTTAATCATGCAGTTAAGGTGATAAAGTTGAAATATATAATGTGGTTAAAAGCAATTTAACATAAGCTGAGTTAAACGCAAGACAATGCTGGTCAGCAGCCTCCCCCATTGCAGGCATGCGGAGTGGTGGGGGTCTATAGGGGGTTTTGTGGTTTTATAGCTCAGCTGTTGAGGTCAACTCGTTCTCTCGTGTGCTATGCCCGTTTCAGTTATGCTCGGCGACTTCACTCCCTGCCCTTCCTCCCTCTCTGTGGTAAGTATGAGATAACCATGTTCCACTGTTTTTTTAGGGTGACCTTGCCTGGTGGCTACCACTCACAGGGTCGTCATGGTTACCCTACACACACAGCTCTTGTAGCTCCATGATCCTTCCCCAAGCTCATCTATTGTTGATGAGTTTAAATTAAAAAACAAACAAACAAATAAACAAACCACATACTTGATCTTTAAGTTCTGCCAAAGAAGATTCAGCCTCCTGAAAAGGAACAAATTTAAGCAGTGGATAAGAGCTAACAGATAATGCACCCATAAGATATGTCATTGTTGTAGGAAATGACTGAGATTGATAACAGATACAGCCAGTATTGCTTTTGTTGCCTAGCAGAGGCAACATTAATGAAGGCAAGGAGATTTAAGTTAGGTTAATGTATTTCTAATCAACGCTATGAGGTTCTCTGATGATTTTGCTGCCATGGAACTTGTTGCATCGAGTTTTGCTTGTAAACAATAGACACACAAAGAAAGGTGTCATATTAATAGCAAAATAGGCCACTGCAGTTTTGAATTAGGAATACTCATACCTGATCCTGGGGCTGAGGGAAATAAAACAAAATAAATGAGTTATCCATCTCTGGATATCAAAGCAATTTCTTATGTTTATACCCCTAAGCCTCAGAGTCAAGTACGAATTTTAATAATTTGAAACTGGCCTATTTGCATTTACTGTTGATGTATTTCAATACAATGCTTACAGGCATGCTCAGTAATGATAACTAGGTACAAAGCCACTACTGTAGGGGTGAAGAGAGAAAAAAGGGGAAAAAAAGGGATTATCTGATGGTTCATATTCATGTACCTGCAGCTCTTCAGACAGTCTATCTCTTTCATTCTGTAGTGTTGTGTTTCCACTTTGAAGGTCCTTGATTTGTTTTTGTAATGACTGCATCTCAGCTTTGTCACTTGCCTGAACTTCTTTAAGCCTGATACAACATACACAAACATTACAACAAGCATAAAAGAACATTACAAGAAATTGGAATAATATTCAAATATTCCTCTCTATTTTTGTGCCTCTGTTAATTTATTCACAAATTTGGTCTTTATCTTGATTTCACATTCTCAGATTGCAAAACTTTAGCTTACGACAAAATGTCTCACTTTGTTATGTTTTCTCTCTAGAACATCCGAAATTTTATAGTGCGAGAAGTACGTGAATGACATCTCGTCAGGTATTTCATCAACGGTTAAACTGTATGCAGATGATACCAAGGTTTACAGAGAGATCTCCGACATAGCTAGAGACACAAGCATCCTTCAGTCCAACTTATTCCACCTTAGAAATTGGTCTGAGGTCTGGCAGTTAAACTTCAATGCGAAGAAATGTGAAATTATGCGAGTTACACATAATCGTGATAAATCTGTCCCACATTACTCCCTCGTCCCGCGTGGAGAACGTCTAAGCTCAGTGAGTTCTGTAAAGGACCTCGGCATCACAATCTGGCATGACCTCTCATGGTCTTTACACGTTGTTGAGGTTGTCAAAAAGGCCAATAAAGTTCTTGGTCTAATCAAGCGAACAATCGGTTTTTTTCCACACTGTACAAGGCTCTTGTGAGACCAATCCTCAAGTACGCTTCCCCTGTTTGGTGCCCTTACCTAGTTAAGAATATTGTTCTCTTAGAGAAAGTTCAGAGAAGAGCTTCTCGATTGGCCTTAGGTCAGTGAAGGGGAGAGATGTCATACGAAGATCGCAGCGAAATGTTACGGTGGTCGCAGTTGACTGATAGATGGCTATATTTTTCTTTCTTTAATTGAATGCTATAAACTTGTATTCGGATTGAATAGCCTTTGTTTTTCCGATTTTTTTGAGTTCGCTTCAAAACTTACCAGGTCCAATCATAACTACAAACTGCAAGTTAAATCGGCTAACTACTCTTTCTTTGTTAAAATTATTCGTGAATGGAATGACCTGCCCGCCAATGTTGTTGAGATAGGAAACTTAAGACGTTTTAAAATAGCTCTTAAATTGTACATGCCTAGTTCTTAGGTTTTTATCCATCTTAGATCTTAGATTTTATTCATAAGCATATGGTTTTAATTTTTATTTTTGGAAGTTTATTTACATAGGGTCAACCTCTTAAACTTCCTTTTTAGGGTATTATTTGTATCGTTTATTTCTTATGATACCTTAAATAAAGTATGTATGTATGTATGTATGTATGTATGTAGTTCAGTCACCTAAGGATCGCTTCCTTCAATCTGCCATTTTGTTGTTCAAGTTGTTTCACCTGAGCATTTGTGGCAGCACCTTCAATACCTGAAAGTATTAAAGACAAAGTCAGTAAAAATCTAAATCTACATGTATATCGTGATAATTCCAATTAACTTACTTTGTCAAATGTAGGAAAACTCTCCTAGATTTGAATTCCTAAGAACCATATCAAAGTTAAGATAGAGAAAAAAATTTCATTGTGGCTTATTAAGGAATTTTCATGTTACAGTTGTGCAGTGACAGCAAAAAAATGAACAAAAAAGTGTACTCCATGAGCAGCATTGTAAGATGTTTTGCTTATTAAACTATTGCCTTTTTATATTTTGGTTGCCGTTTCTGTGGTGGGATCTTAATGTCCCTAATTTGTCCTCAACACTGAAGAAGGAGTTCGACTGAGCTCTTTTTAAATTTCAAAGTAGTATTTCAAATTACCTCCTTCACTGACTTCATTCTTCAGGATTTCTAAGTCCAAAGTGACCTCTTCTAGTTTCTCCTTTAGTTGATCATTTTCTTGTTGAAGCGATTCCAACTAAATGTAAAAATACCACCATCAGAGAATACAACTTGGCCAGGAAGAAAAAAATAAAATCCCACAAAATGTTGGGAAAAATGTAAATGCTTGTTTGTAATGGAAGGGCACTTAGCTGCTCTACAATGTAGCTAATTAACAGGCACTCTACTTATTTACACAAACAATCAAATTGAATGTAAAATGATTAAAAACTCCACTGATAGGAGGTAAACCAGTCGGCTATTACAAGCGTGAGTCAAGAGTTGAACCTGTGACTGCTGAGAAACAATACAGCTACTGATCAGAGATCACTTGAATATGAGCTAAAAATCTGTAACACTGCCTTGCTTGAGCTCTTATATTCCTTTACGAGTAAATCATTAATTATTACCCTTTCTTCAGCCATTTCCTTGTCCAGTGTTGCCATTTCAACAGCTTCTTGCAATTCTGTCAACTCTTCACTGTGCTCTTGACGATTTTCACTCAACTCTTTGAGTTCCTGTTAAAATTAAACAAAAAAAGTGATTAACTTGATGATGATTTCTTCAATACTGTTATTCACTGCAGTTTGTCAGTCTAAGACTTGAGTTGGTGCCTTTGTTTGCAGGAATATGGGAAGAGTCTTTGAACCTCTTTATGACCAGAAAAATAAGTCAGTCAATAAACCAAGCAAGAACATTTCCTCCCAACTTCATGCTGTAATGTCTAACACTTAATAGTTTGGGCTCCTGCCTTCCCAGGTTTTGTCCTTGTGGGCACTGTCAAATGATCTTTTTATTTTTAGATAGCAGCATACTGCTCTGAAAGGTGACAAGACTGCAGTTTTTAATGCTGCAGATGCACTGTGTGACTGTATATACCATTGAACTGAAAGTGACAATAAGAGTGAATCTGCATAAATTTCTTTTTCCATTGTAGTCCATGTCTACTAGAAGCATTGCTGAAAAAATGCGAATATATGTTTGCGTTGTGGTTCAATTTTAACCTTGTTTTAATATTATTTTCTTTTGTTTTGGGTATGATAATGCATGATAACAATTTTGAAACAAAGGAAAATTTAAACCATGGGTTATGTTGAACCATAACACATGTACATAAACCATAGACATCTAGTAAAATGTGTCAAAGAAAATATAATTATTAGCATACATGTAGCACTTCATAAAATTTAGCCACCATTAACCAATTAGGTTGTTCTGTTTGGAATAAATACAAGCTGGCCCTATCTATTCTAACAGGCAGTGGTAAGAAACTAAAACGTTATTATATATCTACCTTTTGGAAAAAAGATATTTCAATATGTGCAAATAAGCTCTGTTTTCAAACACAAACAGTGCAGCAGGAGTTAAATTCTGTGTCTACACTAACTGCTGCACAATCAAATTAGTTCAACTGCTCCAAAAATAACTTCAAAGAGGGGTTTTCTTATTCACACACACTTGAATTATTATTCTCCAAATAATTTAATATATTTTTACCCCTACACCTGTACGATAATCAAAATTTGTTAATGAAAGCAAGCCACTATGGATCAGTGCAAGAACTTTACCTTTTTGGTGGTATTCAACTGTGCTTGTAAATCTCGTTGTGCCTCTTGCCATCGGGTTTTATACTCTTGCATCTACAGTGATAAATCACCAAACCATTTTATATGATCCTCCATGGTTGAATGCTCAAAATATGACATAATGGGAAAATTTCTCTCATAAAAACTAAGCTGCAGTAATGATAAAATTAATAATCCACAAACTAGTTTTTAAAAAATATAAGTACAGGAGCTGTATCAGTTAAAACCAGTATTTTTCATTCAAACCATATGATAAAAATCAGGTGTCTGTACAACTTGCCCATGTAAACATGAAAACAGAAGAAGGACATGTTCTGTTTGCAAAAGAACAGCTGACAGTGACATTTAATTCCATCAAGGTAAACACCTTAACACTAAAACTTACACATAAACGTTTCTCTGCTAAAAAGCAGGAACATAGAAGTATATTAATTTAAAAATACAATCCTCAAAATATTGAGATTGTGCACCAGTGATTGCTACATTTTATGCAACAACTTATTTCAATAACAGGCACACTCGAAGCAACAATGTTTATTTATTATTTCAGAATACATAATTGGCTGAATGTTGGCAGTTGCCTAGCAACAGTTTTAAAAATTTTAAATTTGGCTGCTACATAAATTATGTTACAAGTCAAAAGTAAATTCTGGTTAAAACTTTTTAACATAAGTTGATTCTCAGTTTCCTTTGTCTCGTAGCCCTAATTATCGGTTGTTTCCCAATTTCCTTTGTATCCCAGCACTAATTCATTAATAATAAGAGCCAGGGGACAAAAGGAAATAGATAATCAATCTAGGTTAAAAAGTTTTAATCTGAATTTTATTTTGACATGTAAAAAACATATTTTGATGGTTGTCATGTTTAACTAATTTTTTTACTAAATTTTTATTGTTATATCTGCAAGTTTAAAGACTTCTTTTTACGTGCAAAAAATTTCATCTTAAATAAAAGACGGTTTTGGCTTTGAATGTTCTGAAAAGCAATCCACAATTTTCTCCTTATAAGGCTGATGATTAAGCGGTCAGAAAGGTTGTGAGAATCAAGGGTAATCAAAAACAAGTGCCTCTGATATTTTCATAAGAGAGATTCATAGAAGGCTTCATGAAAAGACATATCGTTAACACCTATTATACATACACAATGTACATGCAACTAACCTGTTCAAGCTGCATTCTTGTTTTTTCTAGCTCTTTCATTTTCGCTTTATCTTCCTGTCGCTTGCTTTTTAATGTCTCCAACTTTTCTTCCAGGTCAACAATGGCTTTCTCCTTTTCAGTCACCTATAACCATATAAGTACATGTTATTGTAATGAATTAAACACAGATTTTTATTACAATGAGCCTGCCTTTAAAATTAATGATGTTAATCTTTCGTTATATTTTAACTGGATTGTCTCAGAACATCCAGTCCAAAACAAAAGAGACCTTAAGTAAGATATGTTGTGTTTCCTGTACATGATTACATATAGACAAACATGCATTAAAAAAACGTGTTTAATTCGAGTATCGACATATTTAGCATAAAAGTGCAAATTAAGGACACTACTTTTATGTCTCCTAATGGAGATGAGACTACCATTTTATGTGGTCATCTGAGCCATGTAAAGTTCTAGCCATTTACAGGACAAAAGTTTACCTTCATTTCTCAGTTATTTTAAGACCCTGAGTATTGGTCTGATCCCGGGAATTGAACCTATGACCTCCAGCTGAGCAGTCAAGTGCTCTACTCACTGAGCTAGTACTGCCAAGGTAATGTTTGTCATGGAGTTTTATAGAAGGCAACCATGATTTCCAGATGTTGTAACGACATCATAATATGGAATTTTATCCAGTGGCCTAGCCGTTTGTCTGGGGGCAAGAGGTGGTCTTCTCTTATATTTACCACAACTGAGCGATTTCTCATTCACTGATTGTTCGAGAGCTATGTTCGATAAGAGTAAAGACTACGGAAATGACATCATGGTGGTGCATTTTCTTATTTGCTTTTCTCTTTCTTGCAAGCGTGATTTTCCAAAAAAAATTCTCAAAAACTGTCAATGTTATTGTAAAAAAACAACTCAACAGCAATTTTCCATGGACTGTTCTCTTATCAATGTCAAATGCTCAAAACTCAAATGGAACCACGAGCTGCAGGCGAGTGGTTTCACTGTCATGTTTGGAAGAGTATAGATCAAGGAAAATTGTTGTTGATTTCTTTAATGTACACTGCATTTACGGCTACGGTTAATTACCGGTAACTTGAAGCAACCCTCCAAGTAAACGTTTTTGCTCGGTCGCCATTTGGCAACCAACTCTTTTGGTTTAGGGAGACTTTTTTACAAATCAAGTCGCCAGCTGCAAAATTTTAGGCACCATGGCAACAAGAATGGTCACAACTTGGAGGGTTGTTATGCATACACAAAAGCAGGGTATCTTTGTAAAACCTTTTTCTGAAGTGCCATATGCTCATCAACAGATACAGTTGGTCCTGATGACTTCCTCTGACCTGAAGAGATGGGAGGGACACTTGTAGCAGGAGACACGCTAGGTGGACTGTCACGCACAGCAGGCTCTGGAGCAGAGGAAACACTTGTTTTTGGTGTAGCTATCTTTGATGATGGAGGAGAAGCCTTACTGCCTGTATTTTCCAAGGAACCTCTTGATCCAAATGACTGCAACAAATTGAATATGAAAATTAAATAGAAATAAATAATCATCACGTTCTCTCAGGGTTGTCATTATGAGGCGGGGGCCGGGGATTTCCCCCGGCTACTTTCATAGGAAAATAGAAGTAAAATAGAACCAAAAGAAATCCCTAACTGTTTGGTTCCCCACCTACTTGTTCTATTTACCCGGCAACTTGAAATCTTAGTGACAGCCCTGTCTCTTAATTGAGCACTAAACAATAAATTGCACTTGTTATGGGCAATAACAAGTTTGATCGTTAAATAACACCTTCTCTAAACGTCCAATCGGACTCAATTCAAGCAAAACTTTTTGCGTGACTGTGCACATTTCATATATGCTAATCATCATCCGAAAATTTTTTTGTCAGTTTATCAGCAATCACTTTGAACTTGAAAATGGTGTCAAGATGACACCGAAACGTCGTTCATTTTTATCTGTGTTATTTTTTACTTCTTTCTGTTTAACAAAACCTTTGCTTATTAATTAATACCATGTTTAAATAAAGCTTATGAATGTTGCTGTGTGCATGCCATGTATTTTTATTTCATTTCCCCACATTAGCCAAAATTGCATTTTATATTTTGCCCTAATCATACTAAAGAAAACCGAAACCAGGAAGATGAACTTCTAAGTTGTGGTCTTAGGTAAAGAGAAAAAGATTGCCACTCAGGAGTTTCGGACCCATATCCTCAGAACTAAAAAATAACACTTCTCTCCACTAGACTACCTCTGCAATCACTTCGCTTCTACAGTGTACGTTCAAAAAGAGGTAACTATAAATTCCCCCTCCATGATGATTGACAGTTTCCAAAAAAGACTTTTTGGTTCCTTTAGAATTAAATCTTTAACTGTTTGTAGCTAGACATAAAGCTAAAACTTACCCTCTCCTTTTTCATTGAAGACGGCAGTGGAATAGAGGAACCTCCTCCAATGCTGGACCGTGGAGCTGAGCCACGCTGTGGGGTGGGTGAGGCAGGCACATCCTCAAGCACTGTGATCTGGGATTGTCGCACAAATATTCCATGGTTTTCAGCACACTTGAAGTATTCTTTTCCTTGAACTACACAGATTCAATAACAAGCATTTTACTGTACTGTTAGTCATGTTTTTCTGTGGCTGTTTGGCAAAATTTATGGTACCATGGCCAAATCATTTATAGACAAACAATGTCCCAGGCATGGGCAATGGATGAATAAAAATGTTCCATTTTTCATCCGCACCCCTTTAAAGATAACTGCAATCCAAACCGTCAAATTTTTGTTGGCACCTTTTAAAAAATTTGTCCAAGGGGTCCAAATGTTGTTGGCTTCTTTGGGGGTGTTTTCATGAGAAAAGTCGCACCGGCATGAGTTTCATTGCGAGATGACTTTTTTATTTCGTAACGTGTTTACATTATGACTGGGTCATTTCATGTCTCGTTTTTAGAAGGTACACTTCGTGTTGATAAAATACACGTAAGATTCAAAATCACAAACATTATGCATGCGTTACCTGTTCCAGTCTACCAGCAGACTGATTTCACACCAAAACTTGAGGTCATTTCACGTTTACATGATACTGTTACTGGATTTCATACTGGATTGAAATCCTCACCCCAGTACAACAACTGGGGTGAACTCACGCCTGGGTGACTCGTGCCAGCATGACATTTTGTGGTGGTATCATGTCAACAAATGTAGAGCCATAAGAGGGAACTGGAGTGAACTCACTCAGGAGTGAAAGTTGCCCCAGTGTCATGTAAACACCCCCTTTGAAGAAAAATCCAAACCCCCATATTAAAAAACCCGCCATCGTTAAAGGGGTGTGGCTAAAAAAAATTAATGGAATGTCCGTATGGGATTAGCTTGTTTAGATTTGACTTAATCGAACAATAGATTTATATAATTACATTTTTTAAAAAATAGATCACGGTGTTAATCAGCTCGAAAGAAATCCTTTGAGAAATGATGATGATCAATGCTTCAGTAACTGTACCGCCATACAATGCAAATTTTCATAGAGGTTCACCTCCCGGGGGGGTTGGGGGGGGGGGGGTGAATCCCACGTAAAAGTGATGGGGATGCTCGTCGTCTTGCTTAGAGGTGTACATTGCAGAGTTTGGTCTCACCTAGGGTGTTTAAGATGAAAAGTCACTATATTTGGCCATTAAGGTATTGCTTAGGGATGTGCATAAAGAAAGTTACAAATAATCCCACAAAGTCTGTTTCAGTATGGTCTCATTTAGGGGTCAATTTAAGCTAGAGCCACACCAAAATTAGCTTAGGGGTTTAATTTTAATTTTCCGACGAGCATCCCCGTCAATTTTATATGGGAGCCCCCCACCTCCCTTCCCAGGTTCAGCTGTGCCTAAAGGATCCTAAAGAAACATTCTCTAATAATTTTTTTATGGCCTGTTATAAACGTACCTGTACCGTCGTTTTTGCCTTTTGGTTCATCCAGAATGACGCCAATCCATTTGCCAGAAGCGAACATGGTCGCTCCAACATAGGCTACTGTACCCACAAGACCTTTGCCTACAACCTCTACTCTCATGCCGATTTTAGCGTTTGGCCCAGACATTTTGCTCTTAGTTAATTTCAAATCACTATCTGATTGAATGAGCTAAAAAGGACAGCTTTCTGACCACCAAGAGGGAAAAAAATTCACTACATTTTCTGTGTAAGTGGACTTTCCCTAACAAAGATGGCGGAGATTCGGCGTCTACGCATGCTCAAATTCCAATATTTTTGTTTTCGTTTCCAGTTCTCCGCGCGGGGCTCTTTCTCTTCTCTGGACGTTTTGTGTAGGCCTACATGACAGGTAAAAGGCCAAAGACCTCAAATTCAAGATGGATGGAGTTGAGGGTAAGTCTTCGATAAAAATAGTAACAATTTAACCTTAAACCTTTGGTACTGGAGAGTTCCTCTTACCCTAGTGATTGTTTCATTCGTTCACCTTGACGTTCCTGTTGTTAAGCTTAACTATGAGCGTTTCCCGTTTTATTAGCGAACGTAGTCGTAATACCCCAGCGCCTGTATTCCATTTCAGCTGATCAATTTCGAACGGAAACAGTGTTCAAAATCTCTTCCTTACATGAATGTGACCACGCTGTCCATCTTTGTTATTTGTTCATAACGACCAGCCCAAAGATCGAGCTCAGTTTCTAAGTCTATCATCGTCTTAAAGTGTTATTCCAATATCGCTCGTACCGGCGTATTAACCTGCTGAATTAGTTAAAAAAAGAAAAATGATGACAACTTATCCGTAAAAGAAGAGGGAGAGATGAGATGTTCATCGTGTCACAACAAACCTCAAAGGAAACAAAGTTCTGACCAGAAAGGGCGGCAACGTTTGCAATGATGATGTTTTGTTTTATTTTTGGTGCAGTTTTGGGGAGTTTTTATGTCACCCTCGCTATTGAAATTTTACAAGACTAGGTATTGTATAAAGAAGGACCTGCTTAATCCTCCCTCAGGGATGTCATTGAGGTTTTAAGTAGCTGGTCTCTCGGGAAAAGTGCATGCACAGGAAAAAATAACGGATTCCCATTTTTGGATATTTTAGGGTATTTAAAGAATACCCACAAAAACCCCAAATTTGGAAGAGTGAGGCAAGTCCCAATCAGGGAACTTGGTTGGGAATTCCCTGGTTGGGACTTGTCTCACTTTGCCAAATTTGGGATTTTTATGGGTATTCTTTAAATACCCTAAAATATCCAGAAATGGGAATCCGTTATTTTTTCCTGTGACGTGGCGGGTCATTTATCCCCCAAATCCTCCTGTATTTGTCTTGTGTTGTTGTTGGTTCATAATACAGCCCTACCTCTACCCAGTGAGTAGAGACTACCTTTTCGCTATGTGAGCTCGTGTGCAAAAAGTAACCTCTTCCAACAACCGTTCAATTTTCTATCGTGCATGTGCGAAATTCATCATGCGATTCCCAAGTTAAATTTGCAAGCAAAATTTAATTGTTAGGTTTGTCATCAAATGGCGCAAGTTTTGCGAGAATAGAAAAATTGCGACAACTGTGATCTGCTATGCAAGACTCACATAATGCTCTAAACTTGTCAAGAACATGAAAAAACCCGTTTTTTAAAATTTATTTGTCCAGATTTTTGGAGGGATCTGAAGGGTTGTTGGCTGAGGCTACTTTTCACACGCCAGCACACACAGTGAAAATGTAGCCTCTGCTCGCAGGGTACCCTACATGTACCTCTGCCAGAAACCCATAAAACAAAATTATCAATAGAGTCAGATGGTGTTCATAAGTGTAGGACCTATTTTACATTGGGAGCTTACAGGAATGACGACGATTAATAAACAAACAATTAATATCGATATTTGATTGATTTTTTTCAACAGAGGAAGAGGGAGAGATGGCACGGGTGCGGCATCGTCAGCGCCGTGGGATGCTAAAGATGTATTATGGAGTTGGTGAAGAGGCTGGTAAATCAACTGCCATTGATTACTGTGACATCAATGGAGCCCACTTCAAGCCAGACGAATATTTAGAAAAGCTTTTTAAAGAAAAATCATTGAATGATTTGTTGGACAAAGAGGCCGATATTGCCAAACGTAAGTCAGCAAATCCATTGTGTTATTTGCATGTATGCCTGGTGCTGTGTTGTTATACATTTGGATGACTTTGACCTGCAAAGATCAGCTGATAACACTGCATGTGTGATGCGATGAACCTTGAAACCCTACAAAAACCCCTCACGGCTATCTTGCGGGTCACATACAGTACACCTGTACAACTGCACTGCAGATGCGGAGGACCACTTGCTGGACTAACTCTAGTTGAACTTTAACTAAATGATAGTTAGCTACATTTACAAAGGAAAGTCAAAATTTGATGTTGAGGGCTTGGCTTTTCTTTCCCTTCCCAATGGCCTGGTCTAAATGCATGAGTTGCCAGTGCACCAGGTGAGAAGTGATCTCTTTGGAGTGTCTCTAACAGTCGCCTGCCAGGTTAAATCTGCAACATGCAGCTTTTATGGGAGATAATAGTCATCACACTCATGCACACACATTCCCATTGTCAGTTTCATTAAAAATGAGTGTATTTTTGAACTTTGTTTGCAGAAATCAGATCTTTAGACAGTGAAATGCAGACTCTGGTCTACGAAAACTATAACAAGTTTATTAGTGCTACGGATACTATCAGGAAGGTGAACAATGCAATAATAATATGGCTGATTCTCTCTTAACAGACACCCCTGTAAGCTGGACACCTCTATAAAACGGACACCTAATGTTGGTCCCTGCCCTTCTTTACTTTCTTTATTTGACTCTCCGTAAGACTTTCCTCTCTCTGAGGTGGACACTTAGGGCCGGTCCTAAAGGTGTCCATCTTAGAGAGAGTTAACTGTATACTTGACTATAGCAAGTAAGAGGCTGTAAGGACATACTGTATACCTGCCAAATAACACACATTAGGGACCTTATGATCCAACAACGGCGACATCCATGAAAGCATCGTTGAAAAATAGACTTCGCATCCTTTAACTTTTCGCGATTATATCAAGTCACCCAGACAGATGAGACATACGGTTGAATCTCTCCTTGAGGATACCCTGTCCTCTATTATATACAGTTCTTCAAGTTCCAAAGATGCCAAACTTCCTATAATCACTGTCTCCATAATACAAACACCTCTAAATTTGGGAACCCAGCTCTGTCCTTGTGGGGGTGTTCTAAAGATTTTTCACTGTACATTAAATTTATGCAATAATAGAAAAACAAGGGAAAGTCACTGTTCAAGATCAAAGTTAATGCTTTACGAAAGAATCTCTTGTTTCCAGTTATAATTATGCAATTAGTAGGCTTAGTATTGAATGCCTAGGAAGTCTTTTTTTTGGTCTCCTTTCCTTTTATTGCTCATGAAATTATCCAAGGATCATGCTCATAGTAGGTGGGGAAAAGTTTGCCCTTAGTGACAGCCCTGCAAAGGGGGCCTCGCAGGGGCTCCACTCACATATTTTAAAGACGAGGGGGTCCGAGGGATTTTTTTGGGTCTATGAAAGACGCCGGGATTAAATTGGGTTGCGAAACAACACAGGGATTTTTTTGGGTATTGTATTTTTCATCAGCTCAAATCAACAATAGCGTAAGCGCAATTGACTGCTTGTGTGGTGTTACGAGATATTTCTGAGATTGTAATCTATGTGAAAAGTAATTACCGGCACTCCACGCGCGTCTAATCCAGAGAGAAATATTCAATAGGTCACAGCATGTTTTAGCTTTCCAGAAGATAAATAATAAAATTTGCTGATGCAAAAACACTGAGGGATTTTTTTGGGTATGCTAAAAAAAGTAGGGATTTTTTTGGTAGACAAATTCTGAAGTTGGGATTTTTTGGGTATAAAATATGAACCTCTGTCGGACCCCCCCGTCATTAAAATATGTGAGTGGGGCCCCTGGGGGGGCCTATTTATTATAAATGATTATAATATTGTAGGTAGACTCCATTCTCAGGTTAAACCAGTATTAGGTTACTAGGGTTAGCTTTTTGCTACGGATGTGATGCTGTTAACATAGGTTGAATATTAGTTTATCCTAGTCTAAGACTGAATTTTACCTACAACGGCAAAAGTACATCAAGGGAATTTGTTGTTATACAGATGGAAAAGTTATTAATTCAGTCAACTATCTCTAAGGGGACACCTTTGAGACTTGCGCTTAGTGCCTGTCTAAAAGTGATGTCAAGTAAAGGGAGTAAAAAAAGCAGCGACCAGAAACCACAAGGGCAACATGGCACACATCATGACTAGGATAACTGGAATGACTAGCATAACTGGGGTGACTGGGGTTACTGGTGTGACTTGGGTGACTTGGATGACTGAGATAAATAGATGTCCGTCTTATAGAGGTGTCTGTTAAGAGTGTCAACTGTACAAAATCTCATGTCATGATTCAGAGAGTAAAGTGCTCAGTTTTCAATGTGGTGTTTGTGTATACTTTATCCAAAAGATGAAGCATGATTTCAAGAAAATGGAGGAGGAGATGGATAAGCTACGTGAAAACATGTCAACCATTACTGAGTTCAGTGAGAAAATAACAGGCACACTACAAGGAAAGAGACAGCAGATAACCAAATTGTCAGGTGTTCATGCATTACTGAAAAAGGTATTTTGTGGCAGGTGTTACTGAACAGAGTAACACAGTAATGAGTAGCAAGTAACAGAGTAATGGGAAAACAATAACTGGCATGATGAGGATAACCAGTGTGACCAGGATGACTATATAACATTGACTGGGATGAACGGGATGACTGAGATTGACTAGGATAACTGGGATGACTAGGATAGCTGCGGTGACTGGGATGACTAGGGTCAGTAGGGTGACTGGGATGACTACAATGACTAAGTTGACTACAATAGGTTGACTGGGATGACTTGGGTGACTGGTATGACTTGAGTGACTTGCATGACTGAGGTGACCGGGATGACTAGGATAGCTTGGATGACTAGGGTGACTGGGATGGCTACAATAACTATGATGACTCGGTTGACAGGGGTGACTGGGGTGACTGGCTTCACTAAGATGACTGGGATGACTACAACCCTGGTCAAAACTCTGGAGACACTAACACAATAGCTCGTCAAAAAATGAAGCATTTTTGCTGCCCTCTCCCCCCGGTGCAGTGTTAACATTATGCATTCAAGTCTGTTTTCAACACAATCTTTCCTCAAGTGTTCCAAGATAATTATTTTGACCAGGGTTGTAGTCGTCTTAGTCACCCAAGTCACTCTAGTCACCCAAGTCACCTTGACTTGGGTGACTGTGGGTGACTAGGCTGACTTGGGTGCTTGGGTTACTAGGATAACTATAGGGTGACTTGGGTGACTAGGGTGACATGGTTTACTTAAAATAACTATGGTGACCAGGGTGACTTTGTGTAAAAAGATCCTTTCTCTCTGTCCTTTCTCAACAGCTTCAATTCCTTTTTGAGCTTCCATCAAGATTACATAAGTGTGTTGAAATGAAACAATATGGATTGGCAGTCAGGTAGCCAGTTACATTGTTGTATTTTAACAAATTGAGTAAGATTTGTTATGTTTCAAATTTTTTAAGGATACGTGTAGATCACTAAAATATTTGTGTTGATATTAAATTGCATAGGTTACATGTATATTTTAACATCTTCCTTAAACATGACATCATTTTAGATCCCCATTGACATGAAAAAAGTGGAATTTTTTAAAGAATGATTGAGGCACGGTGATGTTGTTATGCATACTTTCTCTGACTCCTTCAGAAAATTAATTTTGTAATGTAACTGTTTTATTTACAGGTATTATACAAAAGCAAGGGACGTCCTACATCATTACAGCCATATGCCATCATTTCATGGCATTCATCAAGATTGTGATGAGACTGTCAAACATCTGATAGTTCAACTACGGGAACAGCTTAGAAATCCAAAGGTTATTTTAACCAGCTTATTGATTCTTTCTTTACGATTATCTGCATTGCACACATTAGGGCCATTTATACGAGGAAAAATAAGACGCGTCTTATGTAAGACGCGAACTGTACCATTTATACGAGCATGTCTTATCTAATAAGACGTGTCTTAGCTAAGCCACGTCTTATTTTAGACGAAATGTCCTGTTTATACGGAAAGTTCGCGTCTTATTTAAGACGCGTCTTATTTTTCCTCGTATAAATGGCCCTATTGAGCCTCATTCTTTTTTGTTCTGATAGCTTCACATCAACAAGTGTATTCTTTACACTGCAGGCCTGTGACTTTATCAGACTCCTTATGGTATTGACTTTTTTGACATCCCTTTTTTCTTTAAATACAGTCCACCCCCAAACAATTGGCAGAGTGTGTTGATCTACTGCTTCAGCTGAAGGAGCCTGCAGATGAGTTGTGTGATGAATTCCTTGCACAGTAAGATTGATAATCTTTTTAATTTATTGCTCCTTACCTCTAGAGACATTTTACAGAAGAGACGTCTGAAATTTGACCCCAAAAATTCCATCCTGATTAGGTAGAAAGTTCTGGAATCTGATCAATGAGCGCTGACTGGTTGGCATAGTAGTTCCATTCTTTTTGCTGTTGTTCAGAATAACAGACAAAAGACAAAAGGTTACAGAGATCAGATGTAAACACCATGAACCTGCCTACTACAAAAACATTCATTCATGGAATATAATCTTCTTTACTAGAAACATTTGACTGTGTGTTTTTTGACCCATAATTCCCATAATTCAGACCACCCTTTTTGTTTACACTGTATATAACATTGCGGAACTTGAAAAAAACTTGAATTCCAGGGAACCCTCTGGACAAGCAGCTCTCAGATTTTGCTTTCCTATGTCCAGTGTTTCCTTAACTAATGATTTAGCTAGAAGATGGCTTAGCTGAGTCCTTTAAGAGTTTCTTGTCCAGCAGGGAGAACTATTTGTCCATGGCATGTTGAAGACACCTTTTTGAGCCTAGCATTGGGCTCTTTCAGTTGTCTTTATTGTTTTACATGTAGTGCTCAAGAGAGATTGGATGAAAGTTTAAAGATTCTCAAAGCACAGATGGACTTCAAGCTGTCAGAAGATGTATTAGGTACTGAAGAAGGCAAGTAATTAAGTATGACCTAGACTTTCCATGGATTAGTTGTTTGTAGAAGAAATCTGTTCCTTTGTACAATATTGAAGACAAACTTTGTTCTGGATGTTTGGACAAGGGTTAGTGATCTCAAGACAAAAACAATCATATTATATTTTTAAGACCTGTGTTGTTTCTAGAGACAGCCTGGTAAAAAGCAGTTAGACTGTTAGCTAACTGGACAAAATGATACCATTGAGAGGAAACAATTCTTGGCAAGTAAATGTACAGAGTAAAGTGGCCTTCATGGTGTGAAGCATTAACAGACTTTCTCTTTAACAGGGAAAGAGGATAAGAAGGCAGATGAGGAGAACAAAGCACAAAGACCAATGGTAAGAGTACAGAGTGCAGATTGAGCCTACAGCTGTTATGAAATTGTTAGAGGAGAATGGTTATGAAAAGCGGCAAACATCAATGATAAAAACAACAGTGCTGCAGTTTATGTTGGAAGCGCCCTGAAAGTGCACAATCCTTTGTTTTCTGTCGACAAATTGTTATGGAATAAATTAATGCCACGTTTTTATTGGTCAATACAATCAAAGTGAAAGAAACGCTTCTGAATGTTGTGCACTTTCAGGCCCACAAAAACATATAACAAAGGAGTCTGACAGGTTTCATAATCGTTCCACTTAATTAATTATTAATAAACTGTTGATGAATTAATTGTGAACTGTAGTCAATTGTATTTCAGGACTTGTTAGAATTCATTGATTGTGGCTGTAATGGCTTCCTCAGCACAATCTGCTTAGTGATCGCCTCATACAAGGAGCAGTTTATTCAGAGACAGATGGCAGAGTAAGAATCATAAATATTTATAATTTTTTCAAAGAGTTTTTCATCCTTTATGCTGATTAGTAGCTATACTAAGCTTAGTACACAGAACTTAACTCATTCTCTGTTTAGTTCTGATTTTTAACGTACCACTCCGCGAATTTCATTTTAGTTATTTCTTTGTGACTGGGGAGTGCAGGCTTCATAAGCCTTCTGGTTCCTTCTGGGCTCCCTTGCCAACTTGCAATTCGTACAATGTATAGGTATTCCTGTATTGTATTATATTTTGGCTAAATAAATATGAACTAAACTGAACTGAACTGAACCTAAAATGCAGAACTGGATGAGTGTATTATTAGTGTTTATTTTTATCAAGCCTGTGGTGTCTGAGATTTCAGTAAATTCTTTCCTAGCAGTTAAATTTTGAATATTTTTCCACCCATTTCAAGACTATCATCATCATCATCATCATCATCATCATCATCATCATCATCACCATCAAGTCATCTCATCGCACCAGCAATATAAGGCCATTCAAGACCATTATACCCCTTATCATTTTTTACTGGTGAAAGGGCAGTAGCTTCAACACGTACATGTACTTCAAAAGTAAGCACAGTAGGAATTCTACTGAAGCCTTACACATGATTGGTTCAGTTAACAAAATGGCATAGGAAAAAGGTTTACATTGCTTGTAACAAGTTTAAACCTGTGTTCATCCCTTTTCCGTTACGTAGGCATGGTCAAGACCAGAAAGAACTGGAAAAGATAGTCACTGAGAAGTTGACAAATTTTATTTTGTCTTTGATGAGGGAATACTTTAAACTTACGGAATCAAGAATTGAACAGGAGGTATGTGGTTTATTAGGGTTTACACATTTGCTATTGAGGCGACTGAAATTTTAATCTGTGTATGATTCAAGCTTAATGTTCTATGGTCATCTTATGGCTTTATGCGCCTACTGGCGTTACGAGACTTAATGATTATCGTCACCCGGTGGCACATACTTTTGAAAAGTTTTCTTGAGTTTTAGTTTAATTACATGTTTAGCCTTTCCCTCTAATTTTTGTTTACCTTTTTAAAGTGTACATAATCAAGCTCACAATAATGGTAAACTAGTTAATCAAGGAATACATGGGGTGAATGGATCTGACGTTCGCAGAAGGAGTGATTAAAATTTGATGTTAAATAACATTGTACGAGTAATTAACTCGTCCTACCATGAAAAAATATACTATACACTTGTGAAGATTTTTTCTAAAAGCAACTGATCACCTTTTACACCTGAGACCCGTGTTTCATGCCCGGGGTGTTGTCCATTTCTGACACGTCTTCCCTGTTTTTCGCCGATGATTTTGCTCTGCCTCATAAGACTCCACAACTAGTCTATTAAACAAAGCAAATAACAACTCAAAATTGGAAAAATGTTCTTACTCAAAAAAGTAAAATAATTGAATAAAAGAACTTACGAACTCAGAACTGCCATGAACTTTTCCAGATTGTAAAGTGATTGTATTAAATAAATCTTTCTTTCTTAGTCTGATACAGGTGATAATATTCTGTTAGTACGAGCACTGGATCGTTTTCACCGCAGGCTTCAAGCTGTGCAGAAACTCCTCCCTGAGATCGGTGTCGGACGGTACGTTGTCTCAGGCTGCGTTCACACGGCCCAGACGAATTTTCAACCGGTTTAGGTGTTCCGTTCACACGAAACCACCTTAACCGTTCCAAAAGTTAGGGGTCCAGCCGTTTAAAGTTCAACGTGTGAACAGGGCGAAAATATTGAACAGTCCCATGTGAACGAAGCGTCTGGTTCAATTTTTCAGCCGGTCGAAAAGTCGTCCGACGCTGGCCGTGTGAATGAGCCTCAACAGTAGTAATGTGCGCATAAAATTGACCTTTTTCTGGGAAAGGAATTTTACGCTGTGTGACGGTTCAACGATTTATTTCTGTGATGAACGGAACAAATTGCTTCATCAAAACTAGTCAACAAGTCATCCAATGAATGCTTTTTTCATTTCTGTCTACCAATCAAAATACACCGTGACATCTTGGATTTTCACGTAAAACTTGACAGACCTGTTATATGACCGTTGGCCACCTAAACATAAAAGAACGTGAGAATTTATGAGATTCCGCTACATCAACAGTACTTTATTATCAATGAGCTTATGACGCCATCGATGGTAACGTATCTTTTCCTCCGTAAAAGCTTTATTTGAAGCGCCCTATGAATAGCAACGAGGGGTTTTATCTTCCCACTGTGGTGGGTCGGGTTGCTACAAGAAACACATGGCAAATTTAATTTTGAAAAATGTGTGGAAACGAAAGCATAATTTAGCTTTGCATTGAATGGTCATACAAAGCATTCTTGTTTTGTTTTTTTCTCCCCTTGTTCCCTGCTAGACTATCAAACACTTCAAGAATAACGTTAACATGTGTTTTTCTTTCAAGAGAACAAATGATAAACCCACGGACTCCATGCACCGTTTAGGTTTCAGTGCCAGATTGTCATGTCTGCATGTCTGTTTGTAGAAAACTGAGAAAACAGGATTTGTTTCTGTGGAATAAACTACAAGCAAATGCCTATTCAAGTTTGTGGTCTTATATCCATTTAGGTCCCGTCCACACGTATCGGGATAGTTTTGAATCCGCAAATTTTTTTTTTGCTGATTCAAAAATTTCTACGTGCACACACGTATGTCACTTATCGGTGTTCAAATCGAATTTGCCCGTCCTCACTTATCCGAATTCACTCTCATTTCGTCATTTAATTTGTAAAGCGCTCTCCGGCTCGTGCAAAAAGTCTTATCGCCAAACTTCTTCAGTAACTGTTTCACTGACAAAATTGTCCCACTAAGCACTAGTCAGTAGCTCCTTTAACTTGTTTACGGCGTCCAATTCGTCTGTCCGAAATGGATAAAAACTTTAAAATGTCGAGCCGCCCTTTGGCATAATTGAGGTGCACAGTAATCATAGCTAGGTTTAACTACACACACGTTATAAAACTTGAAACTGAAGTCCAAGAAGTAAAAAAGCGATAACATTGCACTCGGCACCATCTTGAATATTCACGGTAAAGAACTGAGTTCAATCTTGTGACGTCACTGAATAAAAAAATATCCTGATTTAGATCGATTTAGCGTCCATACCATTCCAGATTCATAGCGTTTTCAAAAATTTCCACTATGCAGAGCGTATTAAAAAAGTTGCGGATTCGCATGCTGGATTCCTTGGATACGTATGGACGGAAGCCGACTCCGTAAAGAAATAGTTGCGGATTCAAAAATGCCCGGGTACGTGTTGACGGGTCCTTATTTATTTTTGTATAGTTTGGGAGCAAATATTGTTGCCCGCTCAGCCCATAACAGAGTGAAAGCTTACGCTCAAAATCTTAGACAACACTTTCAGGGTAAGTTGTAGACATTTTAATGCATGTTTTGTAAACACCAAAGCAATTATATAAATAAATAAATAAATAAATAAATAAGTAAATATATAAATAACGATTTAGAGGTCGCACATCTACATGGTGGTTCTTCGTCTACCATTCGGCTGGTCAAATGGTTTTTGGGAATTGGAAGCTTAAAATGCTTTCAAAACGATCCATGTTCGATAACGATTCCTTAGGCTTTGTCAGCAGCGCCTATCATTTTTTTTTCCAACTAGCGGAAAAAACAAACCCCTTTGTAAACGCTGCAAAAGTCCATGTAAATATACTTTATGATTATAAATTGTCGATCAATCGCCATCTTTTTCTTACAAATATTGTTGATTAAAACACATTTAAGATGTTGTTACAGTTTTGTGTCGGATTAATTTCTCTGTTAATATCTTTTCCAATAGCAAAGTTATAAATTCCAGTAAAGAAATAAAATCTCTTTGCTTTGATTAAATTTGTTTCTATCCTTGGGCCTTCAAAACGCAACCCCTACCTTTTACCCCTACTTTTTAGCTTAGTAGATGTTTGTGTGTGTATAGTTTGTTTAACAGATATCAGACAGTCCCTAGCTGCTCCTTCGGCGCCTTCTGGAAGCGAGAAGCCTCCTTCCCTTTCTGAGTTGTTGTCTACCATGAACAATTCTCTCACCAACCGACTGAAGATGACCCTCAACAACCTCAAGGTTTGTGCAGTTAGTCAGACACCTCAGCTTCTTTTAACTATGATTTCTTTGCTACAACCAGAGGCCGGTTGCTCGAAGCCTGGTTAGCGCTAACCGTTGGTTAAGAGGTATCAAAATGTATAGGTTTCCATGGTATTTAACGCTGGTTAGCACTAACCATGCTTCGAGCAACCCGGGCCAGAACGTTAATCAGCCAAAATTTTGGTATTTCCTACACAGCGAAAAGAAGAAATTGCGACAGAAATATCGTTCCCATATATGAAGTTACCTAAGAAAAAGAGCACTTGTTGTTTTATTTTGTCAGACGTTCATCGCAAATGACGTCACATTTGCTGTCAAACCCTACTTTCGAGGTCCGTTCTGTTCTGATGACGTCAGAGAAGGGCTGGCAGTGGAGTTTGTTCGTCACGTGATACAGTCAGCTAAGGTCAGTACCATACCGCTAACAAAGAGGTGATGTCTCCAAAATCAGTCAATTGCCGTGTTGTTCCCCGAACATCTTTTTCTTGTTTGATTATGTTCCTTATCATGTAGCTTCTATCATAGCATTTTCTGCGATCCATTTATATTCTCAGGAGTTTTGCGATGTGGGGACCGCTCCACCTGCCCTTATTCTGCTGCTGTCAAGGCTGTGTCTTGATTTTCAAGAATCCACCATCTCTTATGTGGTATGTGCTTTTCTTGTAAGCTGTGTTTTTAAGTGTCGCTCGTGGCCGGGTACACTGTGCGTTGCCTAGCCAAGGCCCCATCCCTTCATGTAGGCAATCCCTAGGAATGACAGCAGCCAACTTCTTCAACCGAATGTTTTCCTCTCTTTGCCTTTTTTTAAAATTTATCCTAAGTACAGTCGTAACTTCTTGACTACGAACAGTTCTGTTGGTCGCTGAGTTCACACAATTCCTCCCTCTATGAAAAGGACAAAAAGGCTTGCATGGCTGTACTGTTATTTAAACCCCTCCTTTATGGCCACCTTTTTTGTTGCAACGGTCAGGGAATTTACCGCGAAATGCGCCACTTATAGGAATATCCACTGTAAGGTGAAAAAGATTAAAAGTACGAAGTTTGTTTCTGTAGTTATCAAGAAGGCGCGCATCAAACTAGAGTTGGTGAAAACGTTTTGTCAATGATGTTCTTTGTTTCAGTTTGTTTGTTTTTTCATATTGTACAAAATAAGATTTGCAATATTTTACTTAGTTTTCTTTCAGTTTGTTGCTTAGTGAAAGTAAAGTGAACAACTGATAAAACGTCAGTATTTTTCATGTCAGCTGAGTCTCACTGATGAACAATTTCCAGTCGATGAGGAGCTGGGGAGAGGAAGTCTAACGACTTCTGCGTCTGATCTTGCTACTGAGGCTCGTCACACTGCGCAGGTCAGTTATCAAATCCTCTCTAGGCCCCTAAATTATGCGCCTTACTTCTCGGGTCATTTCGGGATACATGGTCCATCCAACCACACTCTTGTTTATAACCAGCTACTCTTTTACAATTCACGATGACATTTGAGAAGGTAATGTCGGTCTGTAAAACTTTGGGATGAAAGTTTGGAGTTACCGGACCAACCCGGATCTTATCAATGGATGGAGCGCCGGCCCGGTGTTTGGCATGGGATCCAATCCCATCGGGGACTCCAAATTCATTTTTGCGCCTCACCTCGGAACAAATTGCGATTCCTGCTACACAAAATTAGTGCTTCTTCCGAGCGACCAGTCATTAGGTGATTTGTTTTATGTCTTGATTCCACAGAAAAATACTTCCAGTACGAGTACAAAATTTATGAAAGTAAATGTCAGCGAGCAGTCAACATTCGCGGTAACAGTGCAGTGTTACCTGTTGACGTCATAGATTTTGCGATGTCGCCCGCTCAGAGAGTTCTGGCGGGAAACAGTGGAATAGGCAGATGTCATGTGGTTTCCAAGTAAACCAATGAGAGTGCGCGCTGTTTGTTTTCCTTTACAGAGCTTGTTAAACCATTATGTAAGGATGCAAGGACTGACAATATCACAGGTATGCCTCACTCACGACTAATCTGGCTAATCATGGAACTACCATATCGTGAGACTTGTTGAACGATGTCTTTCCGTTCATTCGAATTTTCAGTCATCACTAGCACGGTACTCAACCGAAAAATTCCAATACCAAACCAATAGACCTTTTTAGCCCGTAAGTTTTGTTTTCCCATTCCAGATCACGTGATGGTGCCCCAGGGAACTGTTTCTTTCAAACGTCGTCTGATGGTCTGAATTGGGAAAACAAAACATACCAGCCAAAAAGGTCTATTCACGAGGACAGAGCCTAAAATGGCCTAAAATTACGTGAGAGTCAAAGCACAAGTAGTTTCCCACTCACTCGAAGAATATTCATTCAAAATGTTTTTCACGTTCACCCTTAAACTATATACTTGAGGTGATCGACATTTTGTGCAATAGCACTGCTTGAGTTCGTATCGAAAAGACTTGTATCGAAACGACCGGACTCCATAAAATTTACAAGAAGAGTGAAAAATGGTATCCGTTGTGGTGACGGTTTGCTATTTTACTTGTACGCTGCAGATGATTCGTAAGAGTGTAGAGACACGTGACTGGATGAACACGATTGAACCTCGGAATGTACGGGCTGTTATGAAACGTATCGTGGAAGATGTGACAGCCATTGATACACAAGTTGGTCAACTCTACGAGGAAGGAGTGCGCAAAGCTCATAGTTCAGGTGTGGATCGCACAGTTTTGTTCCCTCGCACTTTTTTAATGCTTTGACCAATACTTCAATAGCCTGGGTTGTGTTTTTTCGAAGTCTTAGAACCTCTTCTCACAGAAGGAGCTGTGTTTGTGCAGAGTTTTTACGATGACAAAGTCGATTCAGTTTTCTAGTCGATTTTGAAGCCTACCCTTATGCACAAAATGGTGTTGTGTTCACACCTTAGTTACCCGTAATGCAACTGTTTGCATACTAGCACCATTTTGACCTGTCAGACGCCATTTTGAAACGTCCCGTGAATTGCCTCTGAAATAACCGAATACATGTGCGCTGAGGGATCCGGTGTCCACTTTAGTTCCCTAATACAAGGTCACGTAGCGGCACCGTTCCCGAAATCTGGTCTGGATATATTGAAAAAAGGCTGTGTTTACATTAGTGCTCAGTGAGTAGCGTACTCGGTCACTGTGCCTGAGGAATAGACTTCTTAATTAAGACTACAGTGCCTCGCGAACGAAGCAGAATCCTAGAAGTAGGTTGTGACAGATCTCGCTCTTTAAACCCCGAGAGTGATTTCAGCTGTGTGTTTGTGTTTGTGTTTTAGATTCCAGTAAATTCACGTACACATACCCGTCCAAGCCAAGCAGGTCTCAGTGGAGTTACACGGCCAGGTACCGAGTCTTGTTGTTGTTGATGATGTGTTATTGTGGTTGTAATGTTATCGTTTTTTACCACGACAAACTGGTACAAATAGCTTTACTGTTTTCCTTTTCTCCGTTGTTTCTCCTTTCTATGCAACAATTTCATATTTTTAAGCAATTCTCTCTTTTCTTCTTTTAGTACGGCTTTCGATTCCAGCCTTCTTAGTAACATACAGAAGTTATTTTCCGAAAGAATTGAGATCTTCAGCTCCGTGGAATTCTCGAAGGTGTCGGTGTTAACCGGCATAGTTAAAATAGGATTGAAGGTAGAGTGAAGGAAGCGTGTCGTAAAATACTTTGTTTGCAAAGGCTTGGATTGCGAGGGAAAAATTGAGTCTTTAACGAAATTCTTGCGCCTTTCAAGAACGATCAAATGTCATACCACTCAAGTTTCTCTATCTCCTGGGGAAAGAGTGACTAAACGGAATCCCTTCAAAAGTCGTACTCTTCAAGCTCAAAGTCTTTAATGCTTGGCAGAGTGGAGTAAACTAGCCTGGGAACGGGCTAGTGGGGAAAAAAGGCGAGCAATGGGCGCAGGAAGAAAAAATCAGCGAACGAGGGACCGGCGAGAGGAAAAGGTCCTCCTCAATCCCCCGCTAGGTTCCCCCTCTATTCGTCCTTTTCCACCACTGAGGAGCCTGGGGCCCGTTTCTCGAATGTCCTGGTAGCTTAACGGGCCCGAAATAAAATATTCAGATCAAAATCTAAAAAAAGCATGGTTCCTAGCTAAGAGACCTGTACAGTTTATTTTTATTCCTGATAGTTCTATCATATTATCTGTAACTATTGAAACCTCGATCTTTAATGTAAACGACAGGCCGTTAATTTTCGGAACTTTCGAGATAAAGGCCCCTGGTTCCAGGCTAGGAGTGAACTTACATCTCATCCAGGACGAATGGGCGATACTCTTAATGCTCCTTTCTCCGGCGCACGAATTGGCCTCGACATTATGGGTCATTTTTGGCCATACGAGTCCTTTGTATCTAATGCGCTTAACTTTTTTGTTTTTAGACTCTAGTAGAGTGCGTCAGACTCCGAACATTTGGTAAATACGGTCTTCAGCAAATTCAAGTGGATACTCACTACCTACAGATGTATTTGTGGAGATTTGTTTCTGATGAGAAGTATGGCTTGTTCTTCAAATTTCTAGTATTTATCTAATTTTATTTCGCTGTTTAATTTCTTCTTCAATAACGCCAGTTTCAATCTTAAAGGACAGCTAAGTTTACCTTTTTTTGGTCTCCTGGTAGAGCGATTTTTGTATGACCTTCAAAAAGGGTTTTGGTAAGTGTTCGTTATTTGTTTTATTAGCCAGTCGATGAAAAGATCGAAACATTGACTCTTCGTTTTCCCCCCAAAGAAAACCCTAATACGGAGAAGGCATTGTTCGATTGGCCAATCGCGTTGCAGTATGACGTCAAAGCGATTTCTAGAAAGTTCTTCGGACGTGAAGTTTTTTCAGCCGAGCTTTCGCTTAACCAACCAAAAGCGACGCGCGTTTGTATCCGTTCGACAAACCAATCAAATCGTTCTATTTCCCTTCGTTTATTGTTTCTGTTTTATTCGCGCGTTTTCGTCTCAAGGTCATAGGAAAATCGCTCTAATAATGACACAAGAACACAAAGTGGATCAAAATCTCCCACACCCTACAAACAGGGCTTTATGACTTTTTAGCGCGAGTCATTGCTGTTTCACGAAACGTTTTCCTTGATAACCGCCCACCTTTGTCTAGAAACGCACACATTTTCAGTTTCTCACGCGCGCTTGGGTATCTCTAAAGAGAAAACAGAGGGTCTGTGAACAGGCTTGTAAACAGCGATCTGGTTCGCCTCTTACCGTTGGGATTCTTAACCATATAATGTTCCGTTTGAATTATTGGCTCACTATCCCAGAAAAGCCCCATAAGGGGAGAGGATAATTAAAATTTTCTTTTTTCTTCTTTCTGGTAAATTGAACGATTCGCGAGAAGTTCATTATGATTCTGAGTATATTCTTTGTTTGTTTGTTTGTTTTTTTCAGTCTTGTCCATTTTATGCTGGAAGAGGTGGTAAACAGTGCTGTAAACAGATGCATCTCAACAGAGCTCATGGAGCCTAGTGTAAGTATTACCTAGCCCCATTCCATGACAACAAATCATATTCCTTTTAATCACTGATCGCTTCCGGCAATTCTACTTTTCAATAACATCCTGGAGCTAGAAACCGCAAAAAACTTATAGCCAAGCGAAAACCTAGAAGTACTCCACCTTATCTGAAAAAAATACGGCATTTATTTCAAGTTTTCTGCAGGGAAGTGAATTCATCAAAAAAGGTATCCTTTTTTTCTTTTTGCGCGCAAACTACAAACCAAAAAGGTGATTTCATGGAGTTTTTCAGTTTCTAGATCCAGGATGTTATTGAAAAGTAGAATTGCCGGAAGTGATCACTGATTCTCCCGAATCATCTTTGTCACAACAATCATATAATGGATTGAGAATCAAGAAAAATAGACGAGCAAGAAAGCGTCAAGTTTAAGCTATGAATCAACAAAAGCATTCGCTTCGGACCGAATAGGCCACTTGCACTAAGAAGTTACGTGACCAATGCTTCCTTTAAACGATGACTTGAAATCCTGTTGATGACAACAATTGACAGAGTGCATAAAAATTATCTTACACGCGAAATTTGAGAGGAAACGCATTTAAGGGAGATATTTTATGGCACTTTGATTTTTCAACAAAGTAGTATGATTTGTATTGGCCGCGCTAATTGTTTTTTGAAGTCAAAATCATATAACTTTCATTTTCATAAAAATGATGTCACCTGACCTCTTAGTGCAGATGGCCTATTCTCTTTTTAAAATATAGATCAGGGGTTTCGTTTCAGGCCG
Source organism: Porites rus (assembly GCA_964035705.1). Lineage (NCBI taxonomy): Eukaryota > Metazoa > Cnidaria > Anthozoa > Scleractinia > Poritidae > Porites > Porites rus. The sequence continues at coordinate 4,342,765 of OZ037996.1, read as the reverse complement.
GACGCCGGACGCCGGACGCAACGTCCGGTTGTTTGACATGTAACGTCCGGCAATTCACACACGAAATAGTTATTTTTTTAAGTGTGAAAATCGTTTTTTTCCCATTTATTAACTAAAGAAAGACTTGACCCTTATTTCACTCACTTAGTTATGTAATTCATATAATCGAAAAAAAAGAGATGATTCCTGTCATAATTCCGGTTACCCAATTCCGGTCCAGGGAGCGCAGCAAATTGCATTTTAGAGAGTCCAATTTTACAAATTTCCCGGGGGGGCATGCCCCCGGACGCCCCTAGGAGTTCGTGCCTCCGGCACTCAACGTTCGCGCCAGCGGCGCGAACGGTGCACGTCCGCCAGCTGAACCACTGCATCCGGTACTTCCAAATGCTACCGAAAATCCTGATAGATAGCAATAAGAAAGCATACCTGCTGACCCTAATATGGAACCAATTGAACTTTACCCTACTCGGGTGGGGGTCGGGATGCCTCGACAGGAAGACTTTGCATGATTTGCATAATCAACACCTGCAGGAACCCACTGAAGGCTCCTGACACCTTTTGTGTTTTTTACTTTTAAAATAATGGCTGGCAGGCATCGAAACCCTTAAATATTGTTTTCTCTGTCTATGTTTGAAGAACTCTCTAAATTTATTTTTCATAATCCTCTCAGGCGCTGTTTAAATTAAAGGAGGGTAACCCATCTAGGAGGATTATATTATATTAATTTTTCCAAATTCCCTTTTTCATCGTTCTTAAGTATCCTCGAGGACGTATACTAACCACATTTTCATCAACTTGTTTTGTTATTCTGTAGGTAATTGAAGTTATCTGTGAACGAGGCTGAAATGCAGGAGAAAGTATAATCGTCTATAGAGGAAAAACAAAGATGGAACAACCGAGAGCCATCGTAATGGCCTGTTATGTCCTATGAAACTGTTAGAGGATCAGACAAAACGTTGCAATAGAGTAAAGGCCTTTCATAAGGGTTGTGGGAAGGAGATTTCGGCCTGGACGCAACCATAAGCTAGCGCGCGAGCAAGCTCTTTATTTGGGGGCGTCGCGAGAAGTCACGCGAAAGCCGCACGCGATAGGAAACGCGAGTGTGAGGGGCAGTGAAGAAAGCAAAACAGAAAATTTATGAGAGATCGTTACAAGCTCTCCTTTTCCTCCGCCCCTCGCGACTTCGCGGCTCTTTCGCACGTTCTCTCGTGGCTCGCTCGCGCGTTCTCTCGCGGTTAGCTTACTCGAAGGGTAACAAGCACGCGAAACTTATGATTTTCTTTTCGCCTATGTTGATGTTTTTGGTTGTGTCAGATGTCTAATCTATGACAACACAACAAGACTTCTTTGACGCTCTTTTCTCAAATCGTCTTCGCCCGCTCAGAATGAGTAACCCCGAACCTTTTTGCTTTCATGTCTGTGTATGTCGCCGCAAACTTGCTTATAATGAAACGCTCTTATGAATTATTCATTCTTGTAGTTGCGTCATACTTCTAAACCAGCCCTGTTAGCCTGATATATTAGAAAGCCGTGTTCGATTCCTAGGAATTGATAGCTCGGCCACCTCCTTCTTTCCTTGATACGTTGAGAGTTTTGATAACATTTAAAATACGTACTATGCATTCACTCTTGTAACAATCAGCAGAAAAGAACAACATACTGTTCTTACTAATCTCTGGGAAAATGCTGGGAAAGCTTAAGGGTACTAAAATTATTTAAATATTGTATGAAAGAAAAATAATAAAAGCCCGATTTTCCGTCGACTGTTTTGTACTCGGTAAAGTTAAGCGCCTGGGGACAAATGCGTATATTGTACATACAGCTGCTTCACTGTTGTCAAAGTCAATTTTCGACGTTAGAGAGATTAATCATCGCGTTTACGGCAAACGTGAGTTTGTACCAGGTGACCAAGTTTTCCCTTTCCTTGTCGTTTACTGACGAAAATCGGTAGATTTACGCCAGTTCTACACATAAGAATCGTTTTAACCTGTTTTTACCAGCCCATTTCTCATTTTGAAAATTTTGCAACTTGAATCTCACGTTCACCGTTTGCTGTAAACGTCATGCTTAACGCATAGCTATTTGGGTAAATTTATGGGTAATAAACCTCTTTAGCTTGTACGTTTTGTTTTCCCATTACAGGTCATGTGATGATACTCTGGAGAACTGTTTCTTTTAAATTTCGTCTTTTTCACGTGCATATAGCGCATAATTTATGAAAAGACAAAGGGTCAAGTTTCCCTGGGACCTCTATTGGGAAAACAAGACATACAAGTCAAAGAGGTCTATTTTATAAATATTTACCCAAACTCAGCCATGAAGCAACTCGTGACATAACACTGATTTCAAGGGCAAACTAGTGATCTTGTCGCGTAGGCTGAAGGAAAATCCGATAACGTTATTTTTATTGACCAAGAGTCAGGTTAAGATGGCAAGAGCTATTTTTTTGCGCCAGTTTGCATAATGAAATGGGGCAAGACAACCAATTTTACCCGCTCGGTTCGCTAGGAGACGTTTTCACGGTTTTTCAACTTTTGACATGGACAAGTTAGGGAAAATCTGTCAACACCGCTGGAAAGAGCGCCTAAATATTAGTAAAACTGCCAATTATTTGAAAGTGACACGTCTTAAGCGAGCGAAGAGCTACGCAAAGTTGCGAAACCTTACACAGACGCTTCTATGTTAAGGGGGGGGGGGAGGGGCAAGTTTGTGTAAAATTTCGCGACTACGAGTTTCAACAAATCACTTTCAAACTAAGCAATTTTACTAATCTTAAGGCGCTCTTTTAATTGGTGTCGACGGATCTAGTTCCCTAACTTGTCCATGTCAAAAGTTGAGGTCTATTAGGCTGAGGCCTCCATCCACTTCACAACTAATAAGAACGAAGTGCGTGAGAATCAAAGGGGCTGCGTGGGTTTATCTAGTTCACAAGTTGTTAATAAAGCCAATCACGCGTCCTCATTCGCTATGGAACTTGAAGAATTACTTGTCAATGGCAACATTGCAGCTTCGTGTCAAGAAATTATGTCTCCCAAACAAAAAATCAAAAGTTACAAACAACAAAAATGAATTGAACTTTGCGGAAAAATTGTTTGGCTCACAAACTGCAAAACGTTTCGATCAAGTTTGTCATCCATGCCTCCTTTTGTATTTTCTGTGTTCTTTTTTTTTTTAATGTTCTGAGCGGTTGTTTTTATGTTTCACTCAGGGTGGCGGTTCCCAATGTTTCAATTTCGCCAGATAAATTTCGTGGCACACCTCCTCTAATTTTCCTTTGGAAGCCGGCAGCAATTACCTCTTACTTTTCAAGAAAAAAAAAATGATGTCTTCAAGATTTTCAATTTGTCCGTGCTACGGAAAAAAACTGGGGATTTCCTTTCACCAAAAATTTATTCGAGGAAAAAGCGTACTGGCATACGAAAATGGTGTTTTTGTTCACCGCTGTCATATTCAAAATGAACTTGGTCTTTTTCAGAGTTAATGGCCTTCGCTAGCAAAGGTAAATACTCCTAATGAATGTCAGACGCCCTAGGTTACAGTCCTAACAATTGTCGCAATTAACATGAACGATTGATACCTGAAAGTGACAGGAGACACACTCAGCCTTTTATTATAAACAACACACCTATCAATCACCAGGACGTCGTATAGTCTGTGTCAAAAAAGACACTTTTTTTGAATAGTTATTAATGACTTTTCATTTCCCACTTGATTTTCGAGAATTGCACTATACCGCGGCGTGTCTTTAAAACTGGTGACAACTTGATTTATTGGTTTACACAGAAATATTGCTGGATTTTGCCGAGAAGTAATATCTCCTAGTAATATGTCCGCGAAATAAGTTATCTTTATCTTTCTGATTTATTTGTCAAGTTCTTGTATAGAGTATTTTTCATTTCATTTGTCATTACTAGTTAAGACAAAGCTGACACCTCCTTATCTTCTTTTAAATACAAAACATTTTTTTTCAAAAAGAGAACTGAAGACTTGTTTCAAAACTGTCTCAATCCACACTTTACTGTCACTTCTCGATTTGACATATATTATATCTTGGGCAAATAAACTAAAAGAGAAGGCTTTTGTGAACATTGCGGGAAAAAAAACAATAACAGTAAATGTTTAGCCTTTTATAGAATCAACTCATTCTTCGGCATTCTCTGTTATAATCTAGAAGACATGGAAAATACGCAATTAAACCGGTTTTCCTTTCCTTTCTGCGCTGGCGTTCAGAGTCGCTTAAGGTGATGTTACACTGGACGATTCGCGACGACGATTTTAAGCGCAACACAGCGTTGCAATGCTGGAGCGATGTTGTAACCATTCGAAACAATGTCGCAACAATGGTGCAAGGCTGTGTTGCGCTAAAAATTGTCGTTGCGAATTGTCTCGTGTATCATCACCTTTAAAGCTCCAGTTTCGGTAACTCGACGGCTATCGCCGAGTTTTTTACAAAGACCCGCGTGTTTCGGGCTTTCCTTTTGGTGTTTTTTTAAAAACATCGAGACTTATTCGAACGAACACATTTCAATAACCGTTTTGTTGTCCTGTTCTCACACTAAGAGACGGGATACTCTAAACCTGAGTCTATTCAGTACCGAAACGGAGGCACTGCAGGACATTCCCATATCTTCAGATCAAGAACAATCACTGGCCTTAATTAAAAGGCTTCACCTCACCCGAAATCTCGGGTGGTCAGGTTTATAAACTTACTAATAACAACAACAATTTTATTGACTTTTTCGACATGAAGATTTCAGTACCAAAACAATAACAAATGAAAAAAGTAAAATAAAAGTTAACTAATGTTAGAGATTACAGTAGAACCTCGATAACTCTAACTCTAAATTTCCTTTCCCTTGATCAAAATTCCACTGAGATTTACCCCGATAACTCCAATTCTCCGCTAACTCGAACTGTTCTACGTTTCCGTTCAGAGTTCTCGAGAGTTCGATTTACCGGAGTTCTACTGTATAATGTTTGCTCCCCTACTGACTCCGCAAGTAATCCCGCTTTTTTGTGATTAAAAATAATAGGATCAATCGACAACTGGCAGAGACAGAAAGCTGCTTGAATGTTTTGAGGTTTTCGTCTTTTTTTCTTACTCGCTTTGGTAACATGTCTAGCATAGAATAAACATCAAATGACTGGGACTTTGCGACGTGTATATATGTATTCTACAGACTACTATCAACGTCTTACCTTAGAAAGCTGGTTTACTAACTTAAAACAAACGCCACTGAATCGTAGCCAACAGTTACCAGCGCCGTAAAAACGACTTTTGACGAGATCAAGCAAAACTAACTACGAGAGAACGACTGGAGAACTGCCAATTTGGCAATTTGACTAAGTAGACGGATGGAAAGGCACCAATTACTGATTACAAGTCTTCATAGCTTGTAATCCTAACCAGAGAATTAACTGACGTGATACAACTCACTTTGACTCTAAAGATATGACTACCGCACAGATTGTCGAAACGTCAGTCATTGTTAACAAGAGCATTCCTATTCAGGACTACGTTCACCCAGACGATCAAACTCAACTTACTTTTGAAATGACTCCTGGGTTCAAACCTTTCAAAATTTATAGAATGAACCCAAAGGCAAGAAACATTTGCTTTAAAAATTAATTTGAGTTCCTTTTAAACCTTTTAATTAGCAGTCATTTTTGCAGTTTTCAATGCCTAACATGACTGAATTGTCTAAAAGCACACTTCTAAGTTCAGTTAACGAATGAAAAACGTATTTCTGATTCGCGGGACATCGTTCTTTCAAGTTGTTGTTTTTCAGATCAGGAAAACAAGAAAAAAATCTTACTGATGACGTGCTCGGCTCTACCAATCTACTGCTCCACTCTGCCACTCTAATTTTAATAAGGAATAAGGTCGGCATGTTTTTCAATCAATTTATTAGTTTTCCTTTCAGTTTGAGGTATTCATTAACATTTCTGTTTTATTTCATATCGAGAAATTTGTAAACATTCGCATTCAATCCTCTGGGTCCTTTGCTTTGAATTAATAGATACATTGTGATATTTCCAATTAACCGCCGTTTAAATGACTTTCCCTTATTGCAAATTTGCTCATAACGCGTCCTAGTCATACCCATTAACTATAACGCTTTAAAGTGGGTATTAATATTGATTTCGAAATTGGTTTTTTATTTGAATTTCTCTGAAGCAGTCTTCGAAATATTAAAAAGAAGGCCAAGTTTATCTTCCTTTCCAAACATATAAAAAACGAAAGGGCACGAAGTTTAAACGTTTTAAAATATCAAAGTTAATACATCGAGTTCATTTCCGCTCCTAAATGCTTTTTCCAACTGTTTTCTTAAGAAATAATCAGCAAATGAATCCGATTAATCTCCTATGCAGAATGCAAATTGTGGCACATCCCCTGTGAAGCCTTCTCTGTACCAACATAAAAAAGATTTCAGCAGCTGCATTTTCCAAAAATGAAGTTTTTTTGCACCTGCACGTTCATTATATTACTTGGTGAGACCTAACGCGATCCAATTATCAAAGCATGTTCAAACATTATCTAATTGAACCTGCTTTTTTTTAAAGCTTATTTCCGCTTCTTTTCTAATCGTGTCTAAGAGTGCAAGAAAACAAATCGTGGGTTAATCCGATCCTTACAACAGCACCGACACACCATGAATGTCTCGCAACGAGGAACGCACCATACAGACCGAACGGACATAATATTGACAGTTCTGTACGGGATCGTTATTTTAAGCGGCATCGTAGGGAACTCGCTGGTGATCGCAGTTGTATGGAGAACAAGATCAATGCACACGGCTACGAATTACCTCCTTGTTAACTTGGCTGCAAGTGATATTTTCGTGTTGTTATGGTGCCCGAACACGTACAATTACGCTGTGACTTTACCGGATAATAAACTTGGCAATTATTTATGCAGGTTTTTCCTCGGGGATGCTGTGGATACTCTCTGTCTTGGAGTTACATTGTTTACGCTCACTGTTCTCGCGGCTGAACGCTATCAGGCTCTTGTCACGCCGATGAGAACGAAATACACTCTGAACAAACAAAGCGTGAGCTATGCCATCGCAGCCACATGGATACTCTCACTTGCGATTAGCATTCCAGATTTCATTTTCACTCACATCGACACAACAAATGGAAAATGCGTCTCGCCATTTAGCCCAGAAGCTAACGATGTCAAAGCTACGTACGTTGCTTTAGCAATTAGTTTATACATCCTTTTACCGCTTGTAGTGATAACTTTCTGTTACGTTCAAATTTTACGAGGTATGTTCATCACGCACACAATCTGTGCAGGCCCTACGAATAGAAACTCCGAAAAAAGGAAACTCGCCGTTCTGTTAATAGCAGTAACTGTGGTATTTTATCTGCTTTTCCTACCATTTGCAGTATTTATGTTGCATGTAGCTTTTTCAAGACAGTCTGGAGGGCACAATTCAAGCGATGAAGAAGTAATAGTGCTTAAAATCTTGACTTTTCTCATAGTGACAAATAGTTCTCTAAATCCAGTACTTTATGCCTTTCAAAGTGGAAATTATCGGAGGGGCTTTAGAACTTTATTTTCTCGAGGTAATGCCGTCGCACCTCTAGAGAACAGTGCTACTTCAGCGGCCTATATAGACCTTCAACGAATTCAACGCATCACTGTTGTAAATAGGTAACACTTGATTTTCTCTCCTTGTTTTTCTTTGAAATTAAAAATAATATCATTTAGGACAATGAAATTTTGTGAGGGGTCGTGACGCCTTACCAAAGAAACCTTTCGAGTAAGTTTTCTTTTGCCATTTTTCCTTTTGTTCACCAGCAAGTGTTTGAAACCTGAAAAATATGTATGAAATGCAAGTGGTAGTATTATCCAAAAAACAACCCACAATCTACAAGGTCCTCACAAGATGAACACAACAGAAAAGATTTGGGTCACATTGTGACAGTTTTACAGTCAGAAAGTGTGTTTCCAAACCATGGCTAAATTGAAAGAAAGCTGATGTATGCAAATGTACTTGTTTTCAGTCCAGAAAAAGGAAACCCAAAACGACAAAACAGCCACGATTAATTCTCTCGTAGGCTGATCATGAATGATTAATTACCTGTTTGCAGAATTAGACCGAATCGCTTTTATATGAGTTCGACCTTCGCGATGGTAATAAAGAACTCCCGGTGGCAGATTTTAGTTTTGTTGTTACGTACAAAAGGTAGTTAAAACACAGTTTTATTTTGTTGCTCAACGAATGAGATGGATTAGGATGAAGAAGGATGTTCGTGCCTAAGTCAGATTTTGACGATCCTTTTCATTGACCGCGGATGCTTGGTTTGAAATAGCAATGAAATTTGCAATGTTTTTTCTGCCAATTTTGTCTCTAAAATTACAATGTGTTACAGTGTAATCTTTCCGTCTTCAATTGCGGCGGCGAAAATCCGGTATTTTAGTGAGATGAGCCTTCGGCACAGTTAAAAAAACATAAAAAAAACCAAGTGTTTTTGATAATCCTAAATGGTGCCACATCGTTAAATCTCCAGTGAACGCAGAATTCTGCGTTAAATTTGCGCTTTAAAAAAATCGATGCAACGTCTTAAAATACTTGCAGGGAAGATTTTTTCTCACGCTTAGCGTTACTGGAAAGCTACTGAAAATACCACTAGGTTAAACCATTTCACAGTCTTGTAACAAGAAGAAGCCCTTTGAGAGCAGTGCAACATATGTTGTAGCTAGGGAACAAGTTCTCGTTGAGGCGGTAGTCAGCGTTTTTAAAAATTCTCATTAAATTTCTTATCAAAGCGGGTGTGCTAACTAAGATTAACTTATTATACCGCAACCCGCTACGCATTTGTAATGATTTCGACGACGACACGCAATCGTCAATGACTACCAAGCTCTCACTTCAACAGTAACAAAGGTCAAGCGATTTGTAATTAAGCTGCAAAAGTGATAAAACCTTGTCCAGTGTTCGACTCAAGGAGAAAGTACATATTCCTTATCTAAAATCTTTTGCGTGCATATGATTTGGTAAGCACACAAGATCGGAAGCGAACATCCAAAACCTAGATTATCTTGACAAATGACGTTTTTTAAGCTGTTGTTTTACGCCCTAAATATCGCAAACTTTGGCAGTATCGGTTTTTAGGGACGGGCCATTAGAAAATTAGTGGGGCATGGTGGGAGGCGAAGTACAAAACAAATTAAAATCTTTTCGTGCCAGGGAAAATTGGGTTGAAGCCCGTTAAAAAATTCCTGCATTGGCCTAAAAAATAATTCATCAATGCAAGGGAAAAATCAACGGAAAAAATTCATTCACTCCTTATACCTTTTGTAATGGTTTCAGGTCCCTCACACGAAACTGATCTTTTTCCTCAAAGGGCATCCTTAAAAATTGTACGACAAGACTTCATATTTTTCTTTTTCATCACAAGAAATTTACGAGTGAGAAAGAAATTTTTTTGTTGATCGCAGCAAGGTCCAAGGAATTCAACCTCAGTAAAGAGTGTATAATTAAAAAAGAAAATGGCAAGATATGCCATTCATTTAGAAGTTCACTTTACGATTACGTCCGTAAACAGGGACTTTGCAAAACTTTGCCGGGCGCGCTGTGTGTGGTAAAATAAATCGATTAAACACTGCGTAAAGTATATTATCTTCTTGTTCGTGACACGGAGAAATTGGTTAGTTAAAACTATGTACCAAGAAAATGCAGAAAAGGCCTTTGAAACACGGCTTCGTCCCAGAAACTGGACTCCTTTCGACTCGATTTCGTTTCCGTGGGTGACGAACGCGGATCCGTAATCAATGATTACCTCTAGTAATAGTTATTTTTCGACACAGTTTTTCTGTCAATAAAGCGATAGAAGAAAGTGTTTTGTGGACATTTATGACTGAAAAGGCGGACTGCAAGTGAACCACAAAAGAGCACCCAAAGGACGCTTAGATCCCCGCCTCCATCACATTCAAAGACATCGCGATCATTGGATGCCGGACAAAAGGATCAGTTAAAAAAATGAAATCCGGGTATTAAATTCTGAAAGAAGAATAGTAAGGGCAAAACACTGGACTCCAGTTAATACGGACCCCGTGGGGACATGACATAGTATCCTTGTCGTCCCGGTGTCCGTTTAAAGTAGGCTTTTAGAAAAAAAACGTCACGGACTCATGATTAATTGACATTACGACTCGCGTACGGGTCAAACACAGGAAGAAACCTGAAGAAAGACGTACTTCAAACATGTTACGCTATTTTGCCACTGTTTTGTAGTAATAAAATGGTATTAACTCATAGAAATCCGTCATCAATTTCACTGTCTACAATAGGGCCGTTAAAACGAGGAAAACTAAGACGTGTCTTACATAGGAAGCGGGCTAAATAAGAGTCAAACTGTCCCCGGAAGATTTCGCTAAGACGCGTTTTATCTCAGAACAGCCCCTAACACCTGTTCTTTGATAGTTTGCGTCTTATTTAGGTCGCGTCTAATGAAAGACGCGTCTTTTTTTTCCTGGTATAAATGGCCCTATAAAGTACATAATTTTGACAAGGAAAATAGATACTTCTGATACCGCACAGGCAACCACTAGTCTCCGTGAAGCGGGGTCGACGATATATCAGAGTTTGTGATTTAAGACACAGAAAAAAGTGCGTTTTTCGTATCAACCGGTTTCCGTATAAAGCGGTTAATTTTAGAGAAAATGCCGTATCAGCTTTCCGTCGGGACAAACGAAACTGTCCGTCATATTACGCGGGTGTCTAAGAGCGGGGGTCACTGTAAATGTTCAAAAAGCCTTTAATATACAGAGAGGAAGACAAAATACCAAGGAAGAAGTCGCTAAAAAGCCACAACGTTCCTAAATTACAAAAAAAATTACCAAAAAAAGACAACTATGCGCGCTGACTTGTCGTTTTTTGAAATAAACTTTTGACAAAAGCATGTATGGAATCAAGAGGGAATGAACTATTGATGGATATCTTTTTCGCAAAATCATGTGAAAACAGTGACTGAAATCAAGAGATCATCATGGGACAATATTACATTATTTTATTGAAATATATAAATGGCCCCGATTATTTACGTATATAGTAGCCTGTTCCAGGCTCCAAGTCTCCAAGATACCAGAAGATAGTCGGGACAACGGATCGAAAAAATAAGCGCGAAAAACCGCGTGAGGAGTGGGAAGCCGTTTTTTGCTCTCTCGCTTCTTCGCTGCTCGCGTACTTTTTTCGCTCGTCTACACTGACCGAGAGCCTGACACAGGCTACGGATAAAGCTTTTTACGTGTTGAGGTAGGTATGGGCTAGGACTTGGAGACCTGTTGCCATCAAGACAACCAGTTTTCAAGATCAATTTCTTGGATTAAAATGTCATGTTCAAATTCAGTCAAAACGAATTTAGATATACTTGGCGTATTGCCTCTCACGCAGCGTCACGTGCTCTGGCCTTTCCTCCTTGGGGAGAATTGCATGATGAGCCAAAAGAACGTTTCCGTGGGAGGCTAATTTGGTGCTTGGTGTACTACTGTAGCCATTCTAGTGTGGGTCTACAGAAGGCATCTCTTATATAGTAAAACCTAAACGCGCGACCACCTCCTGTAGGCAACCACCTATCACAAACACTTGTGAAGGCAAAACCACAACAACAAACCAGTGAGGGCCAGCCAGATCTTTAGTAGAAATAGATCAATAAAATCTTGAATAACCAAATTTTAAAGTTAGAACAGCAAACTGATCCTTACGGCAGGAAGAGTGATAGGAAAAATAAAGAAAGAAAACAAAAATGATAATAATAATAATAATATAATTGACCATTTGATTTTTGTTTTCTTTCTTTACTTTTCCTATGACTCTTCCTGACGTAAAGATCAGTTTACTGTTCTAATTTTAAATCACCTTCCAAAACACCACAATTTTACTCAGTCAAAGCCTAACAACTTGAACTCCTAGTAAATGACCACCACTCCTATTAAAAGTGACCACCACCAGTTTTTTGGATCACAGCTCTAGAATTTCCATTGTTTTTATCTTCCTGTAAGTGACCAGTTAAAGCATGGTTTGATCTCTATGTTTTTTGTATGTAACCACACTACTAAGAGAATGCAATGTGCTTTTAATGAAAACACACAACTACACATATCCTAACTTAGAAATTGCATGCTGTGAACTCTTCCAACATGTAGATGTGTCAGACCTCTTCTAGAAAGGGACCCCCTGTGGTTCAATTCTCTTAAACGACTGCCTCCCGTAAGCATGGCTGTCCACCCTCTGCGTCTTCAAATATTGAGAATTGATAGGAAAGGGATGATAAAAAGACATCATTTGTGCAAAAAAATACTCATTGACTCTGATTGTCACCTAATTTGCGATGACACAAATGTCTGAAAACCAATCAGATTATTACATAACAATGGCATACCGAAGTTGATGAGGAAATGTTTGATGTTAACATTAAAATAGCTCAAACAACATGAAATAGTTGAAATTTTATTGTTGGAAAGTCAAGTTTACTGAAGGAATGGCATACTTTGATGATTATCCGGGAGATTTCATTCTCTAATCTGGAGACTGGAAGATAATGGTCCAAAATCTGGAGTCTCCCCGATTGTCCGGGAGAATTGACAGCAGTGCATAAGCAACCACTAAATCTTCATATTTTGGGTGATTACTTATAAGGGGTTTGACTTTAGTTTAAAAGTCTATTTTCTCTCTAATTCCTTCAGGGCCAACCTTCCATCCTGAAGTCCTGCATGCATAATGACCTGCACTTAAGACTAGTCCTTGGAACTTGGATGTAATTTTGTAGTCTTTTTCACACCACGATTAACTAGATCATGGGCTTCACTTGGCAACATTTGATTAACATCCTGCTCAGTGTAACCTAAAGTGGAAAGTGATTTTTTCATCTGTCTGGTGATCTGCAAAAAGGGAACAAAAAAAATTTTAAAACATTTATAATGCTTGGCACCGCCATTCTCTAGGGCACCTATAGTCAACCTCATCTGTTGTTGATGAGTTTAACAGCATTTTCAAACTGTCGTTAAATCTTTCCATTAAACATTTAAGGGCTCAAAGTGCCTGTTATGAGAAAAAAAGAAGGAGATTTGAGCCCCATAATGCTTAAGGAAATATTTCAGACAGTTTGAAAATTTCGAAATTTGCAAGGATTTGTATGGAAAACCATTCAAGCGTGACTAGGTGGCGAAAGTTGTTCTCCTCATACAAATCCTTCTAATTTTCGGCGGCCATTGCAATCGCTACTTTTGAGATATACGGCTAAAAATTTTCAGGTTACCTAATTTTAAGATGCTCTTTCAGCTTGTGCTAACAAACATTTTTCAAAAATAAACTGTTTTTGTGTTTACTGAAAGCTGATCACATGATCAACTAATGCAAAAGGCCCATTTGGCAAAAAAGCGAAACTAGGCACAGTAAATGTTGATAGTGGAGTTCTTGTCCCGTGTGTGCTCTCCATCAAGTCAATGACCTATGACAGAGGGCACCTTTTTGCAGGATATTAGCTACAAGCAGTGTGAATTTCCGCAAATTGTGTTGCGACATGCAGTTTAATCCTGGGTCTTCTTAGGGGCTAAAGTAAATTAGTTTTAATTGTTACCATCATCATCACTGAAGTGTAACTTTCAAATATTGATATATAACATGTTTAAAACAATGGTTTCCAAAAAAATACAGGTTATTTGAAAATCAAGATTATGAAATAGCTAACCATAAATGGTATTTGTCTTGTTCGCTGTGGTCTACCATAAAGAAAGGAATCTAAAGCTTTCTGGAAGTTGTATCTGAAAAAATAAAATACAATAAAATCATATTATTAGCAGTGGTTATGCACAAGGAAAGCACAAGAAGACAGTTAAGTTCATGGATACTTGCTACCGACTATATTATTTTGATGTGAGTTTCCAAATAAGCCAGAAGCAACTTACTTCCAAAGATTTCCATTGTAAACGAAAATTAGTCCCAGATTTCTCGATCTCGTAATAAATATTTTATACCATCTTTTCCAAAGAGTCTTTTTAAACATTTCCCTGTCGAGCGATCTGTCTCCTCTCCTCTTTTGTGCCCAGATCTTCTCGACGTTTCTAGCAGGCGCGGCACACAACTAGTAGTACCCAGTTTCTCTCTTTACACATCGGCGCGCCATTTTGGATTTTGCGAGGGAACACTGCTTTCACTTCGATAGAGCAGTCTTCTTCTGGTCTTATGCCTGGAAATGCGTCATTGTCATAGAGTTTTCGTCGTTATCCTGTTTCAAGCGGTGATATTTTGAGAAGATGAGTCGAAATCGTGAGAGTCAATGGATCCAGGGTAATTTCATCCGTTCTGGAGGAGCACAGAGAAGCCGAGTTGAAATCAGCGACGATGAGGACGATGAAGTGACAGAAATAAAACAGGTTAGCGTCAAAATAAATGAGTGGTAAATATTAAGTTAAATTTGTTAAATATATGTTGAGCAATTGATCAGAAAAGAACCTGAAAAGAATCAGGCTTGATCAGGCATGTCCAAGTGTGCCATTTTTCGATTCAGGTTCCTTCTCAGTTCTGCAGTATATTAAAAGCTTAGTGAAATTGAATGAATGACTGCCAGGATCGTATTTTTCATTTGATTGATACATTGCCCATGATTACTATGTTTGATTTATTTCTTATATGGGTATCCAGTTGACATAAAAATATTGCAACTTCTTTTTATGAGGTCACACCTGAGCGAACACCAGGAATTTTAATCCTTCGCTAAACCTTTGGATAATGATTTGCACACAACATTAAAAATGGCTACTGGAATGGTCTTTCACAGAGCTGGAAAGAAAGAGCAAATCTGGTTAAGTGCAATTACACATTACCAGCCCAGATGTACTGTATTTCATATAACAGACAAAATGTAAAGGAAAATAAGTTTATTTTGGGACAGCTTTGTGAGAACCAACCCTGCAAAGTACATATGTAATTACAGCAATAGGTAAATAACTAATGTACAACACTCATACACTTGCTTTTGCAAAAAGAAAAAACTGCTACAACTGGTCGATCTCAACCTGTAACCCCAATTAAGCACGCAGCCTTAGTGCCAGTTAGGCCGCCAGTTAGGCTGGGGAAATATAAAATTCTGACCAATGGATAACCAGGACAGGGAACACTGTAGAAGGACAGAGGCTAAGCACCAAAAAAAGCTGGGAATTATCTTCACTAATATACCCAACAAGGCTTGTAGGTGAATTGCCAGTTAGGCTGCCAGAAAAGGCTAGAGTACGACATTTAGGGTAAACAGGTGGCTAACGACCCTGGTTAGAGGTCTGTAACGTTGCCAATCCAACTGCATCAAACTAGACTTTTGTCGCCATCTAAAGTGCAGCTCTGGGACAGCTGACCTAAGCATACCATATTTCCTCAAATAATAGCCAGGGGCAATCATTATTTTTTTGCCCAAAAGGGGGGTGATAATTCGAGGGAAGCAATTATTTCAAATGCTGCTTACTGGAAGTCGTGCCCTAAATATTTTGTTTCATTATCTCATTAAATCAAAAAATGACCATATCAGAATAATATACCGAACGTGGACTTTTGTCCCAATCTGGAACCTAATTTGGTTCCTTGAATAGTTTCCAATGTCAATATCTCAGCGTCAGAGCTTGAATAATTATTGTCACTGATCAATTTTGCTGAAACAGACTCCACTTCAACTTGACAGGTAGGGGATAAAAGGCAGAGAAGATGGTAAGAGGAGTGGGTAGGGGGATGATTATTTCAGGTACTTCCATCTGAAGGGGGCAATTATTAGACAGAGGAGAATAATCAAGGGATGGCTATTATTTGAGGAAATATGGTACATAGAAACTAAATATATTAACTGAAGGAGCAGGTGCACAACTGTGATACCATGGATGTATACAACACAGGCTAAGAAACGGGAAAAAAAAGCTGCAAACTAGCAGAGCTGAGCTACTTCTTACAGCTGAAATAAATTTGGTTAGACAGAGACTAAAAAAAACCTGCCCAAAAAACCCCATTCTTATGGGACTTAACAATGTAATCAAGAATAGTCTGCTCCTAAAATAAAACAAAAAAATTAAGAAAAATCAAAGAGCAGTTGGTTCAGAAGCCTAGATGACATTGAAGTGATATACGCAGCTTTATACACCCCCGGTGTGGCTACCCGTGGTTCCCCTGGCCTAGTACCAAGGCCCTGTTGTATCTCCTGCTGTCAAAATATTTGTTTCTGCCTTCTTCGCAGGCTCATTCATCGGAAATAACATTTTCCATTATATCTTTGTCTTTAGATTTGTACTGACTCTCAGGCTCTGATCCTCTTTTGTTGATCTATAATTCCAAAAATGTGTTCTTACCGGTATTGACATACAGTATGTCTGGGCTACCTGTGGTTACCCAACATTGGAAAAGAAAGGTCAGCACTCATGAACATCCATCAAAACGCCTTTTCACCTGTTATGATTTTTACACAAGGTAGAACTGCTTTTTGCTTTCATATCACACTTAGATGATATTTCAAGCTGGAAATCATTTATGAAAGTGCAAGTCTCTTCAATTTAAAAGAAATAAAAATTGATGTGTATAATTAGTAAAGGCAGTGCTTAACCCTAATCTGTAAAATGCAGTGCTTAACTGGCTAATCCAAAACGATAAGGAATACTACGCTGTGAGAACTTCATAAGGTGTCCAAGGGCCTTTCGACAGATGTTAAAAAGTGCTGACCAAAAGGAAAAGCCTACATTATTATATAACTATGTTTGTTGTTCTTATAATCCAGCAAAGTTCCAGTGACACTGGATGTAGTGATAGGACATCTAGATTCAGAATTAGGAGACAGAAAAGGGAAGCTGCTCAGGAAGTGAAGTTTTCTGGTAAGTCAGGAATACGTCATCAACATTTAAATTATTAATAAATTTTTTATAGGTTTCAAGCAGATTAGTTTTTTGAAAACTATCAAGAAAAAACTTAATTAAAATGTATTTGCTGCAATGTTATTGAATGCAGGTGATGAAGAAATCAATGAAGAGTGGGAGCAGTTACAGGTAAGCATTAAGGGTACGTTCTTGTGTTTCCAGTTCTTCTTTATAATTTGAATTGCGAAATTAATGAGAAATGGTAATCTGGGTTGGAAAATATATTACATTTGGCCTAGTCTATGCCACAAATTTGCTCTTGACTCCAAAGAATTCGTACTGCAAGTTATTCTGACTCCAGCTTTTAGCCCAAAAATGCTCAGTAGAATTTCATCTACATGTACAAGGTGAGATGCAGTCTGCAATGGAGACAAGTTACCCTTCAGGCTGGAACTTATCCTACATTTAGCTTCCATAGCATGAAGTGAGTAAGAATATTTCTACAAGGATCCATAACCTTGGTCATTCAACTTTAACTGCAATGATCTTCACATTTATTTCAAAACATATGAAACTCAGCTATTTATCTTTCCTTCTTCACTTTTGCCGGGTATATTATGACCCAATTTAATGACCAGTTCCCAGGTGGCTTGCCAGCTCAGTCGGTTAGAGTGCCTCAGCAGTCTCGTAGAGGTCAGGGGTCAAATCCTGGCATGCCTGAATTTTTTTCAGGCTTTTTTTTGTATAATCTTTTTTGTATTTATACTTGTTATAGTAATGGAGTGCAAGTAACCATGTATTTTTGTTTCAACAGCAAGTGATAAAGTTAAGCAAGCTTGAGGCAGAAAAACAGGAGGAGAGAAGGAAAATGTGTGGCACTTTGCAAGATGTGGTAAATGGTTTTTGTTTGCTTGCTATACGTTGATGTCTAGAACTTTTTATTTCACTATATATTTGTCTTGGGAGATGCGTTTCTTGGTCGCTAGTGTCATACAACCCCTCTCCATGACATTGCGCCCCTCCATGGCTAGGAGCCCATATAGGGACAGACAAGCCTGTCACTGAAAGAACTGTCTCATGGAAGGTATTTTCTCATTTCTGTTGCGAACATACCGGTAATCTGCAAAATTAATGATGCTGTTCTTTGCGGTAATGTCATAACCTGTTGTAATAAGTGACTTGCATTTTGAATGCTTTGTTTGTCAATCAAGAGTCCAAAAATCTTGACCGTGTTGGTGTCTCCTAGTTCAACCCTATAGGTATTCCTCTAAATGTATACCGGTATATATGTTTAATACTGGTCAAAAGTTAATTCAGGTTGAATTCTTTTAAGCTAAAGGTTGATTCTCAATTTTACTTGTCTTCTAGCCCTAATTCAAGAATTAGTAGGGTTAGGAGACAAAGGGAATTGAGAATCAACCTAGGTTAAAACATTTAACCTTAATTTAATATTGACCTGTAACATAATTATATAGTATGCTCCTATAAATATTTGAGAGTGGTATGCCTAATACTTCTCCTTTCAATTTGCCTTGTATATGCTTTTATGTTGAAAAGAGAGTGTCATATTAGATAGAGTCACTGGTGCCCCATTCTATGCAGCTCTTCAGTTGATTCATGTTACAGAACCATGTGGTAATATAAGCATCCTGTGACTCATGCACCCCTTTGATTTGGTTTGTAGATGAATCTTCAAGTAGAAATTGAACCACTGAACTCAAGTAGTTTGAAGAACCAAAACAAAAGAAACAAAACAGGTTTGTAGAGTTATGTTATGTCAGTAAACATGTTGCTGCAGCAGTACATACTCTTTGGTACAAGAAGTTTTCATTTCTGCATGGCCCAACAGAAACGTAATGAAAGTTGTAGTGGAACAAAATGAGAAATAATAATCTTGCCTGCTTTGTTTTAGCTGTAGGTAATGAGAGAGATCAGCGAGAAGACTCATCATCTCCAGAACTGTTTTCCACTCCTCCTGAAGATCAAGGAATCTCTGACAATAAGGTCTTTAATCAACAGAATGATATTTTTTTTCGGAATTAATTCTCACCCCACAAAAGATATACCATGCAACTTTTTGTTGTGCTGTAAGTAGGTTGAGCATGATCATCCAGGTGAAGCTGGTCCTGAATAGGACTGTTGTTGACAGTGACTGACGTTGCGACAAACTGTGCAGTAGTCATTTTCAGAGTCTAAATGTGTTGTATCACATCAGTTGATGGCTTTAAACTCTGGTTATTGACATCATTGGTCAATTAAGTCGCGATGTTATTGGTCATCTGTCAGTTAATTCATGATGTTATTGGCTATGAACACTTGAAATGTCATTGGTGCGTTTCAATCCAACTATTGTTACAGTTTAACCTACTTATGAAATGACTCCTGGGTTCAAACCTTTCACAGTTTTTTGTTGTGTCTTACATTGTAGGTTGAAGAAAAGGTTGATAGTGATGCAGAGTTTCCTGATAGTCCTTCATTACCAGTGAACATGAGATCGCCTGATGCTGGAAATTCAAATGACAGACAAACGAAAGAACAGCCTTCTTCAACTGCACAACCATCACAGTAAGGTTTGGGGCCGACGTAAGAACAATTGATAATGAACCTTATTCATGATACCCGCCATCTTTACACACGTTTTAGGATCGATGGGATAAAAGCAATGTTACGTAGCATTTCACAAACAATTGCGGTCGTGTTTGTTTATTCTATCAAAATAAGACAAATGAATTAATTGTCAAACCACAAAAAGTACAGTTTAAGTTTGAACAAAAAGTTTGCTTCATTTTGTTCGCTGTGACAACATATACGGTCTAGCTACTGCATCTTAAAGCAGTAACAATGATCCTTTTCACCCATAATTATCATCTTTAAGATGAAAGTTCTTGATTTTCTCTTTTCTAGAATAATACCCTTGATTTCTTGCAATTTTGGCAAATCTTTTCGCTTGCTTTTTTCACACACTTCTCCTGAATTTGCACTGATGACTTTATTGTTGACAAACCAACATTTTACAACTCCCAGAAAATGAAAAACCACTGATGAAAGATTTATTTTATAAAAGGTCTTGGTCTGGTCGTATCTTTCCCTCCATTTTATTTTTCATTACAAATGTCAATAATGTGCTGTCATTAGAAGTGAATTTAACCAAATGTCCCGTCATGAAAGGATTCAATAGGAAAAAGCCTATTATTGACCAGACTTTGTTGGTTGACCAGCCGTTATTTCAAGCCCTGACTATATTCTAACGAGAGGGTTGTAATAAATCGGTGTATAGGATCAGTGTAAAGACCCTTTGTCACTTTCCATGAATTATGCATCTCATCTTAAAGTGAGGGCCCATGGCTTGACTATTACTTAACTATACTCAGTATAGAGCGGTTTTCATTTGAGTGTCGAAAAGTAATTGGTTTTGCACTTTCTACACGATGCGATTGGCTTAAAAGATTCGCGCCACCTTTTCATCCAATCAGAAGTAAAACCAAAGCCAATTGTGATGCGCTCGCATGCATTTTCCCGTGCTTTGCGTCAGCCACATGTAATTACTTCGAGTTTTGATTGGTTCAATGTATTGTCTGTGTCCTATGTGATTGGCCAGAGTAATTACTTTGGTTTTGGTTTTACGACACTCAAACGAAAACCACTCTATATCTCTAGTTAACTACTCAAAACCTTATTTCCAATTGCAGGCAGGAAAAGGACACCAAAAGAAAGTTCGAGTTGAGAAGAACCAGACAGGAAGAATCTAGTGTGGTAAATAAGAGAGAGAAAATTGGTGGAGATGATGATGATGATGGTGATGATGATGATGCAAAAGTGACTGTGTTAGAAAATGACAAGGAGAAACCTCAAAATGAAAATTTGGAGGTTGACAAAAATGTTTTACATGGAGAGAAGCGTACGCTGCAATCAGTTGTAAATGATGATGATGATGATGTAACAGATGATGAAGACCCTATTCTTTGTTTAAGAAAGAGAGTCTCTCTGAAGCGCCAGAAATTAACACAATTTTTGGAGGATAGTGACTCTGAAGATGTTAAAGATGTGGCCAAGAGAGGTTCAAAAAGAACCTCTGATAAACTGAGTGATCCAATACCCAAGAGGGTTGCTGTTGGTGATTTTGATAAGGAGAAAACAAGGAAGGACGAGAGTATTTCTTCAAAGGAAAAACAGAACTCTTCACTTTCCAGTGCACAGCCTCCCAGTGTTCGCTTTTCAAGAGTGTACAAGAAACCAAAGTATAGACCTACGACTGTGAAAGAAATCATGAAGGCAGAGGTTTATATTGCGCCTCCAGGATTTAACATTCCATCGTACACTAAGCTGATAATCAGAATGTTAGATAGGTACAGGAAACGATTGCAAATTGCACAATCCAAGGTTAAAGTTCGTCTCCCCTGGGGACACCCTGTAGTGGCTGGTAGTAACTCTAAAACTTTAGAACTGAGAATGCCTGGTAAAGCTTCTGCTTTTTCTTTCCTCAGAGGAATACCACAAGATGGTAAGTTTTCTTTTACTACAATTCATACACAATGATTGTCAACCTTTTACATGAGTAAACATGTCGGTTCACAGTTTGGGTCAATGGTAAGCGAAATTCAGGACTGGTAAAATCGTCCCAGAATTGCATTTATCATTTGTAAAAGTCAGTTCCATTCACTGAAAAACGGTTGTGAAGACCTACATACAAACTGGTATCAAAGATGGCTTAAAAGAAATGGAACATGAATTGCCATTGGAAACATTCCGTGTGGCGAAACAGTACTACCTTATCTGTTGCTCCTGGAAATTTCGAATGGATTGAGCCAAAGAGTTGTGTTTCATCATTTTACTTTCCAACTGGTTTTCTCCCCCCCTCACCCCCCCTTCCCCACCCACTCCCAACAGGATTTTGAGCAATTAAAGCCTCTTGGTAAACAATTTGAAAATAATATTAATTTGCCAACAACTTTTTTTTCTAAATTGTAAGCCAATGGTTGTCAAATCAAGACATTAAAGCTCCAAAAACTGGATGCCCTCCTGTCTGAAGCACGGGGTGAAAGGGACACTGTTGTGGACTAGAATCCTCTATACAGGGAATTAGCAATACTCCTGGTGCTTCATGCTAGTGAAACCTGGATTATTTTCAGCCATATCTTAGCTGGAGTTGCCATATTACACCTTTAACTTTACCATTATTAAGTTAGTAAAGCCGGAGGCATCACACTACCTGTTAAAAAAAAATATATATATGCATATGTATTATTGTCTAGTTTGGATTGTTTTTCATAAAAGTAGTTGCTTTCTCCTTGAACACAGTTAGCGATGGAGATAACACTACCTCGGCTGGGAGCTGATTCCACTCCTTAGAAGTCCTCAGGAAAAAGGAGAATTTAAGGGCATTCTTAGAGCTAAAGGGCATTTGGAATTTATACACATGACTGTTCTGTGTTTGTACTCTTTAACCCTCTCCCTCCCAAACGTGGTTAAAGTCAAAATTCATCCAAATTTCATTTTGTAAAATGTCAAGAAACAAATAGTTCCATGCAAAGGTACTACTAAAGAGGTTTCTTATGAATGGTCACACAGTAGGATTTTGTCCACAGAAGAGTCAGGCCCAGTTCAAACATCTAACTTTTCATATACCAAACTTATTACCTATTTGGGTTGACCTAAATGATATATGTTTAAGTTTGATGGTTGATTCAGATGTCATACTTAATTAGGCAGACTAAATTCATTTTCACAATGTACAATGGTCTACAATGCTTGCCAGTAAAATTTAATTACAGTACTTTATGCATTAGATTCTGCACATGAAAAGTTTGATGTAGAAAACAAAGTCAATCCACTGTTGAAGTTCTCATGTGGGTCAGTTGAACTTATTTCACAAGTGGACCCAAATTAGCTCGATTGGACTTGATTGATTCAAACATCAATCTTAATACATGAAAAGTTTGATAACAGTATTTGAACTGGGCCTTAGAGCCACTTTACAAGACCTTATCTTTCACTCCTCTCGGTCAGTTCACTTCTGTGACGTATCCAAGGCGTGCTTGGATCACGTGACCCGAATGCCTTGGCGACGTGGAATAATGAGGCCTAGGGACTAGGCAAACTCTGGGTGTGAAAGGGTTAACTTTCCATGCCTTGAATAAAAATAAAAATGTAATCTTCAAGATTCATGACAAAGACACATCTAATTTTTTCTTTTCATTTCTGCAGCAACTGGCACAAGTGTTAAAAATAACTCAGATTCAGATGTTTCCTATAGGAGAAGAACTTTGAGAAGTTCTGGAAAACTGACAACACAAGCAGCTACCAGTACCTCGACTAGCACAACCACACATGAAACATCATATAAAGTAGACAGTGACAGTGACGGTGATGAATTCCTGAAAACTTATTTGGATGATGTGCGACCAAAACCTTCTGTTATTACGTCAAGTAAGAAAGCCAGTCTTTTAACAAGAAATGACAGTAGTTCTGCTAGTCGGTCTGCAGATCAACAAAATTTACAACCTAAATATGATGAAACATCATCTGTTAAAAAGCAAATGTCAAGTAAGTCTAACCTGGGACTTTCAAATGATGGCAAAACAACAAAATCGCATGCTAAAATTAAAACTGCGGATACCAACATATCTGTGCAAAATGGTAATTCAGATGTCTTATTTGGCGCTGGTGTTATTTTGGACGCTAATGCAAGTGAACTACAGTCAAATACATTTGGTGCCTCAGTTAAATCACCTGGGAAAGATAATAATGCAAAAAAAGATTTCATTACAAGTGAAAGTAAAGTCAAAGATAAAAAGGAAGGAACAAAAGAGGTAAATCAGCCGGACAATCAGACAAACAAAGATGATGCAATCTCCATGGAAGTTGATGAAAACCAAGCAGACAACATTCAGCCTCCAAAACGCAGAAGTATCCTGCATCCTTTAGATGATGATTCAACTGATGATGAAAGAGATATGTCTCAGCCAATTTTTTCTCTTCATCGTACAAAAGGAGACACTTCAGTTGATGTTGATGGTTCTTCATCAAAGGAAGAAAAGGGCAGTAAATTAGGAGAGTCTGTTGTAGATGCTGACAATCTTGCCCTACCAGACTCTCAATCGATACTGACACAAAGTGGATCTCAAGAGAACCTTGGAAAAAGTGTTCTTGACACCTTAACCACTGAAAATCAAGGTGTTTTGGAGCCAGAGTTACTCTCCAATAACAGTTCGACAGAAGGGTTTACATCAACCACAAAAAGGACAGTTAAGAGGGAAGGTGACAGTCTCACCATTGATTTGGACAGCGAAGATAGCCAGAATGCCCGACAAAAGCGTTCTGAAGCAGCAGATAAAGCAGCTGCAGCAGCTGAAAGAAGACAGCGGCTGTTGACCAGAGGAAAGCCACCAAGAGATACCCTGTCATCAAGGTCATTATTGAGCATTGTTATTGTTTGATGTTTAGACAAATTATTTGTCTGTGATAGTTTTCTAATCACTGTTATTATTCATTCAAAATATTTTGTCATTTCTGATTGGCTCCAATCCCCCCATTGAATGCTTCATAACCAGCTGGTGCTCACTATATTTGGAAAATTAAGGTAATAACCCATTGGTTCAATGGTATGGACTAGAAGTTGCTGCACCACCACGGGTTATAAGTTTCAAGTCTGTATGAGGGGGAAGGGGGCAGAGGGAGTGGTCAATAATTTGAAGTATTATCAGACAAGGCATGGATCAATACTTTAGCAAGCCACTGTTGAGGGAAGGAAAAACATGAGTTTTTTATTAATGTCAGTATTGAATCATATTATCATGTCATGTTTTAGCTCTTTCGCTGCCTCCTCTGTGAACGAAGGTGATGCACACAAGGAATCGACTGTTGAGTGTCCTCTTTGCTATCGTCATTTTCCTTCATCTGAGATACAAACACATGCATCAGACTGTCAAGGCCCACCCTCACCTCCCCCCAAGGCATCATATTCACAAACCCAGAGGGAGATGGCTGGTACATCAGGTGTGACAAGGTGAATGTCTGGATATTTTGTACTGTTTGTCATGTGGACGTGCATCAGACTGGAAAACACATGGAAACAATGAACTCTGCGCATTGTCTACTGAATGTTTTAATCTCTACAAAACAGGGAAGTAAGCAGATACTGAGAGTGCTGTAAAGCAATGTGTCACTCCTGCTTTGATGTCCTCTCTTAATTGTGGATGCAAGTGTAGCTAAAGTTCCTCGTAGCCTAAGCTGTTAACTATAGTTGTGTCGAAAAACCCTTTCTCTCCCAAACTCAGCTAAGAAGCTGACATGTAAGTAGGCTCGATTTCCGCCGTCTCCCGGGTCCGGGCTCATTTTCCCGAACAGCGGCTGGTAATCGAGCCTAACATGTAAGGTACATCTAACTTTAGACAAACTCTGATCATTCAGATGAAAACTCTTTATCTGTTTTTTTACATGGCCATATTTGTTTAGTATGCTTTGTAACGTTGTAGTGTCATCTTTTAATGTACAAATCTGTTCTTTAGCTTGGTAACATTTGATTTGCTCTATTTGGAAACTAGATTGCAAAATTTGCAAGTAGTGATTGTCGGTTTCCGGTCCTTTTGGGAGTAAAATGGCTTAAGCAAATTCAAATTTTCCAACAAATGTCTATCAATAATACAATGAGAATAATACATGACAATAAGTGAAACAAATCCTCTCAACTAGTTCTTCAAGGTAATGTATGGAAACCAGTATGGAGAATTTGTAGGTGGATATTGAAGCTTGAAGGGGTAACCAGTAGTAAGCTGTCAGTCATTTTTGAAAATAACTAATGAGTGAGTTTCTTAGACGTATTGTGACACCTTGAATGAGCAAGTTTTCATTAAATCAACAAGAAATTTGCTCATTCAAGTAGATCTAAAGTATAACCATTCTGAACTTAGGCTGCTCTTTTTCAGTCCTGGTCCCCGTGCAATTTACCAAACTTTATCTGGTGAAAGAGGCCAGTTAAAAAACCTGAAAGTTTTCCTTCAACGGTCGCCATTGGCTGAAAGGAAGATCCTTGAAAAAGCTAACCAACCACCAGAATCAGGCAAGAAAAATCTTGATTTTGAAAAGAAAGTTTCTTCTTCTGGACAGACTGGAAAAATAGGAAAGTTTAAAGGTTTTCATCAGAGCTCTGCTGAGGGCGCGAGAAAACATACCAGGACAACAAGAGCAGCCGTAAGAACAGAATCAGAGAGTGAACGGAGTGGATATGAGAGAGAAGTAGACGAGGAGGTCTGCAGCTGGCTTGATTCATCAAGGTCTTTATCAGTTTTTTTCTTTCTACTTTTAGCTGTAATAGAGTTATGACCGTAAAGTACTATGTTGGTCGCAGTGAAATGGGTGCTACTTTTCTTTTCTAGGGAGCAGAGAAAAGACGGCTCGACTATGATAGTTGCTAGTGGGGATTATAGTATTAGTTGAATAATAGAGACGTCTAAACACTTATAATAGTTTAATCCTTCCCTACTGATTCCTTAACGTTACGATAGATGACGTATGAGTAAAATAGAGGACCTGTTAGCCTGCAAACAAGCTCGCCGGGGCGCTCTGGCGACGTGGCGGGAAAAGGAAGGAGAGCTTGCAACTGCCTCTCTGGAATTTGAATATCTGCATCGGAAAAGTCAATGCGAAATGCTAATTGGCGGAGATGACATTAGTAATGACGTCATTACTCTTGGCACATGTTTTTCAATGTTTGTTTACATTCGCGCTGGTATCCGCTTCGCGCTGATTGGTGGAAATCTGACAGCTCGATGGGGAGCCACAGGGCTGGAGGTGGAATTCAAATTCTAGAGAGGCACTTGCAAGCTGTCCTTCCTTTTCCCGCCCCGCCGCCAGAGCGCCCGGAGAGCTTCCTCGCAGCTAGACCTGTTAGGACATACCATCGCCCACCCTCACTGCAAGTGAGGCTAAAGTTTATAGAAAGACCCTTGTGCAGGGGCGTGTGTAAGAGAATAGAGAGGTAAAGCAACGACGAGGGTAACGAGAACGTCAAAAAAGCAGTAGATTTAGATTAGCAAAACTACAACTTTGCACGTTCAACCCCCTTGTTGTACATCTCTTTGCCGTCACTGCACGACTACGACGTGAAACTTCCTTATTTTACGTTTTGTGTAGGACGTGAACCTTCACGACCTTCTTTTTCTTTTCCTGAGCTTCGATAGAGCCTTGTACAATTTAACTCCAGGAAAATTTGCCAACATTTGGCGAACTGAGCGAGATAAAATAAGCGCGATAAAGTTTGAAGTAGCGCGACTTGACTTTTTAAGTGACCTTTTCGTAGCCGGTCGCCGTCGTTGTTGCTTACGGTCCCTAATGATACAAATCAGAATTTTAGTCTCATGCGCCTCCGCTGGGGCCTGAGTAACGCACGCGCGAAGGAGACTACCATGCTTCCTGACAGAAACCCCTTTTTTGCAAACGTAATGTGTTGAATTGCATTATGGGACCAATTTAGACCTCAATAACAGCGAATAAGGAACTTTAGTGACGAGGACGGCGACGGCAACGAGAACTTCAAAGACGCAATAGGTTTATTTTGCAAAGCAACAACTTTGCACGTGCAGCACACTTTTTGGTACATTTCTTTGCCGTAACTACACGACCACAACGTGAAATTTCCTTATGCGACGTTCTATGAGAATAAACACACGACGGCAACAATTTTCTTTTTCTCTCTAAACTTGGGTGCGCCCCACAAGAATTTGACTCCAGAGAAATCTGCCTACATTTGACATTTTAATTGAGTTGGAATAAACCTGACAAAGTTTGAGAAAACGCGAATTCATTTTAACGGTGTTGTTTGCGCTGCTGTCGTCGTCGTCGTTGCCAAAGCTCCCTAATAAAAGAAGCGATGTCGTCCCTAAAACATTCCCATAGTGCAGTTCGATACACACCCCGACCTGATCTGACGCACAGCCTGAAATGGCACTTATATTAGGCAGGCTTTTTTCTCTTTTTGAACAAATTATTACAGAAGGAAACTCCAGGATTCCTTTCATCGCTTTGCTGTTGAAGAAAGGAATCCTATTATCTTATTTAGACAATTTTATTTCAAAGTTCCCCTGATCATTTGCATTGCTTGAAAACATTTTTCTTCTTTGCACAACTAGGTTAATAGATGAGTATTTTTGTTATCTGTTTTTCTAATATATAATGATTTAAAGGGTTGGTTCCACATTTTATATATAAAAAAGACAAAGAATTGGATACCTCAATTCATAGATAGAATTATATTTTTTATTATTGGTCAAAGTTCATGCTCAGTTAATGACTACTCAGTCACCAAATTTATTGTTGGTGTCATAAAAATTATTTTTTTTATAGTTATCCACTTGTTTGTTTATCGTTTGTCTCACGATGGTCACTCTTTTATTGATTGGGAACTTGCCTATTTGTAAACAGCCTCACCATTCTTATCTACACGATTCTTCAGATTGATGTATCTCAATATTTTTGTGTACACGATTCTTCAGAAAGGTGCCGTTTATTCACTAGCCGTTTGACACAACCGGTCCGAAGTGCCAAAAAATTTTAGTTTTATCAACCGAATTCAGAAAATCAATGTACCACCTTACAGATTCAAAGCTGACGTTTCGAGAAATACCCTTCGTTAAAGTGGACGAAGAACTCTCGAAGTATGGTCATGCTTTGTTATCATGGATTTCCATGTCAGAAAGTAGGCAGATGTAATCGGGTATGTGCCGCTGAACAGGGTCTGGGTTCAGGGTCTTGAATCTCAAGGTTTCCTATTTCACCATTTAGTGTCTTGAATATGCTATCTTTTTGGACCGGATGCCCTTAAGGGAGTGAGAAGGTTAGCGATTAGTACAAACAACACTTTTTCGCCAAAAATGATAATCTACTTCCAGAATTCTATTTTAAAAAATTCGTATGCGAAAGGAACCGACTCAGAGGGATTTGACAGCTGCCCCGGAAGCGGGATTCACCAAAACCTTGGCCTGGGATGTGGACTGGGAAAGAAAACGATATTCAGGATAGAAATGGTAGAAGTTCGAGAATGCGGGATTGTCGTGAAAAGGGAGCGGAAATGAGTGATCAGGACACCCTATTCAGATCCTGTTAAGTAGATAGAGCTGTTCATTAATTTTTCTTTTTTGTTGTTTTTACTCTATTCAGTCCCGAGAAAAAGAGGCCCCAGAAGACATATGGAGGTAAAAGGAATAGGCCATTTGCACGATGACGTCATTTTACTGCTAGGACCAGAATCCTTTAGGGTTTTGCTTTCTTGTGCAAACTAGAGCTTTTGTTGGTTAAACCTCACTGGGATTACCAAATTGAAATATGAAAGGAAAAACCCTGAAGGATTCTGGTCCTAGTAGTAAAATGACGTCATCGTGTAAATGGGCTATTAATTAATCATATGCATAATACCGATTTGGTGGACCATCTATCGGATTGTTAGATTGATTTACTGGAAAAACGTGAGATAAAAAGTTTAAGTCATAAATACCGATGAAAAAGTCTTATGTTCCCACATAAACTAGAAAACTATCAAAGCAGGGAAACCAGATTATCCCTTGAAAGTCTTTTAGGAGTTAATTTTTCGTGTTTGCGAGCTTTCCGTAGTGTAATCCTAGAATGACCCTTGTTGCATCGTTTGTGGCTTGTGCTTTCTACTCGAAAACATTTTCTTCTGTTAGTTATATACTAGTAAATCATCAAGCACACCACGTTCTTTCATCGTTTCTTTAAAGGAAATACCTCAAAACCGTATGGTGACTACATTCCCCTCGATACGTCCAGACATAGTGACGATGATAGAATAATTAAGAGCAGTTCTTCTAAATCTCACGAAGAAAACCAAACAACAAGAACTGGAGAAATAGAATCGTGTAATAGCACATCTGACGAGGATGACGATGCGCTTATGGTGCAGTATGGAACACAACGCGTGTCCCGGCGACAGAGAACAGGATCCAGGAAAGAAGAAAAACAAGAAACAGACGAAAACGAACTGGCACTCGAGCAGCTTGGTGGATGGAAGAAGAAGCGACCGCTTTCGTCATCGAAAAGCTCCAAACCCAGAAAGTCTCGGCGGCTGAGAGATTCTGATAGCGAAGACAGCGATGAGTCAACAATTCTTTGTGCCATGTGCGAGGAGAGAATTCCCAAGGAGATTTATGAGAAACATGCTGAAGAGGAGCTGGAGGAGAGGAAAAGGACAGGGGATGCTCCTCGAAAGGTGGAAGGTTGGTTCACGTTACCTCTTGTTTCTTTTCCATAGTCGCTCGGCATCCCCGCTCTCTTACGTGTGGAGTTATAGGCTAAACAGACGAAAAATTCCCTTTTTTCGAAAAATCGTATCCGGATACGTGTGGACCGGGCCTGAGTATGTTTTTGTCCGATTCTCTGATTTCAAGTGTTGTCTATCTCCATCCACGTCTCACATCTATTTTTCAGCTCTTGCCTTTCGTCGTTTTGTTTCAGTTGTTACGGCAAAAGATTCAAGTAGAGAAGGCGGCAGGAGTGACCACAGAAGGTGAATATACTCTAATATAACTTGTTTCATTTAATTCCGAAAGTGCCCCTCTTTCCACCTCCATTGCTTCCAGTCAGCTGTTGTTTGAAACAAACTGTGAGTGCCACGTCGGAGTGGAATAAAACACAAAAATTGGGTTTAATCAAGTGATTGGATTTAATCAAGCGTCAATTTACCACCTTTTTATTAAAAAGACACAGAAGGTGTTATCTCGAGCGCTTTCCTTCATCAGAGAGATTCAAGGGAAAATACAAGCAAGAAAAAAATTCGGGTGAATGAAAGCTGTACTTTCAATTGGTATTCTTTACTTGGTATGTAGTTCTGATGATTGTTTGGTTGAAATCCTGTGGTGGGACCATTTCTGCAACAATGACTCGACAGTAATGTTACATGATTCTATTTGTTTCAAA
This sequence comes from Porites rus, assembly GCA_964035705.1. NCBI lineage: Eukaryota > Metazoa > Cnidaria > Anthozoa > Scleractinia > Poritidae > Porites > Porites rus. The sequence continues at coordinate 4,312,005 of OZ037996.1, read as the reverse complement.
GTTTTTAAAAATAATCTTATTTTATTTGCAATATTAAGTTGGGGAAATGTTGGCTAACTTTGCATGATTGTAACCCGTGACTTAGATAAAAATGTATACCTCTATCTTTCCTATTAACACACAACTACCTTATAAAGCAGTTACTGTATCACATTTTAAGGGTTGTTAGACAAGAAAGGACAGACTTGGTTATCCCCTTACAAAGTTCCGGAGCAGAATGCAGTGAGGTCGACGATAATGACGATTTTGACTGGGACGCTGTTAGTGATTCACCAATCAAGTGCTTCCAGTTTACAGAAAATTGCACCAGTGGCGTGGACTTTCAGAATCAGTTTGAACACCTCAAAAAGGAGAAGAGCGACAGGAGGCGGGGAAATCAAGAACGATATAAAGGGTCGGATACCCGTAGGGGTTATGGACAGTACGATAACCGTGGGGAGTACGGAAGTTCCGGTGGAGGTTCTAATAAAAAGGGACATTATAGAGGATCGTATAATAACGTTTATGGACGTGGCCGTAGAAAAAAATATAGTGGGAAGTCAAGGGGATACCGCGGCGGCAAAAAATAACATAGTGATTCGTTCTTTGTTTATATACTCATTCTCCGGTTTGTCAGATTCTCCGTTGTTTGGAGACGTAATTAATTGTGAACTGGTTTCCGTTCAGTAAGGTTCAAAATGTTCCTGTTTTACCAAAGCCAATTTCAAGGGAGCGCTAGCTACTTAGTAGGTGTTTCCTGAGCGGAAAATACCATAATATTCTTCAAACTGCCGTTTGCGTAGGGCTTCATGCAAGCCTTACTTTTGCAGTATTTTTGTTTGTCTGTTTGTTTGTTTTTTGCACAAACTGCACGTACAGTGTATGTAAATTTACAAGGAGCTGATGCATTGCAGGTGCTAATCGTGCAGCGAACAAAACACATTGCAAAAGCGGGGTTTACATGAAGCGCCTCCCAAACGGGAATGTAAAGAATGTAATGGTATTTTCCGCTATGGTCAACTGCGCAAAAGGACTATCATGTTTTAGGGAACAAATTGTAACCCAGTTTCCTGTACAACCTTCGTTCCCATAGTGCAGTTTTAAACAACATCAACTCAGTCTCGCGCAATCTCACGCTAACGTCAGAATAGCCAGTAGACCTCTTTAGTGTGTTTGTTTTGTTTTCCAATCATACTTATTAAAGTTGAATGGTTATGAAACCCGTTAGACTCCTTTGTTATATGTTTTTGTTAGCTTTTTTGGACCTGACCGTACATTACGTTCAATAGCATTCTAATCATTTTGAACTTACTGACCAATAGAATCATCGCATTAATTTATTCAGTCACAATTTGTGAGCAAAAAACAATGGTTTGTGTACGGTCAGGGAGCTTCCCTGAACATAAACTACAACACCGTTGTTTTCAACTTTGATGTTTGCCGGCTTTCCTAACCAGTCACCTCTATTAATTATGTTCCAATGAAGGTCATGTAATAATACTTCAGGGAACTGTTTCTTTTAAACTTTTGGTGAAAAACAATGAAAAATTCCATGGGGGAAATGCGACAGCTATTTTCGCGTTTGTTGCAAATGAATCCACCCTTTGTCAACCCTTTGTCTTATTTAGGTGCATATGTATGCATAATTTATGAAAAAACAAAGCATTAACTTCATTTAGAAATTATAACATACAAGCTAAAGAGGTCTATTCATATCTAAGTGAGAGTTGACATAGTGATCATGGGTCTAATTTATAGAAAAAAATAAAACCCAGAATGACTGTGGTAGTTGAGAAAGAAAGGCCTTCTTCTCTTCCTGTTTATTATACCGAATTTAGTTTAATCCTGTAGCCGTAATAATGGTTAACTGACCACCTCCCCCCCTCCCCCGCTAAGTCAATACTAACAATTATTTCTCACTCAGGGCGAAATTGTGACTTAGGGGAGGGGTAGGTGGTCATAGGACTTTCTACCGAACTTACAGGTTTCTCTCTATTTAATCCAAAGTGGCTGATACACCATCGAAGGCGACGTTTTCAGCTCAAAAACTAAAGCATTGCTCACATTAGAAATAAGTTGCTATCCTGTATGACCGGCAATGGTAGGAAAAAAATTCAAGAGTTTTGTGTCAGTGCTTCGTAGCCAAGATACACCCAAATAAAGAACAATTTCACTCTTATTTGGCCCTGTAGTACCTGCCATCATAGTGTTTGTTATGAAATGACGGACCTGTTACTGTTTGTAGGCTGAACGTTTGGCGGGTGGAAGTGATGAAAGAAACATGCGGGACCTTACGATCCAACAACGGCGACGTCCATGAAGACGTCGCTGAAAAATAGACTTCGTATACAAAGCTTGGTTCGTATTTGTTTACAACTACGATTATGATTAAGAAGAAGGAAATAGAGATGAATACGCCACTTCAAAATATTTCTCCTTACAAGAAAAACACCTGAGATAAGAGCCTTGGTTAAATTACAGTTAAGTAACCACAACTGTCTCATGATCGAGATTGGCGGATACAAAACCAAATATAAAGAATCAATAGAGTTTGGCAGGATTGTGGATGTAATCAAATCGAAGACGAAATTCATTTTCTGTTTCAATTTTAATACTGCTGCAAATGATAAAACGAAATTGAGATAATTTCCTAAGGCCCAAATACTAAGTAACTACCTGTTAACGAATGGATCATAAATTATTATGAAATCTGCTTCGTATCTTATAAACAAAGAATTAATTTCATTAATATCATCTTGTTTTAAATTCCTATCGATGTAGTTTAAATTCACCCGAGAAGCGGGGATGTTACATTAATAAAAACAAATTTTTGCTACGACCCCTTAAAGCTTAGTGGTCCCTTGTTATGTTTCGAGAGTCTCGACGTTCTATATTTTCGACGAAAAATTTGTCTAACCTTTCCTCCAAAAAGAAAGACGTTGAATTCTGCTTCATAGAAAAAAAAAGGGCAAAAATGCAAATTAAAACACGCAGCTGACAAAACTCGCATTGATTATGATATGAGTTTGCCACGCGAGTTTGCCATTTTGCGTGAAAAAATTAAACAGACAATACATTTTACACGTCTAGCCTCGCGGGAACTTTGGTATCAGACGTAAATAACACGAGAATTGCTGTAGGCAAGTACTTTTTCAAGGGGTTTAATTTTGTGAAACTAGGAGCATGTCTAAGAAAAACGCATCGTCATCTATCTTTATTTAGTTCAATGAAGTTATGGATTCTAAGATATTTAAGTGAAGAATGTTTTTCAAAGAGGTCAAGTTTTGTGCCCAATCTTCCTACCTTTAATAAACGTTTTGCGTGGGTTTGTTGGCTATATAAGGTGCAAGAAATGTTTTATAGGTAATTAATCATAAATTGTCACTTGAGTCCAGCTGCTCAAGAAAATGATTAAACTGTGACAGTGACGTCCTTTTCGGTTCTAATATTTCATTTTCACCCTTGTTAATAACATTTCTGTTTTCAAACAACGTACGCAAACAGCATGATATGGAAACCAAGAGCCGCACCCCGAGGCAGTGGTCAAATATTGCTCTTTCGAGTTGTCTTACATAGTGAAGGAGGATCTACTGCTCGTGAGGACTTCGATATGGAAAAGATTTCACTTGCTCATTCTGCGGATAAATTCTGTAACCGCTTTAAGGGTTACCATTACATGTCAACAGCAGGAAACGATCCTTTTAAAACAGGATTCATCATAGACGCCATTCTTAACGTTCCGTTTTGCATTATCACTACACTGGCCAATGTTCTTGTTATAATTTCAATATGGCGGTCGTATCAGCTTCGTACACCCGCGAACATGCTGTTAATTGGATTAGCATTGTCAGATTTAGGCGTTGGTTTGGTCGTACAGCCTTTCTTCATTGCTTATTTGTTCTCATTTGCTTTCCACGGTGCCGATAAATTTACTTGTATTTGTGCGGTTGGGTTGAATTTAACTGCTTCTTGTCTTTCGTGTGTATCCTTTGGCACGGTAACAGCAATAAGCGTTGAACGCTACCTTTCACTCCACCTTCATCTGCGCTACGAAGAGATTTTCACAGTGAAGCGTGTCCGACGTTTTCTCGTCGTTTTGTGGCTTCTAGGTGGCCTGTCCCCTATAATCTTGGTTTTCTTTGTTCCTGAATATAAATCGCATTATTTCGTGGTCGGAATTGCACTTTGTTTGCTGATTTCCACAGTGGCTTACGTAAAGATACACCGCATCGTTCGTTCTCATCTCAAACAAATAGAAGCAAACGACGTAAGGCAAAGGGAGATCTCTAACAACTTTGGTCACCGCAAAAAATCCGCGTATAACATGTTTTTGGTTTACTGTGTGCTTATTTGCTGTTACGCGCCATACTTGGTCTGCCTCGCCTTGGGAAAAATCGCTGGATACACAAAAGAGAATTGGACCGCAATTAACTTTGCACTGACAATTGTAAACATAAACTCTACTCTAAATCCAATTATTTATTGTTACCGTATGAGAGATATTCGCAGGGCAATGTTTCATACATTGTATACAACTTTACGATGTAACAAGTAAAGCGGATGGCAAAAGTATCTTTGTTCCAGTTTCCATTAACAATAAACAGGCATTGTATATTGTATCAAGAATGTTCTCCCATGAGTTGTTAGTAACCAAAATTTTGGGCATGTGGAGTACCCTGCGAGCAAGAGGTTTCTTTCTGGCATAGCTTTTAGCATTTGCGAAGGTCGTTCGCGTAAACAACTGCGGGTCGACAAGCCACGCGAACGACTTTGCAAATGGTAAAGGCCATGCACAGAAAGAAGCACCTGCTCGCAGTATAATGTAGAGTACCGTCGTTTCCTTTTTTGAAAAGCTTACTAAGTTTCTCGTTACGATCAAATAACACGCAAATGCAAAAGTTTTCGGCTTTGATCATGAATACCTAGTGTCTTTGATGTCATATGTACACTTTCGTACAGTAAGCGAATTTTATGTCTTACCGATTTACCGCGAATTGAAATGTAAAAACACCAGCTGTCTTTTCTGTATAAAGTTTTCCGCACCCTTCAAATATATACGTCAACGTTGTTATTTATTTTTCATTGCTACTCTGAATTTAAACCTTTTCTGTCCTTTCCTGACAGAGTGAAAGTGGATGTAAAAAATCCGGTCAGGCGTATTAAAAATAATACAAAAGCGTAATCCATGCGTTAGTGAGAAAACATCTGACATTTTATGTCTCCACCGCTAGCTGGTTTTTCGCGCAAAAACGGAGTCGAGTGTCGCGAAATGGCGACTTTTTTCTGACTATTCTTACTTATTCTTACTTAAATATTACTTATATCCAGCTGTGCGTTATCAATGCAAACAGGATAACGCGGGTAATAATAAACCCTTCTTTTTCTATAGACTACATGAAAATAATGACTGATTAAACGTTTGTCCATGTCAGTTTTTCTTATCTATGTTATGTCTTGTATATATAGTAGTTGAAATTTTTTCCGGTTCAAAAACAGTTAAAAATTTTTAAACTGGTTTGCTCATTTTATACCAGTTTATTATTTTTTTTAAATCCGTCAGATGTAAAATTTTAAAATCATAACTGAAAATAGGAATGGCTTCTGATGGCTACTTTTAGAATAAAAACTAGAGTTTGTACAGTCTTAAGGTGATGTTACTGCATGAGACGATTCGCAACGACGATTTTTAGCGCAACACAGAGTTGCAATATTGTTGCGACATTGTTTCGAATGGTTACAACATTGTTCCAGCATTGCAACGCTGTGTTGCGCTAAAAATCGTCGTTGCTAATCGTCCCATGTAACATCATCTTAACACAAACCGGAAAATTCTATCTCAAAGAAGGTCAGAGAAAGAAAATTATTAGGCGCTATTTCAGAATTTTTTTTTCTCTTTCTGAACTTCAGGATATGGCACTTAGGAATTCAATTCCAAGCTGGAATAATCGCAGTGAAGATTGAAAAATCGCGAATTCACTTTTTCAGCGGACGTTTTCGTCGTCTCCGGCGCTGTACTCACTCCTCAGATCTTGAATTTATGAAGGGCTGGCGCGAAAAGTTTTTGCTCACCACGTCATAACAGGATAATGTAGCTTCTGCTAATAAGAGTAACCTTAAAACCAAAGCCGTATGTTAAAACGTACTTTCCGCAAATATAAACAAAGACACTATGTTTTCCATACAAATCGTGTGTTTTGATAAAATTTGCCCTAGGCAAAGTGAGAGACAACAACCTTTGTATAGTATAAGTCATCGTGTTTGACTAGGGATTTCTCTTCTTCCTAGTTCAACATCGTCTTTACTGTTTTTCACGCAAGAAAAATGATTACTATCCGTCTTAATTTTTTTCTTTTACTCCAATCTCCACTCTTCTATAACAATGGAAAGGAATGACTTATAGGTCGATAGGTTAAAAAAAATTGTGTTAATAAAAAAAGAAAAATGGTAATGCTAGTGCTGGCCGTAGATGACGGCTAACAGAAACTAACAGAGGGCATGCGAAAGGGTGCCCAATTATAACATTGTCTCCAAGTTACAGGCGCGCTCGTATCGTGACATAACCTTCATTATTTTTTGCATTTAATTGGCCATTTAAGTATCTGAAACCATCACTGGAATTCATGACGAACTTTTAAATTACAAAAATCACTACGCACGGCACACACCAAGGTCTTTCGACAATCAATAATTCCATGATCTCAACCGAAAGTTCACTCTTGTGTGACCGCTTCAGCAGCTATCGATACGTGAAGACTGTTGGAAATTATCCTTTCAAAACAGCGTTTGTGGTAAACGCCGTTTTGAATGTTCCATTCTGTTTCAACGCTATCCTTACCAAAGTTCTTGTTATCTTGTCAATATGGCCATCCCAAACACTTCGCAAGGCACCAGCAAACTTGTTGTTGATTGGGCTTGCATTATCGGATTTGGGAGTCGGATTAATCGTTCAGTCGTTCTTTATCGGATTTTTGCTCTCCTTCGCTGATGTGCAAAGTTTTCTCTCTCCTTTGCTCTCCTTCGCTGCGCAGGTACTTTCACCTGTTTGACGTCTGTAGCTGTCAGCGTTTTCGGTTCTGTCTTAACATCCGTCTCATTTGCCTCTGTTGTTAGCGTAAGTATAGAGCGGTATATTGCACTTTGTCTTCATCTACGCTACGAGGACATAGTTACAGTAAAAAGAGCGCGAAACTTTCTGATAACGCTTTGGCTTATTGGTGGAACATTGCCTTTCATTTGTGTGTGGCTCACTCCAAAATACAGATCTCATTTCTTTTCCGCTCGAATACTTCTGTGTCTTCTAATTTCATTCGTGGCTTACATCAAAATTTATCGAATCATTCGTTATCACCGGAGACAAATCATAAGTACTGAAATGAACGCTAGAAACCATGAGAAGATGACCCAGCGAAAACGAAACACTTTTAACATGTTCGTGGTACATTGTGTTGTTCTTTTGTGTTTTTCTTCCGTACTCGATCTGCTTGCTTGTTGTCAAATCTTACGACTACACGAATTGCAGCTGGATTGCCATAAACTTTGCACTTACAGTTGTCAATATTAATTCTTCTGTTAATCTATTTATCTATTGCTATAGAATGCGACAAATTAGGCGAGCGATGATAACGACACTATACAAAATTCTCCTACAGATTTCAAAACGCTGAAAGGCTTCTGGCATTTTAGCGTGGGTTTCTAACCTTAACTAAATGCACATTTATGCATTTATTTCAACTCGAATTTGCGACCTGCAGATAAGAACGGTAACATATTTTAGAAGAAACTTTATAAATTAAGAAAAAAGAAAGAAAGAAAAAAGAAAAAATTAGAGTGGAAAATTTATCACGTAGCCCTATTCGATTGTAGATTGGGATAAATTTATGATAATTATGGTTATCCGTACTTTACTGTCAATAGCTGTTTCTTGTTTCTAAAACGGCTGGTAGGTTCAAAGAAATTGCAGAGCCATTTGCAACATGGGGAAACGTTGAGAAAAAACGAGGCCTTGAATGGGGATCATGCAAAACTGATGATTTTATTTCACTTATTATGCATGCATGCAGTCCTAATGATTCGGCAGTTTTTGGCACAAAATGCGTTTATTTAAAAGGAATCAGGAGCCCTTAGAGTAACATTTTATGTCATCATTACAGTATCTCATGAAGAGTGAAAGCTCAGCCGTATTTTGTAAGCTTGAGTTACATGCTCTTAGAGGGGAAAACCGTGCTCAAAATTTAGGTTAATCTTACGTTAAAATTAACCATCCTTCTAGAAACCAGGCCCAGTTCTCGAACTTTAAATATCGTAAATTTTTCTTGGTTGTTGTTGTTGTGTTTTGTTTTGCATAGTAGCGTTTTAACCAGCTAAGACAGTGGGGGAAGTAAAAAATTAATGACTTAAACCTAATCGATTGTAGATTGGGTGAAGAATTATGGAAATTTTACCCATTAGCCCTCGAGTAAGAAAAAATTATGTTTCTTTACAAAACAGTTGACAGGTTTACATACACTGTACGACATTTTAAGGAAAAGTGGAGTAAAAAGCGAGGCCGAGAATGGAGATCATTAGCCTGAATCAGTCACAGAAGGAGTAAGCGACTCAAAGTGATGTCGGAAATTCAGGCTAGGAGATCATTGAAAAACTGAATTTTAATTTAATCATGCATGGATGTAGGCATGAGTGGTCCATAAATTTTATTTATTTAAAAAGCGTTAGAGCGTCTCAAGAAGTAGGCGCTTTAGTTACAGGGACGCCAAGTAAAGCTGAACACTTACGAATAGAATAAACTTTGCTAATCTAACTCTCTGCTTTGACTCTGTCAAGTCCGTCTTTAACTTACTTTACATCAAGCTGAATTCGTAGTGATGAGTCTGTGGTTCTTGAACGAAATTTCTTTGAAATTAACCAGCGGGTGTCTAGCTTTTCTCAAAACACTTAATTGAGTCATTTTACCTTGGTTTTTTGTTTTGGTAAAGCACGGAAAGGAGTCGACAGCTTACGCCATTCTCGCTTTTCCTGGTCTGTCGTTGCTTTTTTGGTTGTCGATGACATCAAAGATGACACCTGGCGATAAACTAATTCCATGAAGTAAACTCCGTCCTTTTCTATTCAACTCTGTCCTTTCTTGTTCTTGTCAGTCTTCACTGGAAAATTAGCCAGCTCTCGAAAGTAAGTTTGCATTGCCTCGTGTGTATCTGAAAGTGAGCTAATTCCCGAAAAAAAATGAGTCTGCTATTTAGAGTAAGAGTGAATATGCAGTTGAAAGTGAGACTGCATTTGAGACTAATTCTGTGTAACAAAGAAGTGAGTCAGATTTGCACTTTAAAGTGAATCTTTTCTACAATGTAACTGCCTGCGAGTGAGCCCTCCATTTGGGTGAGTCGCGAGTATTCACGCGAGAGCCGCATACGAAAAGAGAAGCGAGTACGAGACGCGGGCGAGCCCTCGAGGACACGCCTCTCACTCGCACGTTCTCTTGCCGGTTGAAGAAAGAAAGTTTAGATGGACTTTTACCTCGCTTGGTTTGTTACTGATTTCAGGCGATCACCTACTGTACAACATGGTATAAAATAAATCATTTGTAAAAGACGAAGAAAGTAACATTGTTCAGTACACAATTTGCGGTAGAATAGCTTCCTGACCGTTTGATTACTGGACAACTGTGTCGCGGTTCCATCCAGTTGTCGGAGAAATGACTTAAATCATAGTTATTAAAGTGGAAAGGTTATGAAACCCATTTGACAGCAGGGCCTTTCTTTCAATTGCTTAATTTTGGCGTAATAAAGAAAGATTCTACATGAATCGAGTAAGCATTGTTGTTGAGTATACGCTGCAAGTTGCTAGGATACAGTTTCCAACCCAGGCTTATTACTCCCAGTACCAGTGTACGAAACACTTATTTCCATCCGCCAAACTGACATTGACAGATTAATGATTCGTACACAAACTAAGGGTTAGGATTAGGGTTGGGGTTAGGTTAGGGTTGTTGCTATATATATTCAAATCAAACCATTTATTGTCAGCAATTCCTCGGTGGTGTAGGGATTGAAGTGATGCACTGTAGAGCCGATGCTCCGAGATCAAATCCTACTCGTGCTATCCTCATCTTTTTTATTCTTAGACTTTTATGAACAGAAATTTCAAGAGACAGAGAAATTTCATGTAAGAAAAGTGAAATGTCCTGTGAGAGCCACTGAGAGGAAAATGTCAGTTTGGCGGATGGAAACAAGTGACGACCCAGTGGTGCGATTGGTACAGAGGGCTCAGTTATGACCATCGGTTTATCAATAAACGGATTCTCGCACTCGAAAACCAGTTTGACGAGAGAAAACAAGATTGACCAGTCCAGAAGTTCGGGCTGCGGCGTCTTAACAGGCTTGACGCAATTCAAGCAGAGCCTCCTTCTCTCTTCTTTGACAAAGAATGCTCTACTCGCAGAGTGGCGGCGACAGTGGTAGTAAAACGAGCGCTGTGACACGAATATCAAGTTAACACTGAAGCTTTATTGGCAAACTACCGCAAATTAATACAGCTTGGTTTGTTACTCTTATTTCTTCTCAGTATTAACAGCGCATTGCAATAAGATAATTCTCTTCTTCTACTGTTCTATTCCATTTCTACTGTTCTATTCTCTGCTTCTGTAACTTAAATCCTTGTCACCACCAGAAATTAACACGTGGATTATCTTGGAAGGCCAATTCAAAATTGCTGCGATCTTTGTTAGTGTTCAGTTGAAGAAATCACGCGCTGACGAGAATGAAACATATAGGACTTTATGGCCGGTCACCCATCCCGAGTTCCTGGCGGCTTACGGGTGATCCGATTTTCCTAAGATTTGCAAAGTTTTGTGAGACACGTATTTTCAGTGAATATTATTTAACAATTATTCCTCGAGCCCGAATGGGCTCTGAGTCAATAGCCCATGAGACCGAAGGCCGAATGGTCTATTGACTCAGAAGCCATCAGGGCGAGAAGAATAATTGTTTTAGTAAAATCCAACTAGTTGGTCAAAAATATCAAGAATAAAAAAACTTTTAGCTAGTTAAAGCCAGACTTGAATCCTTTTTTGCCGACAAAAAGCCCGCGAGTTTTGCTACTAGTGGGCTAGAACATATAAACACATATTTTATTTGTGGGCTTCATTTACATTTACATCACGCGTACCTTTTACATTAGTCTGCATGGTATCCCTGTACCACATACCTATTTTAGAAATGACAAAGATTTAACCCATCCTGTGGTAAAAGCTAGTCACAGTTCATCTCTATGATGACGTCTATACCGATCGCGAAAGTGCCTATGATCGCGTCCACCGTGGAATATTGCAGCAAAAGCATCAATGTCATCAATTCGCTTCTTCAGCTCTGCGGGATCACGGATTTCTTCCGCCTCCATCATATAACGGTGGCTTAATTCTCGAAAAACAAACGAATTCTTTCCTGGAAAATAATCATCGTCATCAATGTCATCAAGGTCAATGATGCGCCTTCGCAGTTCTCGCTTCAAGTCCTCGGGGTCGTCCATTCGCTCAAATCGACGACGCCGCATGTCTCTTCGGACATCTTCGGGAATATCCGAGTCCATGTCACGTTCCCACGGCTCTCGCTCGAGGTAATCGTCTTCGCTCATTTCTCTCGTTCGGATTTTCCGAAGCTCACGTCTGAGACGATCGACATCGTGGATCTCTCGAAGTCTCAATTGCAACTCACGCCGTTTATGTTCATCCATTCGTCCGCTTACAAAAGGCGGTTTTTTTCTGCTCCTTCTGCCTTCCTGCTGTTCCTTCGCCTGCTCTCTAATAAGACGTTGAATCTTCTCAGAGTCATCTTCTTCGTTTTGGCTCTCCTGTTTCCCTTCGCTGTTAGTTTTTCTAGCATGTTTAGTCTTTTCTCCAGGAGCTTTTTTCTTCGATTTCTTCTCCTTTTTGTTGGTTTCTTTTCTTTTGTTTTCTCCGCTGTTTTCCTCACTCATCAATTTATCTTCTTCTTCCTCTTCTTGCTTCTCCGAGCCTTCTTCCTCTCCATCTTTCTTCTCCGGTTCAGTTTCATTAAAGCAATCTATAACATAAAGAATATCCCTGATAACAAAAAATTACCTGAGAGGATCTCCGAAGGACAAAAATCTTAATTCATTTCTTTTGTTTTATTCCCCTCAACCTTCAGCCTAGGAGCTGAATGTTAAAAACTCGAAACTGGCCTATTGGGTATCGACAGTAATTTCGCAATTGCGTTTGCATTTAACCTAGTACAGCATTACTAAGGGCCTGTTTGATTGACCGTATTCCAGAACAAGAATCAGAAATAACATAAACTCTTGAAATCACTCGTTTTGGCGTTCATTACTTTTTAATAACTAAAAAAATCTGCTTGCAATAAGATATCCCGATGATCGTAGGGCTTAAGTGGTAGAGAAAGCATGGGAACAAGAGGTTTGCAGCAAAACTTTGGCGTATTCTTATTCCAGACTATCATCAATCCAACGCACCCTAAGCTTTATGATGAGCTCAAAATCTCGCGCCAATCTTCCGCCACTTTCTCAACCAATCACAGATAAAAACCAAAAGCTAAACATCATGGCTTTCTTACCCTCCTCTCCTGGGTCCAATACTCTCTCAATGCATAACCAGTTTGTCAAGTTTTCGTTCTGATGGTTCCAGTACCACTCGACCAGGTCATCTTCGTACGTCTCTACCATGTGCTCGCACTATAGAAAAACAATGGCCATTTCAATATGACACATTCAAAAAGTGGCAGTTGCAGTGTGGGAGCGGTGTAATTGTGCCTTTCAAATTTGAATTCATTGTAATTGGGTTGTAAACATTTCAATTCTATAAAGCTGTTGCTGCCTGCTAAGGCCATCCCTATAAAATGCTTCGTTTCCCATCGCCCGACCGACCCATTTTTTTGGAAAAGTAAAAAAAAAAAAATTCCTGAATCACTTGTAAAGAAGCAAGTACTTTAATTTACAAGCACACGATCTTGTCTTATTAACACCAATTGTCTTAAATTATCATCGATACTTCGTTTTTGTAGCCTTTTTAGACATTTGATAGTCCTGTTAATATACATCTTTTAGCGTCTGATTATATCTTGCAGACTAAACGTGAGATTTAATATGCAATCATGTGTTCATTTTTTTTTTGCCCGACCGACCGACCCACCTTCACGAGAGGGAGGGCGATGGGAAACGAAACATTTTATAGGGATGGCCCAAGCAGTTGCCTTTTAACAGAACACAGTTTGTCATCTAGCGTTTTTCTAAGAGTTACAGAACTCTGGCAGAGTCCAACAAAATTAAATACAAACTTAAATCTTCGGGAGCCGTTACGTTCGGAATTCAATGGTGTTTTACAGGAAGACTACAAGTAAACACTTATTTTCCTCCTTACTTTCCTAGAGTGAGAGACATACGCCAATCAGCTCTCTGCACATCACGCAAAGAGCGCCCTTGCGCGAGATGACTTTCCGCGCAATTGTGTATTTCTCTGATTTCAGCTCAGGGCAGGTGAAAGGAAGGTGATGAAATGGGCGTGGCCGAGCAAAAACAGTGGTTTTACCCTCTCTACTCCCTAGAAAAGATTGAGGGTACTCAGAGCCAAAGAATAATTATAACACTAAAAGCATCTAATATAAAGAGATATACCCTGCTCTTAAGTCGTGTCACTTCCGCGTCAGGCGTTTCCCACATCTCATCAGGAAATCCAAGTTCTACCTTCACACCACGATCCCTAAGACCTCTTAGAGTGTTAAATGTCACACTTTCCTCTGAAAAATTCAAATTAATTTGTTTAATATATTGCAACAGTGTATTTGAATGCAGTGGATAATGAACTGTAGGATGTGAGTTTCTACTGTTAGGCACGCGAAAATCAGAAATGAGTTTAAAAAATGGCACTATCCAACATATAAATGCCCATCCATGGGACAACTTCAAAGGTATTAGGGAAAGGAATGAAAGCTGAGTTATCCACGGGATAGTACTATACACCCTTTGAAGAACTGAGACCTGATGGGTCTTTTGGGTTAGCTGGACCAATTTGAATGACTGATCAGATGGGAATGGATGAGACAGTCATCAGGGTCAGTTTAGTCTGGAACCAGGCTCCAAAACCTTATATAACTTTCAACAATAAAGTCAATTAACGCCATAACAGCTCATGAGCATTCATACCAATAGGAAAGTATTTACATTCTCTGCCACTGCCACTTCGTTTAGTTTCGCCAAATTTAACTACATAAATCGTCGAGTGAAGCAACTGAGTGGTGGACTGGAAAGAAGGAAAGGGCTCATCATAGCTACATCATCATAATTCCATCATAGCTAGAAATTTTTTAAAGCCCTTTTACTCCTGTTCAGAGCCTGGTCCCAGGCTACGGTGAGTTAGGATATAAATGGTTCAGTTGGGACACGTTGGCTAGCCCTAGCCATCCCCTTCTACAGCATAAATCCCTGACTTCCATACAGGACAAATACAATTGTTCCAAAACACCACTTTCTAGCGAAGAAAAAGACAAATAATATTAATTATATAAAAATTTAACATACTTTTCTCATATCGCAATGCTTTGATCTTGTCCTTGTGTACCTTGTAGTCCAACACTTTTGCGCAAGCATTCTCAAGAGCTTCATTTAGTCGCACTTCACTGAAAGGAGAAGTGCCTATCACTATATATTTTGTATGTCACAAGATATTTGTATCACAAATGTCGCACGCAACAGTTTCCAACATTTTTAACACTTTACTTTGACAGATCAATAACGTCTTTCACAGAAGAGGAAATAATCAGACATAAAAGAAAGTGCATTCATTGCATATGGCAGTTTTTGGGATGTAATAGGTTACCATAGTAACATTACAACCTGTTGAAACACATCTCAATTTAAATTTCAGTGCTAATAAATCAAAATCACGTCCCTGGTGATTACTTTTTTTAAATTCCCAAATTGTGATGAGCATGATAGGATACAACTTTTTACAAAGTTTTTTAAGCAGGTTCAGAGCCACCTTAATTTTCCAGCTGGTACAGATCATCTCCCAATGAAACAAAACAGACATAACTGGTATAATAGAAAAAATAGCACTAGTGTGGGGGTTAAAGCTCCAAAGCACTTACGATTTCCTGTAGCTTATTTCTTTGCGCTGCTCCTGAAATATCTGCCCTGTTCGGAATATTTCATTTGACTTTCCAGATCTCTCGAGTTCATCTTCTAATTCTTGCACCAGGTGTTTACAGACTAAATTTAGAAATAAATGGATGTTTTTAGAATTGTAAGTGTGTGTGTGTGTGTTTTTCTTAAAATAAAGTTACCAATATTTGTTACCTGATAATAAAAAAAAGGGCCAAAGCTTTCTTTGCACAGATCTGCCTATGTGTCCCAATAACATTTACCCTTTTTATGATAAAGAGTTTAAGGAGTATTTACAAGGAGGAGCTGAACTGCTTAAGGGGCATGTGGTTCAGAAATCTAAGTGGTAGATATGGTTGTTTGAGACAGTTGGCAAAGCTTTTTAGTGGTCACGAATCGAGGCAGAATAATGAATTGTCATTTGGTAGTAATAAAAAACTAAAGGTAAAAACTGTTTCCACATTTTTACCACAGCTTATACAAAGTAGGGAAAAAACCTAGTGACAGTCTTTTACACAATATGCATCACTGATGCACTTAAACAAAGTTTTAATTGCCTACACACTAGTACCCATATTCATCATAATGCAAAAACGTTTCACTTGTATTTTCATAGTGTGACAAACCACCAACTTAGATCTCATAAACAAAAAAGGGAACTTAGCTCTTTTTTGATTAGAATGCATATTTTTCACCTGTTCATGTAATAAGCTTTAACTTCAGCCAATCAGAGATTGGAACCACGACACTGAACCTTTGAGCATGAGCAAACTGGATTTTAAGTGTTTTGATAGGTGTTCAATTATTTACCTACCACTGACATTAATCTCAATATGGTAAGAGGAAATGAGTTTGCATGCAGATGAGTTGAGAATATCATTGTTCTCGCCCAAAATATCAATTTTGTATCTTCAAAGATTAAAATGCTGCACATTTCCAAAGCTGAAAAAAATAAATGAACGTCTGGAAAGTGGCGGCGGCAATGGGTGTGGGAACGGGTTGGATTTTTTACATTATTGCTTAACTGGCAAGTTGGTATTTGCTTAATCATTTGAATAAAGAAAATCAAACGGTTCGATATGTTGGTCATGTCATTGACAATATAAAATCTTGCACAAAATAGTTCAAAGACGAATCATCATTTGTTCACAAAAGAGACAAATCTAACTTCAGAAAATGATTTTTTGAAACAAAAGTGGGTCTGTTGAAGTAAATGTAAAATTTGAAGCATAGCATTTAGTCAGGAAGGACCGAAGCTGTCTTTAACCAGTCTTATTGTCCCAGCTGCACCAGCTGTCGCGTAAGCCAAAAGCCCGCGAATCAAATAAATATTTTGCAGTTTTGGGAGATCAAATTATCAAACAAGGTTCAAATTCGGGATCGCGTTTTGTAAAGAGAGAATGTCTAGAATGAAGCTTAGTTTCAAGGGATGCATGATTTAAACGAGTTGATCCTAAAAAAAAAAAAACCGCTTATTTCCTTGGGAATGCTTAAATTATCAAGCTTAAGATTAAATATTCGTGCTTACCATGACATTTAGTTGGAAGTTTCTCTTCCTCTTCGTCAATGCTATCTCCATTGACTGAGATAAAAATGGCTAAAAATAAAACCAATGCGAAAAACATTCGCATCTTCCTTGCAGAAACATAAAAAGACCAACTAAGCTGCGGTCCACAGATGTTAAAACAAATAGCAGTAATTTCAAATTAGCAAGATGTTTACATGACATGTTCCAAGGGTTCGAAACTGATTGGCTTTTGCTTCTCAATTGGCACGATTTGCCATTCACAGCGATTCCCTGCCATGCAACGGGACACAATTATTGTTCTTTTTTTCCCTTCCTTCGCAGTCCATTCTAATTTGCAGCTTATTTAAGATTTAAACAAGAAACGATATAAGAGATTCTCTATGCGGCGAACCATGAAGTACCTACCATAATTACGTATCTCTCGCTGACCAATGGCAACGGGGTTTCACAAAGATGGCTTCCACCTTGGCGTCATTTTGCATTCGAAACTTGGAAGTGTTTCAGCCGTTTAGATGTAAGTACGAGAGTTTTATTGTATCGCAGTTTTCAAGAGAAGCTTTAAAATGAATTATTTATAATACAAACTGAATTTTTTTTCTGGGTACAGGTTTGCCTGGAGTGTTTATGCAATGTCGAACGCACGCCAAGAAATCTGGAGGCCATGGAAAGAACCAAGGGAAACCAAGGAAGGGAAAGCGTTTAGGGATGAAAAGATATGAAGGTAGGCGATTATATCGATCAGTAATAAGGCTGAGTGTTAAATTCTCTTTTTTTTTTCAATATTATCCACATCAGAGATGCCATCCTCTGTAGATATGAAATCTGGAGATATTTTTTTCCCCAGACTTTCCCCTTGGTCAACCCACTCTACTCGAATAAATCGACCCTGTCCTCAACTTGAGTTTGTACTAGTTGCGATAGATACTCAAAAATACTGCCAGAAACCGTAATACATATTGAAAGTTTGTCAAGTTTATTGAAATTTGCCATGGTGAATCAACACAGTGAAAGGGAGTGAAGCAGGACTTGTGTGCCAATATGTTGATTTCAACCCATCTTACCCACCTAACTAGTGAAAGGTTGTGGGCTGTGTTTTTTTTTTCATCAATCATACTCCTGACCTCAATCCTCACACTAATGTAGAACTGTTTTTGTTTAATTACCCAGGGGGGGGGGGGGGGTGGGGGTATCCTAGAGATAACTATCTCCTCTGCAGTACTTCCAGCATCAACCACTGCCCCCCATTCCATAAACACAAATTGATGCAGTCTCTAAGTTATAACATGGGTGTGACTGAAGGCATTATATGGAATCTTACATGGGACGCAGTCTGTCAAAACTCACTTGTTTGACAAAATAGTCTTGTCATTGATGGAATATGTGCAAAAATATCATAGCAACCACAGTGACAAATTAAACTTTTTTGGAGAAAATGAGCTAAATTCCAAGCTAAATCAAAGAAAAGCTCAAAATACAATAAATTTTTAACCAAGAGATTTAGTAACCTGTATTGGTAAATGGAGACTATTCAAGAGACTCTTGGATAATCCTGAAGAGTTGGCATATATGGGCCATATGTTACTAATAGAAAAACTTTGTCGTTACTGCAGGTGAACATGTAATCCCAGGTACTGTCCTTTTTCGGCAGTGGAAACACAAAGTTAAATTTCATCCAGGAGAAAATGTAAGCTGGTTGAAGGATTTTTGTATGACATTTGCCCACCTTAACTGCCTAAGACAGACTTCTAAAGGTGGTCCTGATTTTTATTAGTGTAATGTCATTGGTAGTGTTTCTATACTAATGTAAAGCCAAAATGCTGAAGATGCAACTCCCTGATAGTAAGGAAAACATGAAGTCGACAGGAATAAACATACATGTATACTTGTAGTATGGTTAAACTAAGGCACTAAATTATTCATGAGAAACAGAGGAAAGCCAAACTAAGAAAAAGAAAAACAAGAGCTTCAAGAGAAAATAAAGACCAGGCCCAGGTTGTTCAAACGTTGGATAGCGCTATCCAGCGGATAAATCACTATCCAGCGGATAGCGTAATTGATTTATGTAATACTTATCCGCTGGATAGTGATTTATCCGGTGGATAGCGCTATCCAACGTTTGAACAACCGGGGCCAGACTTAGTTTAAACAACAAGACAAAGACTACATCTACTGTAAGATGGCACTAACATAAACAGTGAAAAAGGTTTTGACAGTAATAATTTGTTATAATTATGTATTAAGAAATGGAGAGATTAAAGTAGCTGTAAAGCAGTTAAAAAAAAGTTTGTAGTTTTAATGTGATTGATACATGTTTAACTCCTTAAGCCCCAGTATCCACATACCACAGTGGAACCTTGATAAAACGAACCTCTGTATAATGAAGTCCTCAGTATAACGTATGATTTTCTTTACCCCATTAATAGTAAAGCATATGGAAAAGTACCACGTTATGTATAGCGAACAAATTTTGCCAGTCCTTTGGCATGTCATTATATTGAGGTTCCACTGTAATTCTCTAGCCTGCTCTCCATACATTTCCTAGAAATTAAGTTGAGTGGATTTTACATGTAATCATGATTCTCTATCGATATTGTTTGGAAAAAATCAATCTTGATCACTCTCTTGCCTCAAAAGTTAAAAAAATAGAAATAACTATGAGAAGCAAGACACTAAGGCAAACCAAACTTAACTTTTCATAATTTTTTTCTTTCTTCTCTCAGGTTGGAGTTGGCAAAGATTGGACATTATATGCACTAGCTGAGGGATTTGTTAAATACAAGAGAGAACTGCTTGAACCTTATGCGTGGGGTTATGGTCCACAAAACAAATTCCATGAGAAAAAGTTTATTCATGTCATACAGAAACAGCCCTTCATTGGGCCAAAGCTTGTTCCTGCTCACGATGTTTATAAAATTTCTGAAAGATAATATTTACTGAAATGAACTCTAAATGTGGGCCAGGCTCCTTGCTGGTTTGCATGCCATGGGTGGTGAATTCTTGCAATGGTGGTCTGATAGAGCACTGTTCATGGATTGCAAGTTATCCCTGAACAGCATTAGTGGCCTTAAGCTACACCGTTTCTCTCTATGGGTACGAGTAGACAAACCTGTTTGCCACATTATACAGAAGGTGACCATGATTTCCCAGAACTGATAATGGTGTCAACCCTCTACTGCCCTTGTGCTCTACCTGGTAGCCTTTTTCCCTAGGGTAAGAGGCAAATATTCACCATATTAATGGCTATGTGTACAGATTATTTTACCTGTTCTCGTACACAGAAATGGTGTATCTTAAGGTCTCTATTGTGGAACCTTGGATGCACCTATTGAGAAAATTCATAATTGTATTGATGATCTCCAATTGGATTTGTCATAATAAAAGAAACAAAACAACTACTGAAAATGGATTCTATAGTGTGACAGCTATATTGGTGCTAAGCAGTGAGAATGTAGCCTGGTCTTAAATTTTCACAGGAAAAGGACTGACAGAAGAACTCAATAAATAATCCAGACTTAGTTTTTCCCAAGATACACAACCTTTATGTGAAAATGAATCTACCCAGGCAAAGAAGGCTACTTGTATATATGTGAAAGAATGGAGAATAAAGATTCATGAAGAAAGTGGGATGTTTTCACTTACAGATGATCTTTTGTCCTTATGTTATAAAACAACTTAGCTGAGAAACAATGGAGTGAAATTATTACAATATGCATCAAGATGACTTTTAGTGAAATGACTATAGGAACCCCAACCTTTCCTCCCATCAGCCTTGTGAGGTTCTGCATAGTTATGAGGTTATCAGTGGTCATTCTGGAGATGATCCTTGAGACATACTTGGGCATGATGCAGGATTTGTTGACTTTTGTTGCCAATTTTTAGCCGGGGATAGGGTGATTGGATCATTTTTGATCCACAGGAAAAGACACACAGAAACTTTATTAAAGGAATAACATCGCATTTTTTGTTTCTGTTACTTGACTTTTAAACGTGTGTAATAAACCACCCGTTAACCATATTAGAAAAAGTGTTTTGAAATCAGTCCTAGCTGCACTAGGGGTGTAGCTACCTGTACACCTGTTACGCTTGTGGGCACCTCAAAAAGTAAAAGGTAAAAAATAAAAATTTCAGTAACCTGAATCCCCTCAGCTGCAGGGGTAGCTAACTTGTCTGCACATAAATACCTGAAAATGTCAAACAGTACAATAAAAATAACAATGTGCAGGTAGTGAGCTGGGATGGTATTAAGTGTGAAAGCCTTGTCTTCACTTTGGCCGGTCTTTGCAAGAGATGAAGTGGGCAACAATTCCGTAATGTTTACCTTTCGTAAACATAGGGTGCCAGCTTTTACCTTCAAAAATAATGAGGTAAACAGAAGTAAACAAAGTATAAAGTAAATCAAACTCTTAGATCACTAGCTTGTCGGCTTAATTAATGGTAAGCAATTCAATGAATGCGATAAAGAAAGGGAACAAACAATTTTACACTACTTCATATACAGGGGTTTAAAGGATAGGGCGGAGGGGGGTTTAAAATTGTGCATACCTCTGTAAAATTTCTGGCTATGCCTCTGAGTTGTTTTTTCAGGGCAACCAAAGACTCACAAAACTTATGAATTTCACCACATGCAGTTGACAGGTGCCATTTTTTTCACTCATAGTAGTCCCTTGAAATACTGCACTTTGTGACTTGAGGCTTTACTGTAACCACTGTTGCTATAAAGAGAAATAATCTTAGCCTGTCGGTGGGTAACCTGAGATCAGGCGTTATTTTTTGATCGCAGGCTAGTCGGTGGGCAATTATTGTGATCTTGGGTAGGTGGGTGGCTGAGGGGAAAATCGATAATGGTGCTTTCCGTGGTCTCTGTCGTCGCGGTGATACCTGGGATATCCAACATGGTGGACATTGGAGGGTTGTTCGAGTCTTCTCGTCTTCTGGACTGGGAATTAGACTCGATCAAAGCCAACCAAGACGAAACACTAGCAAGATCGCTCATCAATTACCGCCATCTTAAAACTGAGATACAAAGTCAGTGCTTCTCGCTAAGCGCTCAGCAAGAGAGACTCGATGAAGAAAGTACGGAGAGCAGAGTTGAACCCTTAACTGTCTGGGTTATGGGGTCTTGGGGAGCTCTCGAATCGGTGGATGGAAGAACTGAAGATGCCGAGGAATATGCCAGGAAGAAGCGGGAATTGGACAAGAAAATCGTGATGCTGAAGATTCAAGTGTTGTGTTTAAAACAAGTACATGTGAGTTCCTGTATACAGCAAATTCAAGTAAGCGTCACGTTTTCATTTTAGTTGTTCATTCGTCACCTTTTATACATTAATTTAACAACGCTGAAAAGACATTCTTGACAGTCAAGACGGTCTATTAGTCACTTTGGATAAGAAAATAGACTGGCTGTACCAGTACACAGGGCCATTCCATTTTATATCGCCCTTCCCCCTCCTCCCACAGATGAAATTTTCTGAAGGGGTCTGATCTGAGATTTTCCATGGGGGTCAACACTAGGGTATTACTCTGTGAGCTGAGATTTCTTTCTGGGTAGGCTTTTAGTTTTTATAAAGTCATTTGCGTCACTGACATTCATGGGGCTTAAACAAGTCAGCTACGTAAACTCTAAAAGCCTTCCCAGAAAGAACCCTATGTCCAAAGGGTACCTGGAGAATTTTTATGAAGGCAATTGGTATCCAAAAAGAAAATACCATTTCTGAAGGAGGAGAATACTAAGAGTGAGGAGAAAGTTTCATCATCGATATACACTACAGAAATTTTTGACACGGCTCAGGTGAAGTTGGTGTGGGTGCCAAAAAGGAGCTTGGCAAATGTCATTTACAATACACCACTAAAAATATACAGTGCCCAACTTTTTAGTCCCTGCAAGTTCTCTTGGAGACATGCGCAGTTTAAAAGCAAAGATGGCGGATGAAGATATGATTATTTCACGAAGCTCAAAGCTTAACTATCGACACCAAAATTGGGAACAATTTGCAAGTAAGACTCCTCTGCCTTACAAAATGGAAGATAAAAGGGCAACTTTTCACGTTTCTAGCGGCTATGATGATAAAACCACCCACTGATAGAAGAGTTTGGACATTTCTGTATACCAGTGACTGGCTTTGAATAGCCAAGACAACTTTCAAAGTGGAGAACAAGCAGTCATCTTGAAATATTTGCGAGAAAACCCTAGTATTTATGAATAATTTTAAGGGCTCACATTAGGCCCGCCAAAGTGTTTTCACTACTTGTTCTATGTGAGCCGTACCAATTTTTCAGTACCTGTAACATTTTCACCAATGGTCGGACTACCTCATCGAAGGTCCCAACACAGGTAAAAAATTTTGGCTTGGCATGGATGAAATTTGTTACAGACAGGTTGTTTACACTGCAAATTTTATCCAAGCCAAACCTTCCTTTTGGGGACCCATTCCAATCTCACCTTAGCCGTTCCATAAAATTTCTGTACTGTAAACCAGGCTATAGTTTTTCTGATAAAGAGTGCTATTAGGGTAAAAAACACTAGATTTAAAAGGATTAAAAAGGCTCTTTTCAGAAGGGGGAAAAATATCCCCATGTTTCATACTGAAAAGGTTGAATAGTTTGTACTGTACCTTGTTACTGTTGTGGCTCAGTTTTATCCTTTGGTTAATTTTTTCCCTTTGTTTCAAACTCATCGCCATACCTGTGCATATCCCCCCAAAAAGGGAAAATAATGTTTTAACTAACTGCAGCATCACCATTGCAGTAATTGGAATAGTGTTTTAGAAGTATAAATATAAAACAAATCTTTCGTCTTTTTCATTTTAAATCTTTATTCAGGAAATGGCAACATTAGGCAGTAAGGCACCCACTCCTGCTGCTTTGCAGTTTCACAAATTTCAAGAATGGTCGCAGTCGAATCAACAAATATTCAAACTACAGTCCAAAATACTTGATCTAGAAGCAGCTAAAATCAGGTACAGTATGTTAAAAAGTTGTTATGTAATATGTTCAAGAAACATGAGACAAAAAAAAAATTGGTCACATATTTTTAATTTAAAAATATGATGTGTCAGTGGAGCATTTTTTACAAACACCATTTGGAGTATTTTATGTATCTTCTAAAAAAAATAGTCATTTAGAGAGGAGGCCGTTCGCAGAAGAAGAAGTACCGTTATCAAATTAAAGCATGGTTGGTATACTTTTTGTATACAAAAAGTGCACACTGTTTATACATGTAAATGTAAATGTAAATGTCGCGATTGAGAGGACAAACGTACATGTCCTCTTTACATAGCTTTTTTTTTGCAGTGGGCTCGGACATCAGCATACTAAGGGCGCCGATGGCAGCCGCTATCAGTCCATTTATGAGCCCACTGAACCCTCCCAAACCCATGATGAGTGATGATGTAAGTGATGAAGATAGACCACAACACCGGGAACTACGTCCCCTACTCTTTTGGAATAGTGTGTGGGTTCTTTAACGTCCCACAGAGTTATATGTGAACAAGGTTTGTGAGACGGGAACTCCGGTTTATCGTCCTTATCCGAGAAGACTTGAAAGTCTAATCATTTGCAGATGTCATTACAAAGACAGCACTTTCTCCTCAGTTATTTTTAAGACCCTGAGTGTTGGTCCGGCCAGGATTCGAACTCACGACCTCCCGCTCAGCAGACCGGCGCTCTCCCAACTGAGCTAACCGGGCGGCGGTCATCACTGCTCTGGTGTATATATTTAGTGTACCTCAAAAATACATCAGAGAAAATTCCCTCTTGCCACACTACCTCTGATGTATACTATTTGAATGTATAGATCACTGGTTTTCAAGGCTATGATGTATTCTTTGTGTATGCAGCTCTATTGGACTCTAGTGACCTAACTGTTAAAAGGTGGTGTCAATAAATTTGTGTTATCTATGTGCAGATTACACAAAGAGTTCTGTGTACGAGAAGGGAAAGAGTCATCCCAGTCTTCTGTAACAACAAGACAGTCCTTTACTTCACATCTGGAATTAAAGCTGGGTGCAAAAGAGCCAGACAGCTCCTCAGGAGAGCTGAAACTTGAAGAACTTGTTGTGGTGTCAGAAGGTGCAATGGCCATTGCAAGTATTTTAGACACATTACTAGACACAAGCTACTCAAACACAAGCTTTGAAGCTTGTAAGTTGAAGGCTTACATACGTGAATGCTGGGATGTGGAGAGCATAGATGATGAGTTCCCTACTGGAGTACATCCTGACAGATATCAGGAATTTGTTGGCGGAATGGCTCAATATATTGTCGATAAACAGCTCTTGCATCAGAGGGAAAGCCTGTCTTATGACATGGTCTATGTAAGTTACGTGTTCAGTCACTTCAGTGAAGTCTAATCATTATAGTTTATAAATGTATATTTTATAATGTATGCTAATTCAGAAGCAGATCAAATCAATCACTTCTTTGGTGTTACTAGTTTGCATTTCTGTGACAATATTATTGGCATAAGGGAAGTTCTTCTTTTGTCAAACTTTATTTTTGCAAGGTTGTCACTAAAATTTCAAGTTGCTGGGTAAATACAACAAGTAGGTGGGGAATCAAACAGCTACACATGTAGGGATTTTTTGGTTCTATTTCCCTCTGTTCTCCTTTGAAAGTAGCTAGGGCCATGTTCATAGTAGCCGGTGGAAATCCCCTGCGTCTGCCTCTTAATGACAACCCTTCTTGATGTCTGTAATGTTTGATAATGCTTAGGAGAGATATTTCTTTGACACGGAGTTGTGATTTTGTAATTTACCGGTATTGTTCTCACTAATGTTAAGTTTTGTTGAGAATAAACACTTGTAAATGGTAATATTAGCCAAATAAACAAGACAGCCCTGAAAGTACAGCCCCTTTAAGAGAAATTACCTTCAGTTTTTATTTTTGTAGGGTAAACTGGAGCAGTACTTAATGCCATCTATCTACAGTCTTGTTCAAGAGCACATCAGTAAGCCTGAAGAGGACAACAGAATCTCACAGGTTTATTCAAGCCTTGAGCATATCACTCAGACTCAGTTTGGCATTAGTCCAGAGTATCAAGACGACAGTGTTGTGCCTTTTTATGCAGCAGTGGGATGCATGAAGAGTATGACACTGTCGATACTTCCTTCACGGAAGATTCATGCTATTGTAAGTGCTGCACAGTCTGTGTTCAAAAAGCTGAATGAGCTCTCAATGTTGGAACGCTCCAGACCACCAGGGGCAGGTAAACATTATTTAAAAACAAATTCTCCTTTGTTGTTCCTAGTAATGGAGAGAAATAGCTTAAATGTTATGAGAAACCATGATCTTGGGCATTCCTAACCTGTTTTTAATTATCATAAAGCCCTCACAATTTCTGAGCATTGATTACTACAGTGGGAGGTTTACTCTTTATTAAAAGCTTAAATGTTCATTACTTGTTAGTAACAACATTATTTTCCAGTAATGGAAGCCACAAATTTTTAAAAACATCAAAAATATTATTCACTAAGTGTTAAAAAACTAGGAATATCATATGAAAGTTCTGCTAAACAGGTTTTACTTGACTGGTTATACCATGGGATTTCTTCCATGCACATACATTTCCCACTAAAGGGTTATGGGTGGTTGTTGTAACAGAGTTTAGATGGTGTTTAACAAAACCACGTTCTAGGCCATTTTCAATCTTGCTAACCCTGATTTCTAAACATTGTTTAATGTCAAATGTAACTAGAAGGCTTTAACAGCCGCGAGGCTTTAAAGACCATCCTTAAATCCACTTGCAAACAGATTTGGCGCACTGACTTTCTTAAACTGCACTTTAACTTGTTGACTTCATTCAAATTAAATTATTGTCAGTTATGCATTGACTTGAAAGCAGTGATTTTTTGTAATGTTTTCTCACTCTCTCCCTCTTAACAGATGAGTTCATGGATGTTTGGGTTTATGTTGTTCTCAAATCCAGAATCCCTAACCTGGCCTCAACAGTTGCATTTTTACGCAGGTACTCCAATCCTAACCTGTCATTCTCTGAAGCAGGATACTACCTTGCCAGTGTGGAGTTTGCATGTCAGTATCTGCGGCAGATAAATGAACAAGACTACAGAAACAAGTCACCACTATTAGGGGAAAAGATTGTTGTTTGTGAACAAGACAGGTTTGCTAGGATGGCAGAAGAGGAATATGCAGTATTTGAACTTGTTTCAGTAGATCAGTGGCTTCATGGTTATGAACTGTTTGCTGTGAAGGAGTGGCACTTGGATCCAACAAGGTAATAACAGTTCACTGTTTCAGGTGATGTGCTTGGGTGCACTATGTCCTGATTAATTGTTGCTTTGGGATACTCAGTTGTACAATTTAGTGAGGTTTTGCTACTGCAGAGCACAATCTGCCATTCCCCCCTCCTTTTTCCAAACCTGGGGCCTGTTTCTCGAGAGTCCCAATAACTTTTCGGACCCGAGAAACTGTTTTATATTTGCCTTGTTTGCATTTCAGGTCAAAGTTTCAATCATTTTGAAAATGATACAATGAAAATATCAGTTAAAGAAGCAAAATTGGCCGGTTTGTGGGCTAGGAACTGTGCTACTATTCAACTGGTTTTGATTTGAAAATTTGCCTTCGGACCTGAAAAGTTATCGGGCCTTTCGAGAAACGGGCCCCTGGTCAATATTTTATGACTGATTTACTTACACTGTAAGTGTCACTGATTACTTTTGGTTTGCTTGACTTCTTTATCTTTTCTTTGAAAATGAAGAGAAGACTTGTAAGATGTTTATGTGCTTCCCCTTGGAGCTTCAACTTTAGTCAACTAAGATACCCCATTGGTTAGATTAAGCAGAGGATGATTTGTTACTCAAATCTGATAGTAGAAGGGTCAACAATGAATGGCCTAGGTAGCATGATCGTCTTGGTGGTCGTAGTCCTAAATAGGTCTGTTGTTGACAGTGACTGATATTTCGACAATCTGTGCGGTAGTCATCTTCAGAGTAGATTACGTCAGTTGATGGTATTAGGATCTGTTGTTTGACCTGATCGGTCAATTAAGTTGTGATGTTATTGATCGTCTATCATGTAAGCCATGATGTTGTTGGCTATGAAGACTCTAACTGTTGTTGACGCGTTTTGATCCGTCTTTTTTCACAGTTGAGCAGTCGTTTACTGTTAGTCAAATTGTCGGTTATCTGCGAGCAAGCTCTCCATTTCGACTGGCAGGCAAGGCGAGCCGTGAGACTGCGTGAGCAGCCGTTGACTTTTCACGACTCCCTCAATTGGATACCTTGCTCGCAGGCCCGATGGCCGTATATTGGCTAATGCTTTCGTTACTAATGTTGGTAGTGTCTAGCTGAGTTTGGTAAAAGTTACTTTATAAAATCCTTGTTCGTAAATTGATCTTGGTTTACACTATCTTACTAAATTTGTAGGTCAGTTTATCGGACTGTCCTTGTACCTTCATCCGACACAACAAAGAAAGTCAAAGTTTCTGTTATCAAGTTGAAAGCAGAAAAAACTTCACTGGCACAAATAGAAATGCTTGAACGAGAGTTTCTCTGCCCAGGAAATAAAAACGGTTTGCTTTGCAATCACACGGCCTGTGGTATTACAGTGACGCTAAATGTGGATCATGTAAGGGATGTGATCACCCTAATTCAAATACCTGATGGCGAATATGATGCATATGAACATTTAGTAGCAAGCTTTTGTTCACTGGACAAGCTGGCATGTGGCTATACTACCCCTCCGAGAAATTCACCTGCAGTTATTGTAGATATGAGCACTGTTTCAGAAACCTTGGAAAGAATGGATCATATCGTGTCCAAAACATACAATGTCCCCAAGTCATGCAGTGGTGGAATTCAGGATTTAATCAATGCACTAATTGTAACTCTCAAGAGACTGGGGTATTTGAGTTCTCTGATTGAATCACCTCTGGTTTACTCTGAGTTAATTCAAATGGCTGTTCAGAAGTTTCAGATTGATTATAATTCAAACTGTAAATTAGCTGTACCGTTACTACCGAGTAATGGCTTACTGTGTCCGGACACATGGAAATTATTACAGCGTAGGCTTGCAAGAGATGCAATGGGAGAGTAAATTGATATTAAATTTTTAAATTCGTCTTTACTATATGGAGGAAATCATTAGATCGTGTAATATGTCTGATATAGCTTATACTGAAGTAATCTAAGCAAAGAGGAAAGAATGTACAGTGCTGAACGAATTATGGAAAGATGTTTTAAATGAAGATATGATCGTCGCAGTGATAATTGCAATTTAAGCAATTACAAATTAACCCGAAAAAACTTCGAGGGGTTCGGTGCAAATTTGTCCGAAGAAAATGTCGGGACCTCAATGGGATTCGAACCTCTTGAACTATTTTTCGGATAAATTTGCAATTGTTTAAATTGCAATTACCACTGCGACGATCATATCTTCATTTAAATCTTTATTTCCGAAGTTCGCATAATCTTCATTCCATAAAAGATGTGTTATTTACAAAATTTGTACGTGCATTAAATATAAAGTATTGTAAATAATTATAATACGTGGAAAAGTCATTACATTAAAATTCTTGCAAGTAATGAATTAAATACACTCTAATACAGATATATTTTTTGAGCTGCAAGAGATTTACATGATATAGAACTTTGGTGAACGAAGCAGAATAACGAATTTTCATTAAACAGGCCGCAATAAAACATAGAAACAAGGCGTAACTTCAGCGTTCATTTTTTTTTAAATTTTTAAAATAAAGTTACAGTAAAACTCCTATCTGCATTCCCCCCCCCCCTCCCGGAGGGAAATTTGCGTGTCAAAATCGATTGGGCTAGCCTTATAGTTGGAAGTAAATTTACCATTTTTGGTTTGTTTTACTTTGTATTTGAGGGCAATTTCCCAAGTACACCCCGGGGGGCTTATATTTGGAGGGGCGATTTAACGGAGGGTTTTTTGCGTTACCAGTTTGGGGGGCGTATATTTGGAGGGGCTTATATTCGGAATTTTACGGTAATTTCGCAGTAACAAGATAACATCAAGGGAATAATGAATTTTGGCCAATTTGCAATGACAGGGTGCATCCCTGGGGGCACTCAAGGGAAGTGTTGGGGGGGGGGGGGGCAGGTGACGTGGAGGCACTCATACTTTAAGCCTAACGATCCCTGTTTCGCATAAAATCCTTTCATTTCGCTGCTTACTTGGAGGTAAGAGACCTTTAGTCGTAACCCTGACTCGTTTCAATAGCAATTAATTGATTAATATCAAATATCAAAACCGCAGTCTTGAGTGATTTTCGATTTTCATTGATTTTCATTGATTTTATTGATATTTATTGAAAACTAAAATGTACTTTCTTTTTCCTATTTCTGGTGGTCCCGTCACAGTCCTGTAAACCCCGGGAAATGAATCCGAGAAAAGAACCACGAATAAGACCAGGTATAAGAACATATTAAGAATGGAAATCGAAATTACTGTGGTCCCGGCTGTAGTATGATTTGTTTAAATTATTCTACAGACTGTTTTACTTCTCGGTTTACAGTGCTTACGCGGAAAAATCCATTTGATTTGACCAAAGTGGGCTGACAAGATCCGCCTGGAGATGGCTAAGCTGGCCTCTTTCACTCCAAACTTTGAATGCGTTACCGTGTTCTCCCCTCTTCTTGGAAACGGAGAACTCTTCTCCTTCCTTTACTTTAAAAGGACAGTGGTGATACAACTTGACTACACAGGAAATAGAAATTTCCACAGACATGGCAGCGAGTGTGTTTGCGACCACGTTTAACCAGCGTTTAAGCAAATGCCTACCCTGTGTTTTACTATTGCACAATCAGCTATTGACAGGGTTATGGGCTCCTGCTAAGACGCATCGGTGAGTGATTATCGATTTTTATTGATTGACTAAGCCAATCAATATTAATCAATAGATTTTTATTGATTATATTGATTGAAATCAGTGATTGATTTTCATTGATTGTTGTTGTCTGGCCAATTTGATGGCAAATGGTATGGGTACTAGGCTCGACCCATTCCACCGTTTCGCGCAATCATATCCAACATGGCGGCAAAACGTGCGCGTTTTGCAGGCATGGATAACGGCTACAATCTGCGATATCTGCGCTTAGTCATTTGCAAATAACATGGTAATTTGGAACTTGATTCATCATTACCCGAGGAATCACCTGCATTCTGTTTTGTGCCGCCACTTTGGAAATCGTAGTGGAACTGTTTGGAGTACTTTCTCACGACCACCACCATTTCAAATTAAAGCACGTTGTTCGGCGTTGATCTGCGTGGGATCATCTAAACCTTTCTCTGTGTGGACCAAAGATAATCCTTCTTGTTCATGTCTGGGATATCTACATAGATCTTTCACCATTCCAAAGTTAAGTTTGCATTCCTCAATAAATTTACTGCAAGGAAATGTTGATGATGTAGTTCACAATAATTTGGAAGAAAGCGACAACGAAAAGGACGTTAAAAATCGCCAGGAAAGGATATTCAATATATCACTTGTCAACACCAAGGAAAATGAGAAAAACTGTGGGAGGAAAGATCAAGATCAGCAGATCCAAGTGGAGAAAAATTCTTTAGACAGTGAAACTTTGAACAACTCAAGTACAACTGCTGAGCGTGTGTCAGTGTTAGAAAATGCAGAATATTCTGCTGAGGGAAGCTTTTCAGAAACAGACAATTCTGGAAGTATTTCACGGCAGAAGACAGTTGCACTTACACCAGGTAGCGTTTTCCCCTCCAGCAGCTAACAATTCTGGGCTATAGCCACCACCCCTCCCCCCTCCTCATTAAGGCCTTCAGTTTTCTTCTTATCTCTGAACTAGGAGAGTTTGACAAAGTTGCTTTGACCACTAAAACACTTCCATTGGAAATGGGTTTTGCCCTGAGGAATTTAATGAAAACCTAATTTTACCACTAAAAAATCTATATATTTGCTTTGCTTTATCCTTATGTTCAACTTACTGGGACACTGTGCATGGTTTCCTCAGGTAAACCCATGTTTCTCCTTTACTTAACCATTTTCTTGCGATAAAACTGCAGTGGCGCATTGAAAACCACCTGTGACTGGACCCTAGAGACAGGTGGAAATTGAGCCTACCCCAGACCTTACACCATACAATTCGCATTGATGATTTTTAGTGCAACACAGTGTTGCAGTATTGTTGCAAATTGATGCAATGTTGTTCCAACATCGCAATGGTGTGTTGCACTAAAAGCCATTGTTGCCAATCGTCTCGTGTAACTTCATGTTTACAGTGTTGTGGCTTTTTGTGGTTAACAGTACTGGATCTACCGGTGAGTTAGTCACAAATTGCTATTTTCTCTCCTGTATTTGTACCTTAAAAATCACTGTTTGGTTATTTTTTTTGTTCTTCTTTCTCCATAGGAAAAGTAAATAAATATTTAATTGACTTCTTTGAAGATAAGAAAGTTAGAAAAATTGCACTTGAAAATGGTATAACTGGTAAGGACTCTTTACTAGTGCTTATCATCATTACTGGTAATTTATTAACTATGATTTTAAATCTTTCTATTGTGATTGTGAACCATGGGCACATGTACCCTGGGTAGGATACTGTTTCTTTGCTTGGGCCATTTCAAACAATGTTTCATCTTTGTGCGCCCTCTTTCTGTATTTTCTGTTAATAAGTACATTTAAGTGTTTCCTTAAACATCATAGTAAATTGAGTGGATTTTCTCTTAAACAGAATAGCAATTTGGACAGAGTTTTTCTCAGTTATAAAGATTGAAAGCTTATTGCTGATGGCACACAAAATGGCTTTTTATTTAATGCCTTTTTTTTAAGTGGCAGGTTTATTGAAATCTGATGTTTATTAGTTTAACATTGGCATTCTTGTTGAGAAGTGCAGTGCTTGTTTGAAAACATTGCTTACCCTAAATTATACTATTTTGTATGGTCTTTTTTTCAAGGGTGAGGCTCTTTGAATAACTACATATAAAGCTAAGAGTCAATGAGGTTACCAAAAAACAGACAGGAATATAAGAAGTGTATGTTTGTAACTATATATATCCTCTTACTTTTCTCATTTTGTTTTAACTTGTTTTAGGAAAATTATTTCACCAGATTTTTCAAGAATTCAGAAAAAAGATTCTTTCACAGATGAAAAAAGGAAACAGGGAAATGTTGAAAAAATTCAGTAAATTATATCATGACTCTGGTAAGTCTGCATAATTTGAGGGTAGATGGTAATTTCAACCTATTTTATTATTCTTAGAGTCTGACACTGAAAGTGATCCAACAGCTCAAGTGCTATAATATGCTATTTTTGGAAATCTCCTTCCCCCTTAAAATATTACTGCTATTAACAATAACTCCTTTACTGGATAAAAATTTCAGTTTAGTTGCAAGCAAAAGCTAAGGACATAACATCCCCAGCAAGTACTTGGCATTAGAGCTATGGATGTCATTGTTTGGATCTCTTAGGACTGACTACAATAATCACTCTATTTTTGATTTCACGACACCCATCATCCATTTAAACATTAATTTGATTTTTAAATTCTTCAACTTAATGTCACCTTGTTTGTCATTTACAGACCAGACAGAGAATTTGTTGCCGTTATTTTTGGCATTTGCTCGTCGGGTCCATCCCATGTTAGACTGTATTGATGAGGTGAAAAAGATATCAGACTTACGTGGTCCTGCTGATCTGTGAGTCAATAAATATTGCTCCCCCCCTTCAATAAATGTTGCTGAGTGGTTTCTCTTAGTGAAACCAATTAACTGTGGCTCATGGCCCCATTTATTCGAACAAGTTTTTATTACCGTAACTCCTAGGTGTTACATGTACAAATAAAGTACATGCACTTACTTACTTACTTACTAACATTCTTATGTCTTTTCTGTGGTTTTCAAATTGTTGTTGATTCGTTTAAACAATGTTGTTTCAGGAGGAGTGCAAGCAATTCCTCCCACAACTTATTTTCTTTCCATTATCATGTTTTTGTTTATTAAAAAAAGACAATGGTAGACACAAAAGTATTCTTGCTCAAAACAGAAGTGGCTGGACTAAGGGGTCACAAACTCTGTATTACAGTTATGATTTCTGAAACTCTTACTTTTGACTGTGTTAGGTTTCCAGAAGCAAGAGCAATTAAAAGGAAAATTATCTACCATGCTGGTCCCACAAACAGTGGCAAGACTCACTCTGCGCTGGAAAGATTCCATGCTTCTGATTCTGGTGTATATTGTGGACCACTGAGACTTCTAGCAACAGAGGTGTTCAGACGAACTAACGAGGCTGTGAGTTAAAAACTGTATTTACTGTTGTATCAAACATTATATAAGATAACTTGAAGAGAAAATGTTTACAGATGCTATGTTTACACGACCATTTCCAAAGCAAATTTGTCATAAGATGCTAGATGCTAGAACTAGCTAAAGGCAATGTGATGTTTCAGTTTTGAGAGTAAAAAGGGAAGTTAATGTAAAGGAAAAGTCAAGCCAGCAAAGACAACTACCAATTTGAAAAAGAATAACAGTTTGAAACTCCGAGGTGAAAGTAACGCATTCAGATACCTGCAAACTAAAAACAATATGCAAATTCAAACTACTGTTCCATATTATGCTTGCATTAGGGGAGGCAAAAGAATTTCAGATGGCAGAACAGTAGGCTCAATTACGAGAGAGCAGCAGAATTCGAGCCTAACCAAACAAAAAATGGCAAATTAGTGTAATATTAATTGCAGCAGCATTAAGGTTAGGATATTATCAATTTAAAATCCTCAGTGGCTTAACCATGGGTAAAGCAGGGTCAAAGTTCTCACCTCCCACCAAATATGTGGCTGGGCTCACATTTATCTTGATGTTGACCCTCAATATGTGTGTTGGTTTGTTGTTGGGTGTGGTCCTTGCTCTGATGGGTTTTTTGCATGTTTTCTCCAAAAGACTTGAATGATTATCATGCTTGTTTTGATTTGTTACCAACAATCCAGGGAATACCTTGTGACTTGTTAACTGGTGAGGATAGACAGTGGGCCATATCACCTGATGAACCTGCCAATCATATTGCAGCAACTGTTGAGATGTGTTCCACAAGAAGGCCTTGTATGTACTTATGCCTTGGTTCTATAAATAAAAAGATTCTTTAAATACATAAAAATATGCTGAGGTCAGCCACTTGGAGAAGACATTTAATAGGGGAAAAGAATTTGTTGGGTTATCAGGGCTCCAAGTTCAACCTTTTTTCAAAGTCGCCTTTTGGTGACCTAAAATCATAAAATGGTTGCCAGGCATATATGTTGAAGTTAATTTTTTATCTCAGGTAACTTTAATTCTTTCTTTGTTTCAACTTCATTAGCATACATTATCATACCCACAAACAAAGAAAACCACAAATTATCTGAGAAAAAAGAAAGCTGCAATAATAGTTCATATTTTTTAAAAATTGGTTGACACAATAAAGGGCAGTTTGTGCAACATTACATGAAAGGTTTGAAATAATCAAAATGGCTACCCAACTATCACAGGTGCACATGACATCTCAGAAAACCCAAGGTGGCGAGTCAAATAATAAGGAAGACAGAGTATAAATTAATAATACTTGTATATCATGAAAATGTTTCTCCTTGAACTCTAAACACTCAGTAAGAAACACTATAGTGTAACAATTGATCATGGAACCAAGGTCGCCAAATTTTCAACTTTCACTGCAATTCTAGCTAGTTGCCAATTTTTTCCTTCTTGCTATGGTGACTAAAATGGTTGCAGCTTAGAGTGCTGGTTATAAAATCTTTTCAGTCCTTTTTGTTTTTAATCATCACCATGGAGAACAACTTGGACTTTGCTTATACCAGTAGCAGGCAGGTTACCTGTAACCTGAGAACTTATTTAAAAATGGCCAGCTAGCTTGACATGAGTGGCTGCAGCATCCAACACCTTACTGTTGTCTTGGAGGTGGTGGGTTCAAATCCCAGCACTTAAAGATGGTATTCTCTTTCTTAATTAAAATTTGAGATGAGAAATTGTGATGTTATCTTATGTTTTTGTCATTTTGGATAGATGATTGTGCTGTCATAGATGAAATTCAGATGATGAATGATAATGAGAGAGGCTGGGCCTGGACACGAGCTCTGTTAGGTTTGTTGTGCATTTTTTTCTCCTATTTTTTGCTCTATTCCTTAATTACATTTGACTTACTGAATAAGTATTTTTTAACACCACAGTGCTTTATTTTTATCATCAAATGTTCTTCTATTGTGGAACCCTATTTGTCTTCCTTTTCCTTTGGAAATGATTTGTTTTCAATGGAATGTGACACAGAATGAAGATTAAAAAAAGTTACAAGTGCACAGCACATTTCTTACAAATCATATAGAGAAGTTCACCACTGAATATTAAATTTTACTTTTTACTTAGGTCTCCCATGCTTAGAAATTCATATTTGTGGTGATGGTTCAGCCATTGATCTGGTAAAAAGGCTGATATCTTCCTGCGGTGATGAATTAGAGGTAAATTAAAGTTCTACAACATTATTCACATTTAAGTAACATGAGCAGACCTCTTCCATATTTCCTCTTCGCCAATTTTAATAATGAATAACTTAGTTTTCAAAGTATGGTCAAAACAGTTTGTGCTTAGAATGTGTCTTAAAACAGTCTGGTCCTTAGAAATGCCATTTCATATGCCTAGCACGGGAAATGCCTGCTACAGGTAATCGGGGGACCTGGTGACACTTTGAGTTGGGGCTGATCAATCCCAGGGTTTTCTAACAAAGCTTAATGGTGGACAATATTTTTTAGGTAGAACATATGACTTGAGATGCACTAGTAGTGCTATCCAACTTCTTTCAAGGTCCAGCTAATTGTTTCTGATAATGTTGTTTAAGTACAGGTTCAGCATTATGAAAGACTCTCTCCTCTGACAGTAAGGCCTCATCATAGTCTAGGTAAGATGTTATATAGCATGTGTGCTTCCTTAAAACTGGCACCAGTTTTCTTTTCAATTAGCTTAAAAATCAGCCACTGCCTGCTTTATGCATTTAGATTGTTGGATTTGCTCTGTGGTTTAAAAAGCTCAACAAAGAGTGCCAATTTTTATAGCGGGTTGAAGCTAGCGATGTGCAACAAGTTTGATCATTCATGAAATTACAATGTTTATACAAAATGTGGTAACAGGTTAAGTTGTCCAAAAGTCATCTCGCTCAAAGTTTTTTTTCAAAACCAGAGTTAGGTTGCCCAAGAAATAAAGTTGAATGAAGCAGTGTGTGGAATATATACTACTTACATGTATTAACTGAGAGTGTGGTCAAATCTCAGACAGAGACCTTGATTTATTGACTGAGTGATAACGAGGTCAATACATCAAGGCTGAGGTCGGAGATTTCCCTGTAATGACCGGCTGGATGAGGTTGATAAGTTATTTATTGTATAGTGCTTTTTGAACTGAAACGAACCTGACGATGTGATTGAAACCACAAGACACAGTTTCTTCGACAATAAGAATTTTATTGGACCTGAGCCTGCGATCAATTAAAACTAATAACTGGTCAGCGGATAAGTTTAAAAAACACGTCACCTCAATGAGTTTACACTTGGGTCCACGATACAGTCATCTGACACTGGTCAGTGGATACCTGTTAATTGACCTTAACATGGATGGTCCAGTATCAAGTTAAACACAGATGGTATTTGCCTTGGACACCTAGCTAGTAATGCCGAGTCATTGCAAGAAAATCTTGCCTGCTTAGCAGCGAATCAAAGAACGCGTTCTGTTGTAGCTATATAATAAACTTTCTTCTTTAAGACAGGATGAGATGAAACAGAACCAATACCGCGATAGATATGTAATAGGATGTTAGGATGTCGTTGAGCATGATAAAACACAACTCAGCATTTCAGGTGACTAACTATAAATTTCAGGCCACATAACTCTGCTTTTAGGGAACGTAACTTCGAAGGAAACGACTTTTGCGGAACTTGTCCTTAAACCTAAATTGCTGCACCTTCATGCTTTAATATCAGAACTGCTGTCTTATTTGACTGTTGTCATTTTTTTAAGATGGGAGGATCAAAAGAGTTAAGCCTGGAGACTGTCTGGTGGCTTTTTCTCAACGAGATTTGTATCAGCTAAGAAGAGAAATTGAAAAGAAAAGTAACCAGAAATGTGCTATCATTTATGGAGGTCTTCCCCCAGGTAACTCCTAAAATTGTAAGCTGTTGTGTGTGATTTTAATAATACATGCTTACATCTTGTTCAAATTTCTTTTGTGAGAGATCGTGTTTTTTTTACAGAAAAAGTTTTTTTTAACCATTTCTCAAAATAACAGGGAATTTTAGTGTTGCTTAAAACACATGCAAGCCCCTACCCCTTTAGCTGCTTGTCTTTAACCTAAAGAAAACTTCGAAAAACATCAAAAAATTATTTCATGTGAAGAGGCTGCCATATTGACGTCTTGAGGTTTGCCATTCGAGGTTACTGCCGAAAACCTGGCTCCAGTTGTTCAAAAGGTGGATAATGCTATCCACTGGATAGAAAAATCGGTTTCCGCTGGATAGTGATTTATCCAGTGAATAGTGCTATCCAATGTTTTAACAACGGGGGCCAGGGATGCTAAATGTCTCTAATTTGATTATGGTATAAGTTTGCGGTAAGCATATCGCACTTCTTCTGTATTCTCTGTGCTATCCGTCTATTGTTGATGCTATTTAATAAGGTAACTATATTTAATTTACTTTCAACTCTTTAAATGTACAAGAGTCTATGTTAATGTCTTCTTTTGCAGCAACAAAAGTAGAGCAGGCAAATAAGTTTAATGATCCTCAAGATGATTGTTCCATACTGGTGGCCTCTGATGCTATTGGAATGGGACTCAACTTGTAAGTTCAATTTGTTGACTTTTGGATGTGATCTTTAGGAACCGTACGATCTGACAACGGCGAAGACAGTGAGAAAGTGCAAAACAACAACTTTGTATGTGCATCAACCTTTGTTATACGTTTCTTTGCCGTCACTGTACGACTACGCTGTGATAGGCTAGGCTAGTCGTGAGACATTTCGCTTAGGTATTTGTCTAATTTCACGTTATATGGAGGACGTAAACAAGCGACCACGAAATTTTCTTTCCCTTTCTGAACCTGGATATGGTTCTTAGCATTTCAACTCCACGAGAGTTCGCATACATTTGACACAGTAAGTGAGTTGGAATAATAGCGATCAAGATTGAAAAAAAAAGCGTATCCACTTTTTAAACGCCGTTTTTACTGCCGTCGCTGACCTCGCGTCTTAGGGTCCTTTAAGCGTTTTCAGTAGAATTGGGTCTTAATTTGGCTTTTGATCACTAATGTCATTTTCTGTTTGTTTTCAGCTAAATGAACTACATTACAG
This sequence comes from Porites rus, assembly GCA_964035705.1. Lineage (NCBI taxonomy): Eukaryota > Metazoa > Cnidaria > Anthozoa > Scleractinia > Poritidae > Porites > Porites rus. The sequence continues at coordinate 4,273,066 of OZ037996.1, read as the reverse complement.
TCTACCTCAAGATGAGTTTTTTGACATTTTCTATCTCTCTTCTTTACAGAAATATTAAACGGATTGTGTTTAGTACCCTGATGAAGTTTGACGGGCAAAATATGGTACAACTAACGTCGACTCAAGCGAAGCAGATTGCAGGACGAGCTGGAAGATACGGTTCTGATCATCCTAACGGCGAAGCATTAACGTAAGAACCTACTTTTCTATTAAATTCATGGGCTTGTCACTAATAAACTCAGTGGTAATGATTTTCTACTCAATATGTTGTCACTGTGTTCGACGTTAGGAAAACACAACTCCTAATCTTGGTATTCTGTGGTACTTGGTGTCCCTGTGGTACTCAGGGGTGACCTTTTCAGCCATATTGGTCGTTCGTCTGCATTTTCGGTGCCATTTTGAATTACGTCATTTGTGCATGCTCATCACCGTTATTCGGTCAAGTTCAACTAGATGATGCAGCTTTAGCTTGCGAGCAAGCTCTCCTTCCCTCCCCCACCCCTTTACCCCCGGGAACCCAAAGAGCTTTAAGCTCATTAGCCTGGGTATAAAACTCGCAGGCTAAAGCAATTTTTGTCGAAAGCATGGAGTTATCATTACCCTATTTTAAAATAATGCGTGATGGCATAGCTAAGAAAACTGGAACGCAGTCACTAATTTGTGATGACTGCTAGCAAGTAGGTGGAATATAATCGTCCAGGAAGGTATAGCCCTGAGGACTGTTTTTAACTTGACTGATGTTTCGACAGATAGCCTGTGCACAGTTGCCCCCTACCCTCAGAAAAAATCGGAGAAGGGGCCCCTTCTCCGATTTTTTCTGAGGGTAGGGAAGCGGCTGCATACAGGCTTTTGACAGATTGTGCATAATTCATTACCAGTGTTGAAGAACTTGGTTCTTGAACTTAAAGATCAATTAGTTGACGTTGCAACTACATGAAGCTGCAATGAAACTTTGTCTTTTTCGTAGACTGCGGAAAGAAGATGCTAATGTTCTTCACTCGCTGATAAAAGATCCACCACAAGAAGTTAAGGTTAATGTTTGTGGTTATTCACCGTTTCTTTTTTTGGCAGCTACACTTTTGGTCTAATCAACTAAGATGTTATTTTATAAAATTTCTCGTGAAATTACCGTTTCGTTTTTCAAGTTTGTCCTTTGCAATCCATGTTAAATCTTCCCCATTCTCAGCCATCTTTACTCCTTTATAGTTTCTGTTAGCTCCTTGGGGTTCTATTTTCCCAAATTAATATTTTAAGGCTTCTCTCGAATTTAAGGTTTTGTATCGAACCTTGCATGATAAGGTCTCAAAGTAACGTTACAGAGGTGCTTTAAGTAACCGCAAAACTAACCAGCGTGAAGTTTACACGCGTTGATTTGAAGGTACTAAAAATTGTACCCAAAACACATCTAACGTCAACTGAGTAGACGAAAAAGTCCTCCGATTGTATTTTTATTTTTTCAGACCGCAGGATTAGCACCAAGTATGGAACAGATTGAGATGTTATCTGAACAACTCCCGGATGCAAGTCTAGTCAAACTCTATGTAAGTTAACTCAAGTTGTGAATTGAAAGATGTAAAATGGGCTGATTCCCCCTTCCAGCTTCGCCTCTTGTAGAGAATCACATTTTTTTTTCTTGGGACACTATACGAAATGAACCCCAGAGAGGTTCATGAGGGGTCGGTCTTTGCAATCCGACAACCGTATTCATATTCTTTCTAATAGGTCATTTCCGAGTTCCTCCGGGCCTCTGTATCAAAACGAGGTTAAGTGCTCAGCCTTTGATATGGAAATGACTTTTCATTCTCATGCAAATAAAACTCATTTTCGCAAGAAAGGTTGAGCACTTGGCCTCATTTTAAAAGTGAGGGTTTTAGGAACTCGGAAATAGCCCATTGAATCGGCCCCCTATTAAAACATGTCCATTCATTTGAATGCCTCAAATGTCTTTTGAATTGACATACTGTTTTTTTTTTATTTTGTAGGAAGTTTTTGAAAGCGTTGTTCAGTTGGATGGTGCCAATTATTTCATGTGTGATTTGGAATTTAAAAAGGTTGGTTTGTGCAGCTACAAATAGCCCCCCAATTTTCACTTGTTAAAACTTAGTCTATAACTTAACTCCATTGTCTATTTTTCATTCCTGTCGTTTTCTTTATTTTTCGTACCTCTCTAGAAAATAGCTCTCAAGCTGCGTGGAATTCCCTTGAGCATAACAGAACAATACGTATTCAGTACCGCACCAATCGGCTCCAAGACCATCGAACTTGCAGTCAAGGTACCACGTTAAAAATGCACCACAGTAGAGTATTCCTCATAGTTATTAACTTAATGGTCCTGTTTAAGATTTGGATCAAAATATAGAACCATCTTCTAGAAAATTAAAAACTTTGATTTCATCGTCACACTTTAGGATTTTATGCAAAAACTACAAAGTTCATAGCTTGTTCCAGGCTCTCGATCAGTCTCCAGCCGCCACGCGGCTTTCGCTCAGTTTTTCCAGTACTTGACCCGCTTTCCTCACTATCCGCCGTGGAGCCTAGAACAGGCCTTCTGTCCAAGAACTTTTCAGTTAGTTCCGTTTGAATGGTGATTCAAAGACAAAGCTAGAGCCACCTTGTACAGCACAGTGCCGAATAATACCACAGAGAAGTGTAGTCGAAGATGGACACCTCCCAAAGGGATGGTCACTGCTAGGGATCTTCAGTCCTTTACTTTTACTGTCTATAAGGCCAAGACCTCTCTATAAGCCAAACACTTATTGCTGGCTCAAACGGTGTCCTTCTTAGCGTCTATTTAAGCCTGCGAGCAAGCTCTCCATTTGGCAGAATCGCGAGAATTCACGCGAGAGACGCACGCGAAATGAGAGCTTGCTTGCAGGCTCGTTCTATTTAAAAGGTCACACTTAAAAATTTCGTTCTGAGATTCATAGCTTAGAATCATACCATTTGGCTCTGAGGTTTTAATAAAAAATAACATTGCTGATATTTATTACTGACAGTTCGCCCATAACGTAAGCCACAACATACCCCTGACCTCCTCCATGTTAAAAAAGATAATCCAATGGCCTCCTAAGTCACCCAGGTCCCTGGAACAGCTGCAGAATTTGGAGGCACTACACGAGGGTTTGGATCTTTATCTCTGGCTCAGGTGAGTTGAGGGTGAATGAGCCAGTCGTTATTGGGGTCTTTGCTGTATGTCTGAGTCCTTTTCTTTTCTTTTTGCCCTTTTACTCTTTCTTGTTTCTCATGGTGTTGTTGTGTCCTCTTTATTTAACAATTACATTGTTCAATTTCAAAAGCGTTCAAGTAGCGTTTCATTGTCCAAATAAACTTTATTGTCGTAGTTATCGTATGTCAAAAATATTTGTGGATGTGGATAACGTCTGTGAAATGCAGCAAATCGTGGAAGATATCATAGGAGACGCCGTCGAGTCGAACACGCTTGGAGTCATACAGCAACGCCGCAGACGAACACGTTTGATTGACAGGAAGCTGGAAAAGTGGTTCAAGTATCGTTAACTTGGGTACGTTAGGATTCAATTACTTAATATATGCTATACAAATTACCCTGTGTATAGAGCCCCACCCCCACCCCTCCCCTCAGAAAAAATTGGAGGGAGGTCTTTATACAGGCTAAAACTGGCCGTTGTCGAGGTTATTTTGGCAGTTGGGGACACGTTTTAGTGGCCGTTGCAGAGAGCTTTAAGCAAGAGTCAATGTATAGACTGTCTGCAGGAGCAAAAAAAGGGCCGTTGTAGAGAGTTGGCCGCTGTGGAGAGGTGCAGCCTCCTCCCCAGGCGCTTCGTTTTTCGCGTGGCAGAGGCGAGCGCGAAACAAGTGACTGGTGATGAATCGCAAGGGACCATGGAAAGGGTACAGACGGCTTTGCGCGCACATTTTCATCAAAAGAGAGACGTCTGGGTACGAGGCAGGGAGAGGTGGCCGTTAGTGGAGATTCGACTGTAGTTGATTGACGACGGCTGTCACCTTTTCCCGCCAAAATGACGCTGGTTCACGCGCGCGCACCACTTAGTATTGAGAAAATCTCGTTGTCTTACTCGTCCTCGTCTTAGAATTTTCAGGGTCTCAGCAGCGATCGTAGAACTTAGCACCTGGGAAAATACTGAAATAAACCCAACTTTAACCTTTGGTAAATCGTCCTCTTCCTATGCTTTCTTTGCAGGAAAATTCTGTCATTTGGTGAAATTTTCTTATGGCCTGTCAAGGACACCTACTTAATGGCATCCTGAGACTCGAAGTGAATCTTTAACTATTCATGAAAAATGTGTACGGTTTTTGGTACTTTTTATTCAACGTTCCACCGATGCAAGTTTAACATCTGAATGAGATGGTGATGTTTGATCTTATTTTTGTAGTGACGATATATGCGGTTCAATAAAAATATATATTGAATAATAAGATTTAAATTATCACATCAAGTGTAGTTACGTTGTCTGTGACAATATTATCACTTTTAAAGGAGACGTTCTGGTCTAATGCTTCTTTTTTTCATGTAGTACAGTCGAAGCTCTCCTTACGACCACTCTCGTTAACGACCAGCTCTAGTTACGACCACCATTGTGAAACCCCGTTTTTTAAAAATTGCCATGAAAAGCGCTCGTAAGTGAGCGCTCCCCTAAGCGACCGCGACCACTTTTAGGATTACCCAGCTGCACTTTTCCTTTGTTTTTACGCTCTCGTAAGCGACCACTCAGAGTCTTATTCATACAAATCAGTACTATGAAATTGCACACTGCGCTAATGGTCTTTAAAAACTTGGGTGTAAAGTCTAGCCGTGTCTATGGGTGCGTTCGATTGGGAAATTCGGATTTAGATTTTGAAAATCTGAATCCGGATTTCCTAATCGAACGCACCCAATATCAGATACAAAGACACTCATTAAACATTATTCAAAAAATTACTTTTATTTTTTCGTTTTGAATTCTTAATGAGGTTCTGAATCTCTCGTTAGCGACCACCCTCTATTGTTTTATCATGCGGTCGCTCATTCTCGTAAGCGACCAGCTCCAGTTACGACCACTTTTTCGAATTTCCGAAGTGGTCGCTTACGAGAGCCTCGACTGTAGTAAAATAACAAGAGTGATAAACAAACAGCTAGGGAAATGACTTGTAGCGGGGAAATCTCAAACAATAGAGGAGTTTATAGGAGGTAGGTTAGTAGTATTGGGCATACCAAATAAACCCCTTTTTGCGTACGCAGGAATACATTAACGCAGATGAGATTATAGCCTTTTGGTACTCTTTTGGTATTGACATTCTTGACAACTGAGAACGAGGATTATTTCATCATGGTGGAGATGCGTTAGTATCAGTGAATCTGTGAAGAACCCTCGACGTGACCAGAATTCTTCATTTGTCTCCCTTTGTACTTTTAGGGAAAGTACTACGAACAAAGTTTCCATTTCGGATTATACGTTTACCTTTGTCCTCTTGGTCACAACAGGAGTTGATAAAAATGCTTATGCAAAGTTTTGGAGGGAAGTTCAAGAGTATTATTGTATTTTTGAAAAGGGCATATTACATTTTAATGCGTTTAATGGAGAAACAAGAGTTTCTCAGTTGGGTGTGAGACTCGTACCCAGTCACTTTTTATGTGTTTTTGGGGTGAGAGAAGATTAGGGTTAGGTTGAGGCGCGAGAGTACTCATCGTCCGTTCGTTCATTAGACTACGAGTAGTCCCCATTTTTCCTTAGCGATAGTAGAGCGAGCGAAACGCGAGCGCGCGTGAAAATCACCCCACGCGAGAAAGGTGAGACGAGGCGGGGAGAGAGAGAAAAACACGCCTTTCTCCTCCCCTCCTAAACCGCACAGAAACGCTTGCTACGCAGGCTAAGGGTATTGAAACTGGTCGTTTCGATACGAGCTTAAGCAGTGAAACTGAACAACAATTTCGATAAAATGATCGAAACGAGCTGTAAGTAAGGGGGCCTTGAAGGTGTTGGACCTCGGGGTGGAGCCTCCCTGTATGTATATAACCCTGAAAAACTCGCTCTGACTAAGGGCTAGCTCTCGAAACGCCAGCTTCTCATTCCCCCGACGGTGGCAAATCTTCCTCACTGGTGAGAAGCCCCCCGGACCCCGGACTTCGATGTAGGCCTGGTACCTAGCACCGGTACGACCGATACTCTTGGAGACGCCTGGGGGCTTTTGACACCTGCTTACACAGCTTGGTTTTGTTCTCCGATCCCCCGGATTTCTCGTCCGGTTATTAGAGCTTATTTGTCCTGTAAAAGCTCTTCGACTGCAAGGCTTTTCTCAACTAGAATGTTTGTGCGTGATACTTCAGTGAGTATTAAAGGCAGTGCATCCTCGCTCTGCAATAATCTGACGGTTTTGTCGTCAAGGGAGAAAGAGTCGGTGACCTACGGTGTCGTTCACAAGGCGTTTGTTTGTATTACCAACGTTACAAAGGGAAGCGCCGTAAATCAGAAACAAGTCGCTTGTAAAGGAGAAGGAGTTCATACTAGTTCTGCTGTGTTACAAGTAAGTGAGCTGGCTGTTTATGCAGTCAAACTATTATGTTCATTCAGTCTCCCGTGATGAAAATATATTTGAGAATCGTTGAATAAATAAGCGCTTGAAATTGGGATCGGATCAGACTCAGAGTCGCATAGAATTATGGCTTATTAGACAAAACAAACACTTCTTTTGCAAAAATTCGAGAGGTTCACGGCTAAACTATAAAGCGTAAGCTTAATCCATGCAAATCAACAGCACATAACTTTACTTTTGATAGTTACCAGTGGTAAGTCTGTCTAGATCTACTGAGTTAAGCGGGCGTTTTGTTTGTTTCTCCGATTTTGATACATGTCTTTACAGTTAGTTTTTCTTTCAAATTTAAACGAAATGCATTGGGAAGTAACTAAAAATATGTATATTTTATTACTTAGTTGAATTTTTGTTGCCATTTTCTAAATTAAAATAGTTATTTTTTTGAAATTTCTAGTATTTGAATGGTAATCGCTTGTCACCTCCAAATTTTGCATTTTAGAACGTCCATTTAAACATAAGCAATGAAATGGTACATGCAGAATTGTTCAGCCTAACAAAACATGAATATCACCTGTTCTTAGCAGGAAGTCAGTGCAAGGACTTTCCCTCTCTCTCTTGAACCTGCTACTGTCATTATTTTGTTACCATGTTAGTATTTTTTCAAGTGGTCAGTTTGGCAGACATGTTGAAAACTTGCCCTGGCTAAATTGTTTTTATTGGCAATCATTGCTTCATAGTCATAATAAAGGGAATGACCAGCACAGAACAACACAATCTGTGTCTCAAGAGTGTCCTTATTTAAGGATGTTATCATTTTAGATGTGGGAGAATGTTTGGAAATTGTGACTTGGCAGTGTATTTTTGCACTTGCCCTCAGTGGATTTGCAATACTCCACAGATACATTTTCCACGTTCGGGAACACTTCAATCACGTTTGTTTATTTTTAAAAAATTTTAAAACTAAACTAGTGAGCAGCACTCTGCGATCTGTTGCTGTTAAACTTGTTTATCCTCCTATGTGTTTCATCTAACTAACGTAGACTTCTTCAGGGAGTTGTACAATCAAATACTAAACGCCTGTATTTAAGCCATAATATGACTAAAAATAATGATGGTCACAAACATTGAAGGTTTGGCCGGATTTATGAAAAGGAACAGGCGCAGCTGTGAAATTTTTATGCAAGGCGTGAGAAAACTTTGGGGCCACAGTTTTAACTAAAACTGTGGCCCCAAAGAGTATAACCCCAGTTGCTTAATCAGTTTTTATGGTTGGCAGAAAGCCAAACCTCAGGTGAGGTCTTGGATGTTAAATTAAAAAATTTCTCAAAAATAAGTTGTCCAGTGTAGAGGGTGTCCCAAAAGTTCGTTCCTCTACTTTATAAGTCTGTATTTCAGTAAGATTGGACTTGGTAAGCAAATCATTTGAAGAAACGTTGTGTGTTTCAATCTAATTCACTATTTTCATACTGATGGTGCCATCTTTTGACTCGAATATTCGATTTGTGTACTTCCACGCCAAAGATGCCCGTGCGCGTTTTTTTTCCCCAGCCACATATTTTTTGTATTTCATAGCCCGAATTGCTCGAACTCCTTCCTTGTTTTTTTGTGAATATCAAGAAAGATAAACTCCCTTAATGCAAAAAAATTCAGTCACGTGAGAGCATAAGCATGTATACTTCGATTTACTGGCCTATCTGTTGTAGAAACTGCTTAAAAAACTGGAAAAATTCGAATGTTGGGTGGTAAAATGATCATGGAGAAATGGAAGTTTTGAAGGCAAGAAACGAAGGGGAAGACCAAAAGTCCTGAATAAAGCAGCTAAAATAGTTTTGAAGAAGGCTAGATACAAAATAGGAGACTCGACGAGGAAGCTCTCACATAGTTGGGCTACCTGACCACTGCTAATATGGATCCCTGTGTGTGCTGGTACATGTAGACATTTGGCTAAAGTTTGACCTCAAAGATTCTTACCATTTTGTCAAGCAAAGATTTTCTAACTCAATCAGAATAGAATCTGAATATTTTGCTTGAATCTCTCGTTGAACTTAATCAGTGATTTTGTTGAACCAACAGTTGAGATCATCTACCTCATGGACATGTAATTGTTTTGGGAGAGAATATGATTATAAACAGCTGCTTGCTGGTTCCACTAGATTCCCTTACTGTATTGTCT
>OZ037996.1:4181883-4259383 GCA_964035705.1 Porites rus | reverse complement strand
AAGGTCACACAAGTGTGAGCTGCACCTTTCTTTGCACACCTCTCACCATAACTTCTCCTTAGGAAAGCTTTCTTGTACTGTGTAGGCTTACTTCTTTGTCAGTTCTCACAGCTCTTTTCTTAGCATGAAGCAACTCAGAATGTCCCAGTTCCCAGTTGTTGGTATACCAGACTACTGGATTTATTATATAAACATTGAGTTACATCATCAGTGTGGAATTTCTGTTGCTGAAGTACAGATGTTACTCCTAGCAAAACGTCCTTAGCTTCGAGGGAGCATGGAAAAACAGCTGTTTTTACAGGCTAAGAGAGACTATTTGAGATAAATTATCAAAGACACACACATAACTTAAACATTAACAGAGACAAGTGGAGCTCCTCAGGTTATAAATAGATCAGCATTGTCATTAGCCTGGGAGCAAGTTCTCCTTTTGGGGGTCGCGAAAAGTCATGCGAAAGCTGCACGTGAAAGGAGACTCAAGTATTTTTCTCCTCCCCTCGCTCACTGGCCCGTTCTCTCATGGCTCACTTCACTTGACATAATTGGAGAGCTTGCTCGCACACGACATTGTCATTTTAAACAAATACTAACTTGCAAGCAGGTTATTATTACAAGAGATAATATCCAATTTGCCAAGTTATTGTGAGTTTCCCATCTGTATGATCATTTCATGTTCTGATGTGATTGTGTGCACAATGGGCTATGCTTGAAAGTATTACTGTAAACACAAATGATCTCCCGTGAAATATGTCCTTTAAAATTTTTATTTTGGTTAGATTTCCTTGTTCGTCCGTTTGCTTGCTAAAGGACTTTATCATTGGAGGTTTTGGAACAGGTCACATAAGAGTGTTTAGTGCTTCAACTGGTTCACTGCTTATCGAGGCATGTGCTCATGCACGCTGGATCAATGCAATGGATATATGCACAGAAGCCAGGCTGGTAAGACTTTGATCTCAGAGCTTCAAATAACTATTAGTAATAGGACAGATATTTCTGACTAAAACTTCCTTATGTCTAACAAAATCCTTGATGTGCATGATGACTGGACAGACCAAATACTAAGGACTGTCATTTTGTAGATTTGCATGGTAGTTTGAAGTTAACATAGATCCCACTACTTTTTTGGTTTGCCCTGCCCCCAAGGGGGGGGGGGGGGAGCTGGGGTACTCCCTATAATGGCCTATACAGGGAGGCTCCACCCAAAAGGGGTGTCTTTTCCAGGCTTCAGATATCTGAAAGGATAGGGATTTTATTAACTTAAGTATATGAAAGGGTAGGAAAATGTGTCATTTCAGTCTGTAAAAGGACCAAAAAGTGCTAACAGATGCATTTTATATACCGTAAAATTCCAAAAATAAGCCCCTCCAAATATAAGCCCCCCAATCCGGTAACGCAAAAAACCCTCCGTTAAATCGCCCCTCTAAATATAAGCCCCCAGGGTCTTGTACGTGGAAAATTGCCCTCAAATACAAAGTAAAACAAAGCAAAAACGGTAAATTTACTTCCAACTATAAGGCTAGCCCAATCGATTTTGAAACGCAAATTTCCCTCCGTAGATAAGCCCCTCCGAATATAAGCCCCTCCAAAAATAAGCCCCTCAAAAAGGGCCTTTGAAAAATATAAGCCCCAGGGCTTATTTTCGGAATTTTACGGCATGTGAAAGAGGCAAGAAAACTTGCTGGTTTAGTGATTTATTGGTATTTAAAAGACGGAACACTTAGAAGATTTACGAAAATAGGTAAGGGGTTGGACTTTGGGCGGAGTCTCCCAGTATAAGACTTCGATGAGGGTTTACCCGATTAAGATGGTGACCTGTGCGGACTTTATAAAGAGAAAACTGATTTGCAGGCCCGCAATCCTCTATCAGTATTTGTATAATAAACTGTAAGAGTTATGGAATTGCAAATCTAACACATCGAGACCACTGTTAAACCATTTCACTGCAAGGCCAACGTATTGTGAGGTTATTTGTTACTTTTACTTAGCCTGCAGAAAACGTGTTATTTTTCCACGTTTTTTAGGCGAGCAAAGGTATGCGCGAAGCGGGCGTAGAGAGCGAGACACATGCGATGGGAGGGACGCACGAAAAAGGCGCAATTTTTCCGCGCCTATTTTACCTCGCTTTCCCCCGTCGCGCGTGTCTTGCGCTCCACGCCCGTTCGTGCTCAACAGCGGTGAAAGAAGCGTCTGTTTTGCAGGCTACTTTATTTTCAAAATCTGTGGACAAAATCCTATGATGTCTCCACTTCAAGTGAATCCTCTTTGGTAGAACTTTTGCATATCACCATTTATTCATGTTTTAAGATTTCAGAACAGAAATGAATTTGATTCTTTTGTGAATTTTTTCTTTGGTCGCTTTTATTAAGTAGCGACAGGGTTACAAGATTACTAAGATTTAAGAGACTTGGGTGTTTCTTTGCTTTTAATAAATATAAACCCGCTAACTATATTAAGCACAAAATACTAGTTCGGGTTAGATAAGTTGTAGTTCTGACCATGAAATAGCCTACAAATAGCAGGCAACCTCTCGCGACGCCACCACTTGTTTCATTTCGCGGGGAAACCAGTGGTTCGAAGTGGTAACGTCGCAAAATGTCGACTTTTTTCTCAGGTTACTGCTGAGAATATCCATGAAACGGTTAATTAGTGGTCATGTGGATGATTCCAGTCTTACACAGCCATCCTTACTGAGAAATGCTGCTTTACCTTAGACACTTGTTAAAGGCTTTTGTTTTTGCAGCTTGTTTCTGCATCTGAAGACAGTTTTGTAAGAGTATGGAAGCTTTCTCCAGAAGACAAACCGACAGTAAGTTTTTTTAAGACATTTACCCGGATAGTTACTGTTGAACCCCTTTAAACTTTCCTTCTTTGCTGTTTTTCTAAGCTTTTTGACCTTTATATATCTTCCTTTGCAGATGGAAATGGTATTTCAGCAGTCTATCTCAGATGTCCAATTGTGTGGAGCAAAATTTGTGGACCTTTCTGGCGACACATTCGGAGTAACCGGCTATGATTTATCAGAGATAGTAATGTTCACCAAACAGTAATACGTTCGCCAATAATCTTACTCGAACATCACAAAATTAGGAGATATGTTCTCTGTGTCAATCTGTGAATCATTAAGTTATATTTTATTCATAAAAGCATTCGTTTTACTTGAATGGAAATTTGTGTCATTTCTACGCAAATGTAGGATGTTTTCAATTGTCGAGTAGGAAAGTTCGGAGAACGGCCAGTTACTAAACACGTAATCATCTTTTTATTTTTTGATTAGAAAAATAGAGTAGTTTTCGGGCTGCGCTAGTCCTTATGCACGTAGGGAGCTGACGTAACGGCGACGGCAACGAAAATGAAAAAAAGTAGGTTTTAATAAGCAAAACGACAGCTTTGGCGTCATCACATGACTACGAAGTAAAACTTCTTCATGTTAAATGGAGGAAGTAAACCAAGAAAAATATTTTCTTTTTCTTTTTCTTAAATTAGATACAGTACTTTAGAATTCACCCGGCCCTAACGTAAAAAAATGTGCCTTTCAGCTGAATTACAAGGCATTAATGCATTCCAAATTTAGACGATTATGGTGTTCACACCGCGCCAGTCAAATTTTTGACTGTACTGGTTAAGAATTTGACCTCGACTTTGGCATTCAAATTTTTGAACGGGTAGCAGGTGGCTAGGCTTCTAAATTCCCGTGTGAGCGGAACACCTAAACGCACAAATTTTCAACCGGTCAAAAAATTCGTCCGGTTCCGTGCGAACGCAGCCTAAAACTGGTTAGATATTTTATTGTGGTGTGGAAGTTATTCATTATTTTTTTATTCTTTAATTTGTATTTGGTTATCACACCTTCTTCAACACAACAAAACTGTTCATTTATTTATTATAACGTGCGTGGAAAGACATTAATAAACTGTTAACGAAACTGTTGTGTGTTCCTATCTCTTACTGTATAGGGAGATTAAGAGTCACGTTTACGACAAACGGCAAACGTCAATTTCAAGTCGAGAATTTCTCAAAATAGGAAAACACAGCTAAAAAATAATTCTTATAGATGAAACTGACGTAAAAATACTTATTTTATTGTAGAAGTAATGAAAAGTAAACGACAGGTAATGAGAAAATTTAGTCACATGTTCCAAATTACTCTTGCTGTTGCGGTAAACGTGACTCTTAATCTCTTTATGATGCTAGAAAGAACGGGTGCGCGTGTCTCCCTGGCGTGCCGCGTTCTTTCTTGCGCCCATAACCTCCAAGCACTAGCCTGCGAAGCTTGCGGTTTGTTTGGTTCGATTTTTCTTTTGTGGTTCACAAAGTAAGAGTTACAGCGACGCGAAAGTTGAACTGAGGGGAAACACAAAACGATGGAGAGGGGTCGAGAGGACGTAATGAAGCACAAAAGAAAAAAACACACCAAAACAACCGAGTGGCGGTGTTATTGGGTCAATTTTTGCTGGTTATATGCCGCTGGCCTCTCGGAACCTATACCCTATTAAACTGTTAACGTCTATTCTATGGCCAATTATAGACCCCATCTTAGTTACTTTTGGCTAAATGAAATTTTCGCGATCAAAACTTAGTCACTTTCATTTTATGGACCTTTAATGCACCCAAATCAGTCAATCCTTTATTAAAATTTACCTTTGTCTTCCAAAAGGTAATTTGCACGCTGATATTCCACCATTACGGCTCGTGCCGAACAACAGAAATTAGCTAAGGCAACCAAAACAGATATCAGCTAAAATTCCCAGAGGGTTATGATCAACTAGAAAGTTATAAGAGTATTAATTCAAAAAGCACTATAAGAACACTACATGCAAGAAGTGACTTGAGTATTTTTGGTATTAAAAACAACTGATTCGTGAAAATCAAGGGGCTATAATTACTGCATCATGGAAGCGGTGAGAGTGAATACTTTCGCTTAAAAAGGCTGTTTACGGTGTACAAAGTTCTTCCTTTACGACATTGTGTTATGTATCTACACTTTAAGGATCTTTAAGACACACGACACAACTTAGGTACTTAGGTACAGTTATTAAACGCTCTTGACTAAAATCGGATTTGTAAGATTTTAATAAAATAAAACATTAAATCTTTGTATGGTAGATCATGGCCTGATCTTGCTTTTTAAAAACCGGATGTTTCGAAAAACGTGCTGCTTGTTCTTAGTTTCTTGTTTTTTTTTTTTTTTTATGTATATTTCAACGAAGCCCGAGGCAATGGAAACTGTTCTCGGACCAGCAGCTAGCGTGCAGATGTACAAGAGATCCACGGCTGTACAGGTCGAGTGGAACTTCAGAAAGACCAAAAAGCAAGCCGCAAACAAGTGTAAACTATCGAGTCCAAAATAGTTTCTTCATTCTATAAAAGAGTATTTGAAATAGAGTACGCTTTTTCATACATACTCAGCCGAGGATAAAAGTTCTTCCCACCACACCTGTTTGTCTTGCTTTGTTTCGCGGCAAATATCGTAACTCGTTTACCATTGGTAGAGACGGAGACCAATCACAGATCAGCAAACATTGGTGCTGTTTCAACGCCGCACAGCGAGCTTTGCAACAGAGCAGACATTTTGTTTTGTCCTGCCAGAATGAGGGCAGTGAAATTATATCATAAACAAATGGATGTGCCTTGGAAGTTATAAGTCATGATATTTCACGATTAAGGCCTCGGACAGCTTCACGTTTGACCAAAAGAGGGTAAGTTAACGGTGACTTCTAGAGCTCCAAATTATACCAACTTGTTGATAGTGCGCGCAACCGCTCTTAAGTTATACATTTGTCAACTAGCAATTCTCATTCACGAAAACAGCTACTGTAGGATCGAGTGGTTGCACGAAGTTACGACGTGTTTCACGTGTTACGTGATATATATCCTGTTAAATTATCTGCGGTATATATCCGGAAATTAGGAGAGCAAGATCGAACTGACTGTTTGTTGCGTTACGGTTGTATTCAAGCTAAACCTAACTAAATTTAGCCACGAGAATATCCTTAGGTTAGATGAAAGTTAGGTCAAAGGAGTGCTTAGATGACTGGCGTGTGTTTATCCTGGTTGATAATTCTTGTATTTTTTTAGAAGATAACGTCATCATTGTTTGAAAACCAAGTGAAGCAATAAAAAGTTGATGCAGAAGTAGAGCGATAAACGATCAAGCGAAGTAAAGCGTACATTTGTGCAATTCGATCAGGCTCAGTAACCCTTTGTTATTGTAATGACTCTCGCCTCTTTGTTCGAATCTTATTCAGCTTTTGCCAAGTCCTATCCAACCGGCTGGACTCCAGAAAACTCAAGACAACGCGTTCGAGACTGTGATCGAAGCTTCGTTGAGGCTTCGAACGCTTCGAAAACGGCCGATTCTTGGAATTGGAGGATGCCAAGCGTTCCGCTTCCAAGCCCAAGCTATAATTCAACGGGGTAATACTGTCTAATGAACGCCTTGTAAATTTTGTATATTCTGTTATGCTAGGGTAAACCCATTTATAAAAATCCACTCTTTTTATATGCTTCCGTTATGTTCAACGATGCATGTAGGTTTCAACCATGCAGATTTCAGACAGATCTCTTAAAAGGCACTCCTCGCGTGCTCAGCGCATTTTTGTAATAGAGTGAAACGCTCTTGCCCAAAAGTTAATCGATCATTTCACGATATTTTCTTTTCGTTTTAGGCGTCGCACTCCGTATTATACACATCCTGATGTAAGAATTTATGAGTTGAACCGGCGTTTACAACATCGCCTCGAGGTTTGTACGGGTTTACTTTTAAAGCTAAACAAAGGCAGTAACTTTGACCATTGCGAAGCTAATGTTAGAGTTTATGTTATATTTTATTGAACCTTGGGGTTATGTGGAAAGAAAAGCATCCTTCAAGTTATGTTTTTCTTGGCATTTATCCCTTACGTTAAATCTTGACATACAATGGAAGGGACGGAGAATTTTTCATTATACCCCTTAAGATGCTGTGTTTATATTTATCGTGAATTACTGAAAGAAAAAGTATAAAAGAGTGTTAAGAAATTTTAAGCTTCTGTAATCTACCCTTCAGCTGAAGTATTGGCTTAGTGACCTGTTCTTTTTGTTTCTGTGAAGTGCGATTTTGTCTCAGATTTCACACATATTTGCATTTTCAAAATAACCTCACCTGAAGTCAAGTTACAGTTATTGATGAATTCCTTTAACATAAATTTTGCCTCAGAACATTGTCGGATCGGCCCATCACATGTCAAAATACTTGAAGTGATATCTGAACATATAAAGAAGTTTTCCTGCTTTCATTCTTTTCATATTGACCTTTAAACTGTGTGACTTCAGTCAGTGGTGGCTGGTTCTGTTTCTCACAAATTTGTTGTCAATTTTCTCTTTTATCCCAAGCTCTAGGTATATAATTATTGGGAAAGGCTAATATTTTTTTATAACAGGCACTTATTAAGTTTATTTTATGCATGCTACATTTTCCTTTCTTGTTTATCACCTTCCTGGAATATTTGAGATGATTATCCGCCTTGTATTTTATTTACACATAATTCTCTGCTCTGCACAGTCATTTGACAAACTGAAAAGAATAAATCTGAATTAATTATAAAATTTCTTCCCTGTTATCTGTATTTTTGTTGTTATTGACTTGATTCCTTTTCACATGAAAATAGAATAATTAAGATAAGAAATGAATTCTTAGAGCTGAGGTACTCCATAACACTTCTGGAATTACTTTACCTCTCTAGTCCCAAGAACGATCAAGGGAAAAAGCTGTGAGAAATGATACAATGATCACAGAGGGGAAATGCTTTTATGTTTAATCAAATTCTCTTAACTTATTCTTTAAGGAATTGAGAAATTGCATGTGAATATTGGGTCGTAAAAGGTTAAAAGTGTTTTCTGAAGTGTGCTAATATCCTCTACAATGACTGTCTGTCTGCAACTGCAAAAGTCACCAAAGATCATTCCACATCCCATGTGCCAATAACAGCCCCTCTGACAGCAACAGACTTTTAAGAGAGAATAGCATTCACACTAATGCTCTCAATGCACCCTTTTCACTTCATTTTGTTAACACTTTTTTTGTTGTGAACATTAACTGTTTTATTGATGTGGTTGATTGTTTTACATTTTATGATGCAAGAATAAACATTTCTACATATAAAAAATATTATAGTTTTCCCTAAGCCATTAGCATCACGCTATCACTCACCCTTCCCCTGCCATCTCTATGCAACGACCTTGTACCTCTGTAACCTATAGCTATCATTGAGAGGGTCAACTGTATACTCTAGGCATAATTTTCCTTTATGTCAAATTTTATTATTTTGTTATTTTAACTTATTACAGATGCAATGTTTAGACTAAATATAGCTTGCATTAAATCCTGCTGCACTAAGCACTGTTTTGCGTCGGAAAAGGGTAAAAATACTTTTCAGAATTAATCCTTAGTGTGTGAAAGAATTAGTAGACCTGATCCTTGTAAAATGATTTAGAGTTGTCAGAAAGTTTTGAATAAGACAGCTTAATTTTGCAATATTTTATTAAAGAATCATATGAATAACAAAGCAGAATAGCCGGCCAAAAACATAGTGTAGGAGGAGTTTTTGCCATCTGCCTGCTATTTTTGGCAACTGTGACAAATGTCTCAGATTTAATAACAGCAATGTTTAAGTTTTGTCTGATTACCCGAGGTTTGTGGATTTTACTATCAGGCTAGTGAATTCTGTTCTTAACTTGCCCCATGGGCAAGTGAAGTTTTTTGGAGAATTCATTTTGCAGAAGAATGGTAATCAATCCTGTCCATGAAAAATTCATTGGGGAGGCACCCAAAAGTACCCTCAGCATAGTACATGCTAGCTACAGCTATACACCCTGGTTTTGGTACAAACCCCTTTTCTTTTCTTATGGAAATTTTGCTTAAAAATACTATTTAGCATAAGAACAACTTGATTTCCATGATAAAGCAGGAAGGGTTGTATCAAAACAAGGTCAACTCCAGCCTGGTTTTCACCTGTAACTGTAAAATGGGCTATTCGTAGTAAGATGCACTCAAATTCTTGATTTTTGTCTCTGACAGGATGCAGACAATGTATGGTGGGATGCATTTGCAACAGAGTTTTTTGATGATGACGCTACCCTGACATTGAGCTTTTGCTTGGAAGATGGGCCAAAAAGATATTGTATGTCTTTAAAATCTTGTTTAAAGTGCTCTCTGCATTATACACAAAATGAGCTGGGGTTTCAATAAGCACCGATGGCTGACAAAACGTGTTGGCTACTTTGCTCATAGAAGTTGGCTACTTTTTTTCTACAAGGAAGAAGGAGCTAGTTTGAACAATTTTGTAAACAAAAAATATGTCATAAAATCTGAATGAAAACGTAATTATGATGTGTTTTCGTAAAAGCGCACTGGTTTTACGTTATGCTTTAGTCATGTAAATGCTATATTTCAGTCAATCTCACAAGTTTCTTTATTCATGTAGGTTTATGCAGAATTTGTTAATGTGCAAACGTACGTAATTTAGTTTTCATCATTTGTTCATTGCTTGTAGGAATTGATTGTGACTGATAAATCAAAAGTTGAATGAAAGCTACATTTTCTTGAATGAAAAACATGCTCTTTTGTCCTCAGCTTAGTCCCCAGAACACTGAAATTCACATTATAGGGCTATGAAATTTCAAAATTTTGTGAGGAAGCAAGTCCCCAAACACCCCCCGCCCCCCCCCCCCCTGAAAAAGGGAACTAACAGCCCCCTTTGATACAGTCGGTTGCTCTATTTAAACCTGCTGGATACTTCAATGTTTATTGAAACCCCTGAGTGAGTGTAAAATATTATCAGGTGTATTATAGTTTAGTTTTTCAAAGGGTGCGGGGCGGGACTGAAATTTTAAGGTAGTCTTTTTATGCTAGCCGTGGGAGTGTAATCAGCACCAAGATTCTTGTATCAGGTTTACTCCTCCTGCTTACTCCTCCTAGTCTGCTACATAGCTGTTTTTAGAGTCATCACGCAATGCTCTTCCCTACAAACTGCTGCTGTGAACTGAATCACACTTTTCCATTTGTGTTTGTATTCTAACAAACTAACCAGTCGTGTATTAGAAACGTGACAAGACATGAACTGCAGGGTGCTTGGAAACAAACACACTTCTCAATTTTCAACAAATCAAACAATCATTGCTGAATTTCAACGGGCTTTGTCTAACAGCAGCGAAAAGGTTAATTTCCCGAATTGTTTGTTTTAAGCAGGGTGCAAAGAAAGTCAGTTTTACAGACTGCCATTCGGACAAGCTGTAGCTAGCATGTACTAGCCCACAAGTCATTTTAACTAGCTCCAAAACCCTTTTTGATTAGCAGGATTGATTACAATCCTTCTGTAATCTGAATTTCCCCATTTTTGCAAACAACAGCACTTACCCGTCGGGCAAGTTAAGAACAAAAATCACTAGCCCGATAGCAAAATGAACCAGCCCCGGGCTATCGGACACGACTTTCTTTGCACGCTGTTTAAGTAGTTAACAAAGTTCCTTGCAAAAAAGGTTTTTATAACCCTTCATGACTTTTTCCAGGATTGGTTGTTTCTTTTTATCGTGCATATGTATCATGACTTTCCTGTGCCAGATGTGCTTATTGTGTTGCTTTACAAGTGAATGTTAAACTCAGAAGGGCATTGATTCAAACAAAAGCAAGAATATAAATTATTGATGAACGATTTCCCAAAACTTCGCGGCAACTTTATAGGCATATCCTTGTTGTGCATCACATTTGCTCGGCTTGCTTTCGCTGCTGTGCGCTGCTTATACTGTGACAAAACTACCTTACTCTTGGTTGTATGACACAGTTTTAATTGTTTTGTCATTCACACGTGGGGCGCCATTGAAAGTAAAGCTGTGATTGGGGGAGTCCCCATACCGAAAACTTGGTGGAAATACCTTCCAGATGAAAGGTGAAATCTGTTGGCTGAAAATGGGGAAAGGAATGTGGTTTGGTTATCAGCAGCCGTTTACAGGGAAGGAGCATTGCATGACGATGCAAAGATTGGCCGTGTAGCAGACTAACTCCCGAGGGGATTGAGTTTGTTTTTTTAAGATGACATTTGTTACCCTTGGATTACACTTTACTGTCTGGAAATGCCAGCAAGATGATAACTGTTTTTGGAACTCTGTGGTCACTGTTTTCTTTTTCTTTTAGCAATAGGACGGAATCTAATTCCAAGGTACTTTCGAAGTATATTTGAGGGTGGAGTAAAAGAACTGTATTACCACATTGTGCAACCGAAGGAGTCATACCACAACAACACGAGTACAATAACTCTTGATTGTGAAAATACAACCATGATTACACATCATAAAACACCAGTCTTTACAAAGGTTTGTACAGCTGTTTTTCTGTGAGGCTAATTATCTTTAAGTGGCTAATTTAACTTTGCTTATACTGTATTGCAAATCAACAAACCTGTGCTTGCACTTCCAAGCCAGTTTTCTGTCGCTTGTACAGAGTAGTAAATAAACAATAACACAGGACAGAGCAGCTCAGTCATCTAACTAGTCATCCACGGACTTAAGCATTAGAGCCTCCTTGTACAGATAAATAAACAGCACCATTCAAGAACAGTTCGCTATCTTTATTTCAATATTTTTATCACAGGATTGTCAAAAACAAGATTTTCACATTATCTTGTATTAATGAAAATGTCCACAGGTATGCACAGAGGGCCGCCTTTTACTGGAATTCACCCTGGATGATCTCATGAGAATACGAAACTGGCACTTTGCTATTAGACATTACACAGAGATGATTCCACGCAATGTTATTGTTGGTGCCCAGGACCCAAACTTTCTGGAACAGTTATCCAAAAATATCACCAGACAGGGAATGACCAATGTTACGCTTAATTATCTCAGGGTAAGAAAAAGAAGGAGAAAAACAGATGCAGATATTGAACATGTCACATTTAAAGTGCTCTCCAGAGCCTCAATTAAATTTTGGCTTTCTTTTACTGTTCTAGAATATGGCATTTAATTTTCTTTATGTTCTAACCTGTAACAATATGAAAAATACATTTTTCAAAGCTATGCTATGGATCAATCAGATTCGCTGGTGTAAATTACACATCTGCCTTATCGCCGATCTATATGTGACTCTTTTGTCAGTAACTAGTACTAAAAGTATTGAAACAAACTAGCGTGTGTGTAAATTTGTACTGTTTTATTATTAATTTTTTTTCTGTAATAGTATTTTTCTCTTCTCTTGTACCCGTCTTGATTAACTTAGGTTTTTGTTATGGGCGGCAAGCATTGTCATTTAATTGAAGGCTAAATTAAGCTGTTCTTGTTGGTGATGGACAAAACACTGACCCCAGTCAAAAGGCTACCCTTATGGACTGCCCTAAAATGGAATACACCACTGAAGTTTAGTGGTTAGGGTTAGTAAACTGAGTGAATCAAGTTTCAGGTCAGTTTTCCAGTATAATGACCCTTTATATGGAACCTGATTCACTCAGTTTCCTAACCCTAATCACTACACTTCAGTGGTGTCGCCTATTTTAGGGTGGTCCATGGCAGTTGTCCATGGGCTGGCAGTTGTTGTTGTTAATCAGTTTGTCTATCTTTTAGCTCTGTGTTATTCTGGAGCCCATGCAGGAACTCATGTCACGACACAAGACTTACAATATGAACCCCAGAGGTATGTCGTCCTGGTTATTGTTGAGTGATTCTAACTGGAAAATTTTTCACTAGATGTGCCTTTCCTAGCTTAATTTTCTTGACTTTGTGGTAACAAATATATTTTCCCTTCTATATTTTTCTAAAACAGACTGTTTAAAATCCACACTTTTCCAGAGATGGCAGCCAATGTGTCCCCCACCAGGTAAGAACTCAAGCCTGTTTTATTATTTAAATTAATAAGCACCCAGCCTCAAATATATATAAGCACCCACCCCTACCACCTTCCACCAAATAAAATGGTCTTTGACTTTGGCTTTCTGACAATGAGATTGGAATGGACTAGTTTCTTCTGTTAGAAAAAAAGAGACCAAGTTTTCTTTGGAATTTTAATGAAATTTTCAATGAAAATTTTAAATTCTGCCTTGGAACATCTCGTTTTGTTGCAAAATATGATTACTATTGCTGTAAATTGGGAAAATTTAACAAGCGCCCACCTCAAATAAATCCCCACTCTCAAGGCCCAAAAATTTAATAAGCACTCAGGACATTGAATCGAATAAATACAGCATCTCAATATTATTTTGGTGCTTTGTATAATTAACCTTTGAAGTCAATGGAGACCTTTATAATAAGTTAGCACTTTACACAGGCCCGTGGACCAAAACGTTTGCCATTTAAATGATTTAAATGTTCAGTCACCCAAAAAAGAACACTACATAAAATTTCTGAGCCAAAAAGGGTTCTCGTGCAGATTTCCTAAACAGTTGAGGTTATAGACTTGCTTCAGAGCATGCTTGTTATTTACCAGATTGTTGTCTATGTATCTGTTATTCACCATATCATGGTGTTCATTAAGCATCGGAGATCAGAGAATTCTCCGGCTAATGGTCAATAGCTGATGACCATTTTTTACTCAGATGTGGAGCCTCTTTAAAAATATTCTCCTGTACAATACACCTTTCTGCAACAACTAGAATTCTTAATGAAAACCCTGCTACGTTGTTGTCTATCCTTCTCCAGATTATCAGGGTGAGATGATGTGGCAACCAAATACTCCAACCACTCCAGGTAAACAGGGACTTTTAACAACCGATTACTATCCTCACACTTGTCCGCAGTACTAAGCAGATAGGAGATGGGCTATCGTAGAAACAAATATAGATAATTTACCAAAACCTCTTTGATTAAATTTGCAAATGCAAATTTGAACGTGTTGATTTTCACAATTATTTTAAAATAAGATGGAAACTTATGTCAAACCCACAGCTTCTGTTTGTTAACAGAACTTTTATATTAACCATTTTTACGTTGGTTGATAACTAGGTAGGAAAGAATTTTTTTTTCAGTTTTCATTTATATAATCCACAGTTATTGATGAGGAATTGTTGTGTAAGAAAGTGGAAATAGCGTGTCTCCAAATGATATTGTTATGTTGCTGTCAGTAACGTTTAAAAAAACTGTTGATTTCCTTTACCTCAAATGTTTTCCCTAAATGCACAAACTGTCACCACCCTTTGCCAAATAGGTCAAGCTACCAATGCCAAAATAAAGTCAGTTATTATAAGGAGCTGCAAGTAATTATCCAGCTAGCTTTCTCAGTATGAACATGAGTGGCTGTTGCTTAAAAAGTTACCTCTGATCAGAAAACAACACAAGAAGAAAAAGTTATAATACAACATTTTTTGCTGGTAAAACTGACAGCCCTGGCTGCCATGTTTACATGACACATCCTCAGTCACTGACTTAGTGAGCCTCTGAAACTGCTCTCCGCTCCTTAAACATCTCATGTATACCTGTTTTCCCTAAAGGATCCCCCTTTCCTAAACTTCTTGAGAGAACATTGACTGGGCAGCCTGCTTCAAGGAAAGGTTAGCCTCAGTTCAGTCAGTGCGGCGGTGTTTGGACACAGGATATGGGCCTAATTATCCTGTTTTATTTGGGAAATATTTCATTGGCTTTTGCATGCAATTGGGTGCATCCATGTCTCTCTTCAGTGACCATCTTTTTGTTCTCATATGAAAAGCATCATGCATTAACCCTTTCACTTCAGGGCTGACACTAAAGACCAGGTGCTGGGACTTCCCCTGGCTACTGTGAGCTTGATCCCCGCCAACTTTCGTAGGACAGAAAAAGAAAATGAACCAAGAGAAACTCCCAGGTTTTTATTTCTTTATCTACTAAATGCATACACCCCACAACTTAAAATCTTGGCAACAGCCCTGCATTGCAAAGTGAAGAGTGAAGTCTCATAAGGTAGTTCTAACGTTTATGTCTGGAGATAAATCCTATGGTGTGACTTTTCTTTTGATTTCATATTCATCTTGTATTAAGGAGAATATTGATGTTGGTCACTCTGGGGTCTTGAAGAGTTAACCTAGTAGACCAGGCCCCAGTTGTTCAAACGTTGGATAGCGCTATCCACCGGATAAATCACTATCCAGCGGATAGCGTAATTGGTTTCCCTAATACTTATCCGCTGGATAGTGATTTATCCGGTGGATAGCGCTATCCAACGTTTGAACAACTGGGGCCTGGTAGACCTGTGCAATAGAACTGAAAAAATGCCCAGCATAGAAGAACCAACAAGGTCTTCCACATTTCCCACCCTCCCCTTGTGTAATACTCTTCAACAACACAGCCCCACCCCACCCCCCCCCCTTGATGACTTGATAAGCCAATATTTCCCAAATGCCACCTTTTAATTCCCAGGGATGGTCGCACAGAAGAGAGCCAGCTTTCATCAGCCATTGTTTTTTCTCAACTTTTTCAGTGAAAGGTCAAATCGTGTGGTCAAACACTGTCTATAGCTCACTTTAAATATGGTTTCTACAGTGCTATTCTGAAGTGTGAACAAATTACTGCCATACTGCTAACCCCCTAAGAGGACCTAAAATTGTATTGTGGGTGTTGTTTTGTTGTAAATCAAATCTCTTATAACATTAAGTTTGAGGATAGGGAATAGGTTAAAAAACAGTTTTCGGGGTATTTTTTTTTTCATTTAAGGTGATTGGGAGGCCACAGGTTAGAATCTGCCAAAAAAATCCTTTGTAAAGAGTTGTGCCAATGACATCTTGGTGAATTACAGAAAATAATAGCTTTAGTAAGCCAAAACATTGCCTCTTTGAGTGCATTTAACATTGTGTTTGTTGCATTTATCTGCAAATTTTTTGCAAAACAACAATGGCAAATTTAATTTCTGTTGGGAATTACAATACCTCCAGCTTATTTTTTCCTTTCTGTGTGTTTCTTTTATGTAAACTTAATAAACTTCTTGAGCAATCCACACAAGCAAAACTTTCATTGTTCCTTACCTCTGTTTCAGCAGAAACTCCGCGTGCACCAAGAACGAGGCGGAAACGTAAGTCAACAAATGCAAATTCATCGGCACCCAGCAGTGGTATGAACAGTATGTCAGGTAAAAAGAAATCGCCCAGCACATCTGGGTTCACTCTGGCATCTCAGGATGTCATGGTTGTTGGCGAGCCTTCTCTGATGGGCGGAGAATTTGGTGATGAAGACGAACGGCTTATTACTAGGTGAGTGGTTCTAGCACCTATTTTGGTGGAGCACAAGTTAGTGTTACTTTCAACATAGCATACATCTCGCCCAAGGAATTGTGAAGTTGACAGTCAGTCCAGTGATATCTGCCTTCTCTCCCTTTGTTATCTTGTTTGGTGATGTTGTTTACTGTCACTTCCCACTACCCATGTGAGTTGATTGCATTTCACACCTTGGCCTGTTCTAAGAACATGAGCTCTGCTGCATCCACATTCTTTCCATTCCTGCTAGCTTAAATGATGTTGACTTTATATTCTCCCTTTTTCTTGCTTTGCCATGTTGTAACCTAAATTGCCAAGACCTCTAATAGGATTTCAAGCTGTATCATGGTAGAATGGTATCTACTACCTTGCTTCAGTTATTCACCCTGTTTGTCGACTGTCTGTAACAGAAAGGTGTCCATATTATGGAGGTGCCTATATGGGAGGGTCAACACTGCAGATAAAAATTAAGTTGAGGCACTGGTATAGGCTATTGATAAATGAATGCCTTAGTATAAAATTGCTGTAAAAGGTAAAGGGAAAATTAAAGTACGTTAACATCAAATAAACACTTTTTATCCACTAATGTTGAAAACACAGATTGGGTTTTGAAGATGGTGAAAGCAGTTTTCCTGACTTTTCTTTGGTAAGTGGAATCCTCCCTCATACACTAATTAACCTCTGACAAAACAGGTTTTGATGGTTAGTCTTACCCACAGTAATATGTGAATCACACAACAATAAAGGGTCTGAGGGACAGAATTTTAAAAGGAAGGATGTTTGCTTCAAGGTCTTTTGGTCTGTGTTTCCTCCAGTAAATTTTGTTCTTTTGTCATTCTATGGAGGCCTTTTTACTTAGTTACCAAAATTATTATTAAGAATTTACTAAGTTACCAAAATTCTGTTAGAGAAACAAGGAAATTCAACACTTAAAACATGACAGTGTTTTAAGTTTCAGAGACATGTTTTGGATATGTCAGCTTACTAGTTATTTTTATTTTGTCAGAGGGATATAGAAGAGGGAGGATTTACCGAAGGAAGCTCAGAACACTTGACTTAATCCTTTCAGATTCAAGGTCAGAAGGTTAAACAGTTCTTTGACAGTCAGTAGTTGGAAGATGCGATAAAACTGCCTAATGCTGCATACTTTAAGGGAGGATGTCATACCATTTACTATCTTTTTAAAAAGCTAAAACATCTCATTGCAATTCAACTGAATTCCAAATAATGGTCCACACTATATTTAGCGATTGAAACTGTTTCATGCCGTCTGTTACTTTTGATGGCAAGGGTGGACATGAATTGAAACTTGAAAAAAAAATGGGCCAATTTTTTCTAGTTTTAATGCCATGCCTGCAAAAATTACCAAAAAAACTATGGCTAGTGCTGAAATTTGATGACATTTGATATTATTGAAAATGAAATATATTAATGAAATTTGTTTAATATCTTCATCATAAGTCTACAGGAGCATTTTGTGTACAATGACTTTACACAGAATTAACCTAAAACAGCAATATCCTTGTGCTGTAGCTTCTTTAACTTTGCTTTTCCAAGGCCTTAACAGGGTTGTCATTAAGAGCCGGGGGCTGGGGATTTTCCCGGCTACTAAGAGACTGGTCCCCGGCTACTTTTATTAGAAAATAGAAGAAAAATAGAACCAAAAGAAATCCCTAGCCGTTTGATTCCCCGCCTACTTGATGTATTTACCCGGCAACTTGAAATCTTAGTGACAACCCTGCCTTAAATTTACCAGAGATGCATGAGACCTTATTTGCTAAGATTAGCTGAATCAAAAAAATCCCAGTTTGATTTTGTGAAACAATAACAATTAAAATGATAATTATGCCAATGAAATGATTAATTTACAAAATAAAAATAATTGCATGAACAAACAGGGCTGTCACTAAGATTTCAAGTTGGTGGGTATATGCAATTAGCAGGCGGGAACCTGAAATGCTAGGAGCTCTTTTGCCTGGTCTTATTTTCCGTTGGCATCCTGTGAAAATAGTTGCAGGCCCTGCTCTTAGTAGCCAGGTTGGCAGAATCCGCCTAGCCTTTGCCGCTAGTGACAGTGCTGAACAAATAAATACATAAATGTGACCACCAGAAGAAAGTCTAGTGAACTGAATTTAACCCTTTCACTGCCAAATTTAGCCAAAAGGAAATTTTGACCAAATTTTGAATAGTACCATGTGAAAGTGCAGGCAGAGAGCTTTCATTTGAATGGTCACATCATAGGATTTCATCCACAGACTCAAAAGTTAGAGTCACCTTACAAAACTCCATCAAGCACTCTCGCAGTGAAAGGGGTTAAGATGGAAACATTAATTTTGAGGTCAGCAGTAAGAGTCTGTGGTAATATGTTGGTACTTAACTCTTGAAGCTTATCCACCCCATTGTTCCCCATGTATTTGCTATGGCACTAGTGGAGAGAATTATTGAAAATCAAGACATTTGCTCTTTGTCGATCATTTCCATCATTTTCCTGATACTGATAAGCAGCTGTGAGAAAGACAGTGGCATATTGTTCTTAGCTTGTTTTCTTCTAACTTTATATCTATCTGATCTTCTGCTTAAATTCAGCTCTAATAAGAACTAAGGATTTCAAGGAATTAACGCTTTCCCCCAGGTCTTCCTCTTCTTGCTTTCCCCTCGTGACATCAAAACAGTTACTGCTAAACATGTCGCTTTTTCACCATTCATGCCGACAATCTTTCTGTTCCTCCTGTTTTCAATTATTCCATCACTGATGTATTGTCATTTTGGGGGAATGCCAATAGACCCTTTGCAGCTTCTCATTCAAGTGGTACAAAACCGCCATGCTTAAGAGTAAACAAAGGGCTCACATCATTTAAAATGGTTATCTCCTTCCACAGGAATAACTACCTGTAAAGGGCTTATGCTTTTCTGTGCACCAATAAGAACAGAGAGTTTAAACTTCACGTATACAGCAAACAGGAATTACGTCAGATTCAAGTTGAGAATTTCTCAAAATAGAAAATGAGCGGATAAAAACAGCTCAAAACAATTCTTATGGATAAAATATGCATGAAACTACTGATTTAAGTGTAGAAAAATGAACAGTAAACGAGAAGTAAAGAGGAAGCTTGATCACGTGGTACAAAATTCGCGTTTGACGTAAACGTGATGCTTGACCACTCTAATGCCACATACCTGTAGGTCTGTAAATAATTGGTTTTTTGGTGAAAGGACAAATGTCTGACTAAGACCGCATTTGACTGGACCTACAAAAGTGTGTTTGGATATCATTATGTTAATAATAGCTGTGATAATATTTAGAATATATTTCCTTGATGCATTTGATTCGTAATTGAACAAGAGGATGTAAAGAAGTCATGATCTGCTAAAAACCTCAATGCAGATTTAAGGAAAATCTATCGATTTTATCTTTGATGCCGACATTTCGAGAGGCCACCACTGGCTTCCCTGCGAAATGACATCTGAGGAAAATTGCTTCTGCCATTCAGAAGCACTGCCCAGATCTGGGTAGTGACACGTCATCAGTATGGAATTTTTGCGCTCATTCCTCAGACATCATTTTGCGAGGAAACGAATAGTGGCCTCGTGAAATTTTGGCTGCTTTCTCAGGCTAGGAAAAAATAATGTGTAAAATTCTTCGATCAGTAAGTTTAGAATTTGCCTCTCCTACCCAAAAGGATGATTGCTTTAAATGACGGGAAACAAACAAACAAACAAAACGAAAAACAGCGGGGAAAAAGAAGAAGATGGTTTGAGTTATGGAGAGGCAAAAGAGTGAAAATATAACACAATCGAGCGGTTAGAGTTTACTGTCTTTGATTGTTTGTCTTTAATAGGCTGGAGAACACACAGTATGATGCAAGCAATGGCGTTGGTGATGAAGGCGACTTTGGTGGTAGCCCTATGAGTGGAAGCCCAAGTCTTTGGAGTACAGATCGTAAACCGAACCAAGAAGACAGTACTGGAGAATAACAAGGTTTATCAGAGAAATAATCCCAAGATATATATCCTGTCGTTGCCTGCCCTAGAAAAGCTTTGTCTGAGGACTTTTCGGGACTGGTACATAAAGGCCACTATGGACCACTGGCCAAAGTTTGTTAACTTTCACTCTCCGTTTGACAGAGTTTAAATGTCAAATTTTATGAGCCAGGGTTTAAAGTTATTTATGCTGTTTCTTATGGTATTTTTGAACTGGCTGGCTACCTGTTACATTCACTTTTTATTCATGAATGATACACAACCATAAAGTATTTTGCATCTTCTTTTTTTGAAAAATAGAAAACAACGAAGTGATTTGTTCTGATGTGGTTAGAAACGACAGCTCAGCCAGGGCTTCACGAGATAACTTACTATTGTCTCTAAGAAGAGGCAAGTGTCACTTCTGAAAATTATACACATACATTTTTAAAGGGGAAAGGCGTTATCCCAGTCGCGCTTAAACATTGCTTATTTGCTGAATAGCAGCGCCATTTAGGCGTTTACACTGAAGTATGTTGTGATCCGAACAGTGAAATACTCCTACCATTAAAACTCTTGAAATAGCGTTCTTGTTTCTTGTAGAAATTTCGAACAGTAGGGGAAACAACCGAATGGTGGAAAGTGGAGAAAACCTTTTCCTGTTCTCACGTACTTCAGCCTCTGGAACGGGGTCTCTGAAGGGAAAGTTCTTAGATACGTACACTTGACTGAATAGTTGGCAGGCATAATTTGCTATATTCCCGGAATTCTGCTATGTTTTATCGTTCATTGTTCATGGCGAGGTTTCTCTGAGTACTGTAGGTATGATCATTTCGGACCATCTTAGTCTACGGCAAAACGGGCGACTAAAACTTGCATTGCAGAATTGCTGCGAAACGTTTTCAAAAATTATATTATGCGTTTTACTACACACGTTCAAACCTGTCTTGCAACAAATTAGGTTATTGCAAGTTGCGTGAAAACTTAGTTCTGATTGAATAAGATTACGCGAGAGTCACGACGGTTTTTGGTCGGTAAAACGGGCAAGGTGTACAGATTTTGTTAGTAGAACTGCTGTCTACTACTCTCTCTGCAATAACTTGATTTGCAGGACATGTTTTTTAATTCGTGGGTGGTAAAACGCGCCATATGGCTATTCAACTGTTTTGCCGCAATGCTGCACAATAAGTGGCACATTTTTTTTTGTCCGTTTTACCCAGCCTTTAGTGTTCGTGCTGTTTTTACAAGCTTCACAGACACATTTAAAGGAGTAAGTAGGATGCCTTTTGTTAGGGTCTTCCTCCTCTAGTGTTAATTTAGTCTGTGGCCACTAAATTGCTCTAATTACATTTCGAAAACGGCAAGAGCGTTATGCGCCTTAAAAAGGTCTGTTTTGTAGAGTACAGCGTGCTTCGATTTACGTATGTAGCCCTGTTGATGATTGGGTGGAAACTATTCACGTAGCAGTAGAGCTGTTGGCTAAAAGCTGGTTGGATTTTCAAGAGGAAAAGATACACACCTTTAAAAAACACTTTAAAACATATCTTAACAAAGAAGCCGATGTTTTTCATTTTTAAGGTGAACACATTAAACCAACCGCTGATACTTTCGTACGGGCCGGTTAATAGCAAAGCAAGGGATTTGCTGGTCCGCCGCGTGTATTTTATTCACCTTAGCCTGTTCCAGCCGTTCGTATAGTCCCTCGTTCTTGTTGCCCCTGGCCCATTTTTCACCCACGCACTACTATCTGAACGCCTGTAACAGGCTATACTCACCTGCTTCGAAGGCGGTTAAATTTAACCCATGGTAAGCGCAAATTTTAAAGTTTTCTCGTCTATGAAGCATGTATTATAACCTAGAAAGTATTACTAGGCCTTAAATTACTACATTAAAACATAACGCGGTCTATAATTTTAACCCTGGGTTAGCGTTATCGGCATTCAAGGCCGACATATTCAGTGAGAGGTTGTTTGGTTGTGCTGACTCGGGAGTTAGTTTTGTGGTGCTACGCGCCTATCGCATTGGAGCAAGTTTCTATCCGTGCTGTCTAAATTGGTAAACTTATCTTGTACAACTCTCGGGAGACAGAGTTTTCTTCAGCAAAAGTTCATCGGGGTCGGAGAAATAACTGCAAGAGTTCTCCTTCAGATTCCCTTGCTCCTGCGGTTACTTCTGTCAGCAGAGTTTCGTCCTTCTCTAAACTCTGTCTTTAAAGGGTAAAAATAAAATATTTCCTTTCGCGTGTACAGAGGTTAAAGTCAAACTAACAAAATCTTTTATCTTAAAACATTCAGTAATAAAGGCTACAAATACTTTCATTCAGATGCTCGTTGTTTTCCATAACTGACGACGGCAAGGGGCGGACTAGACTGCTAAACAGTCCGTATTTTTGCATATTCAAGTACGCGCCAGCAGTCAAACAAAAGGTGTGGAACGAGGCTGAAAACAATTACGGGCGTGTGAGGCTCGCGCGGTTCGCGCGCGCAAGACTCTTACGCCACGCTTTACCGATTTCTTTACTGATTTTGAGGAAAAAACCGACTGTTTTGCAGTCTAGGGACGGACGGCAACGGGCGTCAGTAGAACGCCGACTCGGGGTCATGGTCGGGGCCGATTGTTTTACCCTAACCAAAACATGGAACAGAAAACCATATTAAAGAAAAGTCGACCGCGACCCGGAGTCAACATTTTACCGACACCTGTTGGCAACTAGGACTTCTTAAAAGTAACTCGAAAACATCCCGATCTGCACATGATCTACACGTGCATTACAACCTCGTTCCCAGGGCTTTTCCCTCCCATTTTCTAAGGGTAAGCCCTGGGGGCGAGGCTTTTTGGTTCATTTCTTCCTGCCTCTCTACAGAACTCGGTGACTTAAACGAGCAAGTTTCTTCTTTCCAAGGAAATAATGCTCGTGTGGAAGACGCTAATAGACGACGACCGTTTTACTAATTTCTTTCTGAATCTACATCTTGAAATACAGTAAATACCCGCTAAGGTCTGGCGAAAAAAGGTTCTTTTATGTTTGGGTTGTTATTGGCAATTTATGCTGAGTAGGTTCTTAATTTCGATAAGGGGATAGCTGTTGACTACCAGAAAAATAAAGAAACTTGAGCTTGGTCCTTGAATATGCAATATTTATTCAAAACTGTACATTGCAAACAGCCTCCGTTATGCAAGGTCCATGAAGACAATTGCGGTCTGTGCTTTTTATAAACTGTTTTTCGTTGTAGGAATTACAGTAATACTTCTATTTGTAATAACAGTATGGTGCAGAATCCTCTTGTAATATCAATTGGCAATCTCAAAGTCAAATTCCTTGGTTAAAATTTTTTATCTTAATTTACCTGTAACCCACATACAAGAACCTGTTTGATTTTGCTTGGCTAAAAAGGTTCTTATATTTTTGGGTATTAAAGTGCCAAATTCCCGCCAGCAGGTTCTTAAACCACAGGCTGTTATTAGCGGGTTTTTACTGTCATAGGTATAGTCTCAAGTGAACATTGACTGCAAGGGACCGCAAACGAATATGCCGCGGAAAGTAGGATCTAAAGGAGACCTGATCAGGAAAAATGTACCAGGCAGACACATCGAAATTAAATCTGCAAAGCTGCTACATTTTGCATAGTTTTCTCCACGCTTCATCAAGGTTGGTTTTGGCCATCCTACGCATTTTCTTTGCGGAGACATCAACGCGACGGTTGGGACTCTTGCTCTCCCTGAGACAGGTGATATGGCGTGATTCGGTGGGTGTTGGGGTTCAGTGTTAGGGCTTATAACAGATAGAGCGGGTTTTGTCTCAGCAGAGCTTCATTGTTCGGTCTGTTGTCGCGCCGTCCTGACGGCCACAATAATAACGAAACAGCTGTCGACGGTTACAACCCCGCTCTGTTTTCGGTTCTATCGGTGTCGTATTTAGGTCTTGAAAAGTTAAATTTCACTTAGTACGATCAGCTTTGCGGATTTCAATGTGTCCAAATTATGGTCTTCTTTCGAGCCAATTAATGGGCGGAACTTTCACCAGTTTCCTCAGCGTAAAGCGTTCCCCGCTGCATCAAATTAATTCACTGGTATCAATGATACACTCCTAGGTGGAGTGAAGCACTGTGAAATTAGCCTGCCTAACAGGCGCTGTGAAATGGCGCGTTCGCCTCGCTTGGTTCATAAAGTGCCTGTTAAATGAAAGCGGGCTATTATGAGAGCAACGTGTCTTGCCCAAGAACACAACACAATGACCCCAGCAGGATCTGAACCCGGACTTCTCGATACGTAATCCAAAGCACTGGCCCACCTCGCCTCCGGTTCCTCTTACAGGCTAATGTATACGGGTAAGTATAGATGATTTATGAAAAGACAAAAGGCAAATTCCCTGGAGAACATCACGTTGTGTGAATTGAAGAAACGTAACATAACACACATGCTAAAAAGGTCTATTGCTATTAAGATTGAAAGAGCGTGCAATCACACAAATTGTAATGATCGAGTCTGAAATTTTGCTTCATTACTGGAACCAAAAGACTCATTTTTCGTATATATTTGTACTATCGAAACACTCCTATTAAGATACAAAGCTAATGAACATTTTGCCACTTGATAGCCTGGGATGTATACACTGATCAGTTGGCCACATCTACAAAAGCTGTAGGTTAAACCTTTAAAGTTTAATTAATAATTATTATTCTTATTAAAGTTTTGACCTTGATTGTGGTAAGTATCACCTTAGCTGCACATCATCTAATGAACATTATTTTAAAAAATAATCGAGAGTGATGTCAGTTTTGGCAACTGTGGTTCAGACTTCACGTCCATGGGCCAATTTAACAAAACTTTTACAGGTGTAATTTGCAAGTGTGCCCCTTGTTTTTGTGTTTAAAAACAAAAGTTACACTTGTTAATTACACTTGCATCAGTTTTATGAAACTGACTCCACGTTGCCGACTTCATCTCTGTCCAGGGACTGTTGAAAACCACGCCACGAAACTGAAAATCCTTCAATAATGATGACCGAGACCAGGTTTTATGAGCCCGCGAGTCTGAGCACCCCTTGACAAAAACCCTTGTTTTCACTAAAACCGCTGGACGCCACAACCTGGTTGAATTCAATGTTATCTAAGATCTTTCCGCGAAGCTAGTCGTATTCTGAAGCCAAAGAAGAAAGTAAGATGCTGTAGTTAGACACAGCCAGCGAAGGCGGCCATGGACGCGTTACGGACTTTTCGGTTTTCCTAATTTCCTTCTGACAGTAGCGTGCCCCGAAAAACATGACGGTAACGAGTGCAGGTGTTCAGAGTCTTTCGTTTCTATGTTCTGTTCCCCCGTCCTTGTCATCTTTTACAGCCTACTTAGTTCACTTTTTCTTTTAGCGCATTGCAAATAAGCTTTTTCACTTCACCCTCCCCCCGCCCCCAACTTTCGGGTCCTTGCATTTTCATCAAAGCAAGAACCGGTAGAGGACCACTCTGATAACAGCCCCAAGGACACTGAACAAAGACACGCACACTGCGACTGGTTTAGAGTACCACGAGTGTGTTTGTTCATGCGAATAGTAGACCCATATCATAAGGACATTTTCTATCACAAATAGAACATTAGACACCAACTGAATTATTTTCAAGGTTTTGCCATTTTCGTCGACTGTTACCCCAGCGGAGCCGTCGTCTCTTATCCAGTAGAAACAAAGTGCGGTCGGGAGAGCGTAGCAGTTCTTGGCACAGCCTCCGAACCTGCCTGTCATACAGTCAGCAATACATCTGGTTACAGCCATAAAAATCGAGTGCATTATGATCATGGCGATAATCCACCACGTGAACCTTACAGTGAAGAATGTGATGGCCAGTAATCGGCAGGCGAGGTGAAATAGCTGTGACACATAGAGGGCAGCTTTAAATTTGACAGATGAAATTGTATCTACAAGGTCGGTTTTTTGTGACTCCAGTTCACTTAAGCAAGTCAAGAGTCGCCATTCATCAGCAACAAGCGATGTCCAAGCTAAACTCAAGACGGAGACACACAGTGAAATAATCTGAATAATTGCAACCTGTTCTTGTTGGACGATTATAGCGTACAGTTGGATTATGAACTGAGGAGCAGATTCGAGGATAGCCTCAAACATTCCCGTCCATGTCGCGTAGTACATCAGATCTCTGATTTTGTTGTAACAGCCGGCATCCAAATCCTCTCTATGCCAAAGCTTCTTGAAATTCTTTGAGCATAAAATAAATGCTCGAAGTCTCGTGAAAGCGACCGAGAATGGATTGCAACCACAAATTAGAAGTTCAACGAGGCCAGGACGTTTGTAATCCGTCTTCATTAACTGTCGACAGTATAGAACCGAAAAAAACAAGCTTGGTAAAATAACGAAGAACAGCCCCACACCAAACCATGTCTTATGATTATTGCGATGAAACTCCATCAGGGTAAGTACGTCTGTAATCGGGTCAACAACAGATAAGATAGTTCCCACGAGGAGAACAAAAGTGTGATACCATTTGACTTGAATTAGTGTACGCGTTATTGTATCCGCGTCTTTGCCCATGGTCGGCGTAGACGGAGTGTATTTTTTCAGCCCAAGATGTATGAGAAGAGCAGAGCCTTGTGATTTTTGCTTTGTGATCTTCACACGCAGTGAACTAAAAAATGTAGGTGTGTAGGGTTAATATTTGACGAGAATGGTGAAATGTCACGCCACATTGTGGGTGTGGGTGGACAGTGTATGATTTTGTCAGCATTTATATAAAAAATTCCCTCAAATTGCAGAGCAGTGAAGGAAAAGTCATTCGGGGCGAAGCCATGTTTCAAACAAAACATCCTTTATGCGGTAAAGACAGCTTTTTAACGCAAAATTATATATTTATGATAAACGCAACGAAACAACTTAGCATTTAAATTCAACGTCCTTAAATAATATTGTAATATTGGCCACAAGTATTAAAAGTAAATGTGCAAGTTTAGTGGTACAGTCGAACTACGCAAAATGCAAAGACTGAGTGGTCGCTTAGTTACGGGAGGTGGTCGTTTACAAGAATCGACTGAACCACAGGAGGCCTCTTCAGAGAAGAGGTCCACCCCCCCTCCCGCGTGGGGGGTGCTGCCATATATGGGCTATAGATATGTGCCGCTGTGAAAGTATGGTTTTCAAGTAGTTTACTCTAGGACAGGGTATATAAATCAGAGAGTTTGGGCTTAGAATAGGTTATCATTTTCCAGGAAACTGATCAACTGGTTGAAGATTTTAGTCTAGACTAGGGAAACTGGGAATTGTAGCCTGCGTAGCTGGCGGGATTCTTGTGCCCGGGGAACTTTTTTGGAGGCGGAGCCGACATGTAAAGCGAGCGGCGACGCCGCGAGGGAAAATCCCAAATCTTCAAATTTACTTGTATACCCCACGCACTTGCACTCCCACGCTAACCCCGCCAGCTACGCAGGCTACGGTTATTGCCACTCAAAAATATAAAAAAACATTAAATCGGTTTTGTTTTGGCTGTGCTAGTTACCTCAGTAGGTTCTGAAAAACAGCTACTCTAGGATTGTGGTGGGGTGGCGGGGGGGGGGGGGGGGGGGGAAGAGATTTGAGGAGTTTAGTCTAGTATAGGGTAGCAAAATTCAGCTGAACTTGCTCTGGTATATGTTGAGGGTTCCAGGGTCCCAGCGGCACATCCCCACCCAAAATTCCTAAAGTACCCCCTCGCGTGTCCAGACACTTGAAGGAAAATTTATTGCATGCAATGTTCAAGTTAGAACATGTGTATTTCCATGTTGTCACCAAAGTTCTTCGTATATTCGAAGTTGCATAGCGCACACAGCGAGCATAGAGATCAGAGAATGCGTCAAGTGGTCGCTTACAAGAGGTTAAAAACAATGGAAAATCATTAACCTTCAAGCCCAAGAAGTGGTCGCGCTCGCTTACACAGTGTTCTCCTTAAATTTTAGCTCAGCAGGTAAGGAACCATTGTTGACTCGTAAGGCCAAAAATATGCGCCAGAGCGCCAGCACTCTCCTGCCAGAGGAGGGGCTTCGCCTTCAGGGAGGCTTTTATTTTCGAGCATCCTCTCAACTAATTGACCAAAAAGTATTTCAAACACCTCAAAACAAAGAATTTTACGAAGGCTGCCTTTGCCGCAAGGGTCAGTTAAGTAACACAAGTAGCGGAAATCGCAAACTTTTCCTGCTAATCCAGAAAGTCTTGAATTGGGACAGAAGCCCACGAAAGAATTGTTAGCCTGCAGTGCTTTGAAAGGTGCCAGTCAGCATTTAAATAAAGTAATCAGAGAGAATAGCTGTGTTCTTTTCTTGTGGGGATCGGCTTGGATCACAACTTGCATATTTTTTTAAACAACTTACTTTAGTAACTCTTCAAG
This sequence comes from Porites rus, assembly GCA_964035705.1. Taxonomy (NCBI): domain Eukaryota; kingdom Metazoa; phylum Cnidaria; class Anthozoa; order Scleractinia; family Poritidae; genus Porites; species Porites rus. The sequence goes on along the minus strand of OZ037996.1, from coordinate 4,230,888 downwards.
TGGTTGCAGCCGGTAAGAAGTGTTGCTTCAAGCGGTAAATTTTACCGGTTACCGCCTGATAAGGAGAACACTGTATATGCAGGCGGAAACCCTAAAAAAGATACTTTAGGGCGTGACTTGGGCTTTAATTGACCCCTAAAAGGGAGGAAAGAATAGTTTTACTTAACTTGCAGACGACGAAATACGAACTACAGTGATTTTATTGTTGCATCTAAGATCAGAAAGCGTTTATTGCTTTTTATAAAATTTAGTTATTTCTTTACACAGAGCCCCAAGTGATACCTTTATCTTAGTTAGGCTGTGACAACTTGCTTTCGTGTAGGTTAGTAAACGTACAAAAGAACATTTTGTTAGAGGTAAGTTTTATTCGCATTTATAGCCACCCAGAACGAAGGGGTTTTGAGAAAAACAAAGCATTTTCAAGTTCACTAACTTTGACTTGTATGTCCACCGGTTTCATCTCTATGCGATCTGCCAAAATGTTGAGAAGCGTTTCGTAAGAGCTATGAAAGGTAGTTTGATTATTTTTATTCAGTAAGTAGCAAATGTACTTAGAATCGTGTTCATCCTCCAGCAGTGTGACTTGGTTGACTCCACGGGAGCGCAATCTCGCAAAACAATGCTCTTTGCTGCCTGCAGCCTCGTGCGAGCACGTGTCACGATTGCCGTGCGTGCACGCGCCTGGAAAACTTGTCACTTGGGGAGTGGTCAAATTACTAAACTCTTGCTCTTTTTCACGGCTCATGAGACTTTTGAAAAGTTGCGCGTATCTGTCTTGGCTCTCCTCGTTTGTTGTTCTGTTCACACGAAAGTTTTTCTGTTGAGTTCCAGTGTAAACCTTATCAGTGGGTTCCCACGAGCCAAATATGTCTGATCTACAAAAGGAAGCGTAAGCTGTGGGATTACGCACGAGTTTAAACTGTTCGTCTGTCCACGGGATTCCATTTTCCATCTTTTTGGCCTCGCAGGACTTCCAGCTTTTCAGCCAGTCAGAAAATAGAGGAACTGTTTCACAATATTTGTTTTCAGAGCTTGACAGTAATGGTTCTGCACTTGCTTCTTGTTTCCTGCAAGTAAAGAGCCGTCCAGTCATTAACAGATCAAAACTTAGAAGTGGTTTCAAGGTTTCGCTTTACAATAAGATAAACGTACCACAATAGACCTTATTCACCATACACCATCTTTGAACGCGCTCTAGCATCAGGGGGCAAACAAGTGATAAAATTTGCCAACACGAGTAATCGCGGTCGAGTTTGTTTATTCTACACGACGATTTCATAGTTACGCAAAATCTACACATCGAGTTTTGGCAAGATTTACGTCAGTACTGTTTGCCATGTGGACATCTACTGTCGCTACTGTATACAAAAAGTAACAATGATCACTTCCACCCATATTTTGACATTATCGTTTTAAGATGGAAAGGTCTTCATTTCCTATTGTCTAGAATAAATAAACTCAACCACGATTTCTTCCATTTGCAATTTTTTTTCACTTGTTTACCCCCTGAGAAACCAGCTGACGTTGCTTTTATCCCGTCAGTCCTTCAGCATGTGCAAAGAAGGCGGGCATCTTGAATAAAGTCTATTTTTCAATTAGGGTGGCGGAACACAGCTTTTGCAGTTTGTGAGTATACTGTATGTCATTTGCCAAATAATGGCAAGAGAAAGGTTGCAGCTCACAAGCTGAAACTTGGCAAGTGAAAAATATACTGATGAAAGATTTTGACTGAAAATTGTGACGTTTTCGTAGTTTCCATGGAAACATGAAAGATTGAATACAACTTGGAATTTCACTTTTGCTCAGTTTACATAAAATTCGCTCATTAAATTTTCCTATAAACTTTCACTGGGCTTACTATAATTAATCATTACAACCTGAAACTTATTTGAAAAACAGACGGGTTTTTAGATCATCAATAATTTGATTGTACTGTAATTATTAAATGTGTCACAAAATTCGTCTGTTCAACTTCCACTTTAACGTTCTCATTATTTAACATACGATAAAAGAAATTGTCCTTTGTGTAAATGTACATGTACCATTGCTTTTTTTGCTGCCATGTTCGATTGTCTAATAACAATTAAAAACACGCCCCGTCACGCGAGTTATTGCTGACCGCCCGCAAAACTGTGTTCAGCCACCTTAAATGCCCTCCGCTTTCTTTCAGGTGGCACCGGTGTTCGTTTGAACTTGAAGGGAATATTCTGGTCATTTACCACGAAGTAGACCACGTTTACATGGGTCCAGTGCAACCCGTTTACAGGCAACCGTACAAGTTCTGTTACAAAAACTTGCACACTTTTTAAAGAAGTTTGAATGGTCTGGCAGTTTGTACCATAAATTTGGCCCCTCATTTTGTTCGTACATTATGAGATTGTGCGAAGGACATGGAAGTAGCACTTCAATCAGAATAGAGAGGTTTTTAGTCCAGATAAAAGGTTTTGAATATAAGCACAGGCACAGCAAAGAATCATAGTGCAGTCAACAGACCAATAAACTAGCTCCATGTACCGATTAAGAATTACTTTGGTAAGACGAACAAAAATTGATGAGAACACAGCATATAGTTATGGGGGAGGGGGGGAGGGGTGCTATACATTCGATAATTTCTGTGAGTGCATGGGAAACTAACATGAACAGACTGTCACATGAACATAGAACACCTTAGAAACTTCACTGTGGAAATACACACCAGCAATCTACACCCCAACTTTTATCCCTGTTTCAAAAAGTGTTACATTAAAATTGACGTTACCTTTCAGTTTTGTCGTCAATTCCATAGCAGAGTTTCATGGCAACTACAATAAATGCCATACCACCAGCTTCAAAGTTGGGAATACAGGATTGACGGCCTGTGTGGGTAGCAGGATAGATTGTTCCCTTTATTTTGACTTTTTCCATCAGGCTTTGCACAATGCCATGCAAGAAACCTGTAAGATATGCGAATGGCATGGTTCCAGAGCAGCAATAAATGATACACTGTACTTCAATAGCTTTAATATGAAGGGGGCGGGAAACATTATACAAAAGAAAACTATTAATATGGACCTCTAGATTCTGAAGGTGAGGACAACTAGGAAAACGGGATACTAAGGAGTTTAAGCAACGATGACGGTGACGGCAACAAGAACAGCAAAAAAGCAATCGGTTTAATAAGCAAAACAACATCTCTTCACATGCAGTTGTGCAGTAAATTAGTGCTATAAAAAACCTGTGAGGGCTGGGAAGAGAGCGGGCAGTGATCGCACGCATCCTATTTTCGTTTGGCTTGTTTTATTTTCACGACACCCCTACTTTCACAGAGCCTGGAACAAGCTAATGCTCCTCTAAATCACAAGTAAATACAAGGAAATTTAGAAGGAGAATCTAGTAGATGATCAAAAGTCACTTAAGACAGAGAAAAGATGCTTATTAACCTCCTATGAAAAAGAGATAAGATCACCTGGCAGATGAAGGTCTGTGATATATCGTGCAGTGTAGGTGAACCACTTCTGTTCCGGAAATTGAGGAAGCTGTAATAATTTTGCAATTTGTGCCGCTATCTGGAGAATGTTTTTTAAAAGAGGGATTCTAAAATAGAAGAAAAGAAGAAAACGTAATATCTCATGATGATTACAATGAACTGTGATCACAATGAACTAGACTGTAATCAATTTGTGGTAGTGGAAATAACAAATTAGTTTTACTAAAAATTTCTTCTTCAATAAAAATAATTAGATAAGAATAAGTTGTTACTGTAACTGATCATTAATAAGAAAATAATATCAGAGAAACAATTTTTTTTGTCTAACAATTCAAAGTCAATAAATTCCTCCCTATTTTCAATACTTCTCTGTCAGGGTTGTCACTAAGATTTCAAGTTGCCAGGTAAATACAACAAGTAGGCCGGGAATCAAACAGCTAGGGATTTATTTGGTTCTATTTTTCTTTTGTTTTCCTTTGAAAGTAGCCAGGGGCCATGTTTGTAGTAGCCGGGGGAAATCCCCAGCCCCTGGCTCTTAATGACACCCCTGCTCTGTCTGTATACCGGTATTTGTCACCAAGGCTCATAATGTCAACAAACCAAACTAATGTGGTATTAACTCTGTTCAAAGCAGAGATTGGTGAGCTGAGATCAGTAAATGACATCAGCTCACCAGTCCCTGGCTTTTGACAGTTTCACATATTGCTTCCTGCATGTACTTCTCCATTACTGTGAACGTGAGTGTGCCAGTAACAATGGGTTTCACTAAAATAATTATGATTATGTTGCCACGTTACACATGTTCCATCAATATTCAAGTTAAATTATCTTCAATTAATCCAACTTCCTGGCATTTTTAGCACATCAGTTATTTCAGGAAGCTGGTAGCTTTTATTCATTTAATGTTATTAATTTTCTTCCTGATAAATTACACTGTTATTGTTGACATCCCATTCCATAGTCCCAATTGAATAACTCCAAATTTAAATATTAAAAAAGAACTGTAATCAATGCTCAACAAAAAAAAATGGTGGGGGTGGGGGTGGGGGGAGTGAAATGACTTTAATGCTTGTGCATGCTAGCTACAGCTTGCCCAAATGGCAAGCTGTAAAACTGACCTTTGCATCCTGTAAGATGGTTGACAAGCTAGCACAAAAATATTTGTTAGGTAACCACTGATATCTATTAAGACAAGTGTACATTTACACTTACAGTACACCTTACAAGGGTGGAGATGGGTGTCAAAAAGAGTATATATGTTAGTAAAATCCAACTAGTGGTCTATTATCAATGCTGCATTCTGATTGGTTAAGCTACTACTAGGCTATATGTTATAGCCCACTAGTAGCGAAAAGCGCTGGCTTTTTGGCGGCAAAAAAGGATTAAAGTCTAGCTTTAACCCATTTGCCCCTGAACCGCCTGTAACCGCCCGTGCAGATCCACGTCCTTTTTTACCCTTTGTGACGTCATCAGTTTTAACGGTTAAGGACAACTTTGTTCGCCAACTTGTGCAGAGTGAAGAGATCTTTCAAACCATACCAGAATCAGCACAATTCAGTCAAGGACACCGCATAAAGAAGCAAAAAACCACGTGACAAGGACCTGAAAATCCCCATGAAAATCTTGTTCCATTGCTCACCTACCTTTCCTTTTACCTAATCCTCAGATCCTCCCACTTACATGAAGCCCACTAAATGCTCAGCAAGAGAAAAAAAAAATGAGGCAAGAAAAGCGAAAAAGAGGGGAGGAGAGAAAGTGAAAAGTAAAAGTCAAGACTGCCGTGTCACTTTTAAACCCAAAAACTATCTCGAAATTTTGCTTTCTGCGCATGCCCGAACTTCGCAAGCTGATGTTTTGCATCTGGAACAGAAGGCCGCAAAGTGTACAACCAGTAAACCGGTTTGTGGTAAGTTTTAGCTCTTTATAGCACGACGGTGACCTGAAAACCACTCGACTAGCTTAAAAACGCGTCTTTCGGCAAAATCTCCTGGAGCGAATGGGTTAACTAGCTATTTTTTTTTTATTCTTGATATTTTTGACCAACTAGTTTGATTTTACTAAAACAGTCTATTATTCCTCTCACCCTTATCGCCTCTGAGTCAATAGCCCATGAGGCCGACTGACTCAGAGCCCATTCGGGCTCGAGGAATAATTATTAATTGGATCTCGCCACAATGGCCACTTTGGGGACAGATGATAGTGGCCATTGTAGAGAGGTCTACAAAAGAGTCAATGTATAGACGTGGCCGTTGAAGAGAGGCAGCCTTTGTGGAGAGGTGGCCGTTAGTGGAGGTTTGACTGTATTCAATATTCACCTGTAGAATCTTCCTTTTAACTGTCAGCAACTATTTTCAGTCTACAAGTACCCACTTTTAATCCAAAGCTAGAGGCTCATAACAGTAAATAAATCAGGGTGTAAGCACTTACTTTCTGGGACACAAACAAGCAAAATCACCGAGTCCAAACTTCATGTACCCTGGCATGTGTCTTGTAACCTGGAAGAAAGGAAGCTGGCCCTGTTTGGCCCACCTACAAAAAGAAAACACAAATATTTTGTAAAAATATGGCTACGACAATTGACCCATACAGTGCTAAAAACTTCAGACTCTACCATGGAAAAGATTGACTAACAAGAAAATGAGTCTGTGCTCTAGACACTTGTGCCAACAAAAGAAAAAATTCACCAAAAACTTCAAATTTCTTTTTGTATCATTCTAACAAATAAATAGTATTATGCAAAACTTCTACCAAAGAGGTTTCATTTGAATGGTAACACCATAGAATTTAAGCATAGATTTTTAAGGAGTGACAAATAAGCTTGGTCATAACTTGGTGTACGAGTGCAAGAGCTAAGGTTCTATCATGTAAGCAGATAATAAATTGGGTTACAAGTACATAGCCACATGCGAGGTACCAGGGGTATAAACCATTCCATGTTGAATTGGACTCATTGGTCAAGATGCACTCTTTTGCAAATGCTATGACAGTTGAAAGTACATGTACCTTAATACAAAATAAAACTGTTACTAAGAAGACCTTTTTTCAACATGAGATTTTTAAGTATCACCAACTCTCTTTTGTTTTAGTTACTCTTGACCAGCTATTATTTTGGAGTCATAATGCATTTTGGCTAAAAAGGAAACAACAAAGAATTTATTGTGAGTAAACCCAAGGTCAATGGTAACTTGATGTAAGATGGTCCTACCACTTCATACATGTTGCCTTACTAGTTTCCTAGTTAAGTTTCCTTTGTGAACATTCTGTACAAACCTCATTAAATCGCTCAGAAACACTGGTTCATTGATCCACAGCAAGCCAAGGTAGCAGAAAGCCAGAGTAAATTTGAGAGAAACATGGCCATTACGCACTCTATTTGATTGTTTATTTGACCGACGTGCATGTGATTGCTTTTGCTGCTTAACTGTGATTGAACCAACAAATTCATCTTCACTACTCTCTAAGCTGTCGTCATTTGAAACAACTTCTTCATCCTGTTCTCTGATGTCATCTGGACAGACTGTAGATTTGGCAGCTTCAACAACATCATCTTTCAATGGAACCTTAGAAGGGTCATCATCTATGTGAAAATAAAATAATTATTGTTCAGATCATTGAAAACTGACCCATATAAAAATGTTGCTGTTGTTTTTTTAATTGTAAATACAGTCAAAGGCTACATGTACCTCTTGATGACAGCCACAAATTAATATCACCTAGTACTGGGCCCATGTGATCTTAGGTTCAACACTGAGTAGATTCCAAGAAATGCTACTTGAAATTGTCAAAATTCCTAGCTTACACACAATGTTAACTAATTTTGAACACTTACATTGTAACAAGCTACTTTAAAATCCACTCTTGAAAACCCCTGCCTGCCTATTTCAACCCCTTCCCACTCCATATTGAGTTACCACAATGTTTATAAAAGATTTATAAATGTGCGCAGAAAATTTTAAACATATAAAAAAACAACAAGGAAAAATTTATCCTAAGCATTGCACAGGTGACAGTTCTTACATTCCTCTGAAAGAAGGTTCTCAATGTCCACTTTTCACACCTGGTTCTTAAAAGAAGCAAGTATTTCTGACCTCTTAGTGTGGGGAAATGATGAGCAGGGGAAAGCCCTATGATTGAGAGGATCAGCAATGTTTCTGGGTAAACTGGGCCATAATTATAAGTGTACAGAAGCAAGTGGCCACAGTCTGTGTGTTAAAGAAATGAGGGAAAGTGGAAGAAATAATAATAATAATTTAAAAATACAAAACATACCTTCATAGAATTCTTCATCACTGAAGTGTGAACACAGTTCTAATTCATCATCATCTACATCATCATTTTCACCAACATCATTCTTCTGCTGTCCACGTTTTCTTTCATTCTTGCCAAGCAACTCAGCATCACGGCAGTAAAAAACAGCAGCTTTGGTTGATATCTGTCCTCCGGGGGACCCCGTAAAGGCATTACCAGTTACCTGAAGGTACTTGTACCACAGTTTAAAAACAACATCCTAGAAATAAAATTTTTATAACAAGTCTGGTACCCTTTGAGACTTCACTAAGACCAGAAAGCTAAGTTCAGGGCTTCAGATATTTCGCGCGGTCGCGGACCCGCGAAATTCAGGTATTTCCGCGAAATCCCGTGAAATCCCCCAAAAAACGCGAAATACCGCGAAATCCGCCAGAAATATTTCCAAATACATGTTGGCAAAACATATTTAATACTTATCTTGGCTATTACACCTGTTTTATTCATCCCAAACGTCCAAATTTATCTTGAAACTTCTTCACTGCAACGAGTAAACAACGTCCCAAAACTACCAGGCGTTTTTAGATGAACGTTGCGAAAAACTGGGCACTAACCATAATGTTAATAGCTTTAGCATTCGCTCATTTCTCGAGTGAACTGTTGTTGAAAGAGCAAATGATTATCCCTGCTAAAAAAACGTTAAACAACACTGGTCATATCGACGCAAAATTGATCGATTTTAGCGAAATTTGCCAAAAAAATCCAGCGAAATCGGCTGTTTTTACTGGTTGTTTCTTGGCGAAGTTTCCCCCCGAAATTTCCCATGAAAACGGTCGATTTTTCTAAGAATTTGCCCCTGAAAATCCTTCGAAATTTAATTTTTTTCCGCTAAAATCCCGCGAAATTGGCCGATTTTTCTGCAAATTTTGACTTTTCTCCCGCGAAAATCTCACAATATCGGCCCATTTTTCCACGAATTTTGACTTTTTTCCCGCGAAAATCCTGCGAAATCGGCCAATTTTTCCGCGAATTTGCCCCTGAAAATCCCGCTAAATTTTACTTTTTTTTCCGTGAAATATCAGAAGCCCTGTGAGTTCCAAAAATTAAATTAAAGAATAATGTGCAAGACTCAATAACTGGTTTCAGAGTAAACAGTTTTTTATTTTGTTTCCTTATAAACTCAATGTTTCTTGAGGTGGAGCCAAGTGAAACATTGAAATTGGTGGACAAAAAGAAAACTGATTGGTTTCTTGAGGGACCAGTCATTAAGCAAATTATTAGCATAGTAAAGTAGGTGAAAGCAAAGTGGAAGCCAACTTTTACAGGAAATAAGTTGCATAATAGCTCCTTTTCATAAGGCATCCATGTTAAATCCCAGAGAATCTGAACTTTTTGTCAAGTTTTTCACTGCCAAGCTAGACATGCATAATGCTATGTTTTTACGCAAAAAAAAATGAGATAATGGCCTACATTGTAGAAACCCCGCAAGGAGAGACTTTAGTGAAAATGAATGATAGTGCAAACATTTTTCAGCTATACATGTAGATCTATATAACAACATTTTGGATAAAGAATGGAATTCTTACCTTTAATGCAGGGTCAACTCCAATTCTAATGAGATATTCCACTTGAACTTTGATTATGTGTTGATAAGCTTCATACATAAACCAGGGCTTCCCTTTATCTGGAACTGTTTCACACAATGATCAAAACAAATAAGAACTAATAAATACAGAATACGTATGCAAAGTAACAAAAATAAAATATTACCAGGCAGTTACTCAAAGGGAAGAGATAAATGATACGTACTTGCAAAACTGTATAAAAACAATATTGTTGAGTGAAAACATTTTACAGCCAATCAAAATAGTAGTGAAACTGTGAAAGGTTTGAACCATTTCTCAACCTTTTTACTTTTTATTATGACATCAACCATCAAATTTTCCGCCATGTTGAGTTTGTGTTGATTTGGTGACCATGCCTTGCTGTCTCCAGGCTCCAGGCAATGATGCTGGGGTTTCAAGCCTCCTGGTCTCTGACTTCTTGTGATTTTTTCCCCCTTTTTTTAATCCAACCGAACGACCCGAACTCAAGAAATGCATATGATACTAAACCAAAAACAAAAAGGAGATGGCCTAATCATAGAAGAAGAAAAATTGGTCTTACAGCCATACTATTACCAACTTACAAAATTGTCTCTTAGCTCCCCGCTTTCCCTTTTTTGACACCTGCAAATGAGCGTGTGGAACATCACCCCCATCACCAACATCCTCATCTCTAATATCCTTGATTGGAGAGAGAAAAGCCAATCATTACTGATTCATTTGCTATCTATTAGATATTTCAAAACTGGACAAATTATATCACTAGAAATATGTTATCACAAAATCCTCATAAAGCTTTAAAGGATCAGCAGTGAAAATAAAGCAAAACAAGCCAAAGGAGAAAAATGATCAACAAACTAAAAAGAAAAAAACGTACAAAGTTAAAAATTATGGCTTCACTGGAATTCGAACTCGCTCCCTCTGAATCTCCTGTGAGTGAAATTATATCCTTGACCACTGCACCTCGCAACCACTGAATGATTGTTATGCTAAAATTATTACTCTTAAAGCATTTTTCTTTGCCATGAATGCTGTTTGAAGTTAGTGGAACTGTGTTTATCATGAATTCAAAGATATATTTGAGGAAAATTAGCTTAGAAGGCGTATTTCAAAGCCATTTTGCATTATTGCAGTCTTAATTCACTCTCAGGTTCAACGGTAGATGGATGAACAGAGCCAAAACCAGTCTTTGATTTGACCAATCGGTCACATTGATTGGTGGGGAAAGAACCAATTCATTGTTGGTTTGCCTCAGTGCAACATGAATTCAAAGGTAAAGATTTTAAGGTTTTGACAGTAAAAAGCCAAAGTGAAACACACTTTAGAATAAAACATGATAGTGTACCACAGCATTTGCATTCACACTTAAAGTAGTGTACCCTAAAATGCATCCTGATGTCACAACAGGATGACATCAACTGTAGACACCAAAGAGATATTAAACAATATTATTGGATGAGGTTTTTTGTGATATCCAGAATAATCAAGGTCGAGGTAGGAGTTATCAGCCGGAACCGAAGGCTGAAGCTGATAACCCTTACTGAGACCTTGATTGTTCTGGATATCACAAAAACCGAATCTAATAATTGTTTTATTATGCATTGAACGAATCCTTTCTTTCTCGCTTCGACATAAAATGTTTTCAAAGTTTATGCCCACTCTTTCTTTTCCTCAGGTTCTCTCTGTTTTTTCTCTTTCACATAATCAGCAAACAGCTCCTTTGCCACCTTCGTCAACATTTTTGTGTCCATGAGTTCTTGTCTTCAACTACTTTTTTGATGTCTTGCTCGGTCAACGAAGCAAACCTGGAAGTCATGTTTTTGCTTCTTCACTGACAGCAAGCAACACAAAGCGTGCAAACTTGACATGATTACCCTTAGAAATCACATACCATGCTCATACATGACATGATTACCCATGACCTTGAGTGTCCTTGACATGATTATTGAATAATCTGCAGCCAGTTGACGTCCCAGGTGTTAATTTCGAAAATTTGCTGTACGCTTTCGGCCAATCAGAAAAGAGATAGTGAGTTGAATGTATAATAAATAGAAATATTCGCAACTTGAGTTTTTTGTCTCGCTGTGTGATCAACGCACAAGGTGCGTGCACAGTGCGCAACAAATTTATCAACCTTGCAAGGTGAGGTTCCTTTGGCTCAAAATAAATGGATAAAAATCTCAAATGTTCTGTTATCTCATGAATATTTTACTACATGTTGTGGTTGGATAGTTAGCTCTTCTTATGGATCCATTGCATTCCCTAATTTGAGTGCAGAGTCGTGCATGCCGCATCCATTGTGCCTGGGGAAGGACTCAAAATCCAAACCGAGTTAAACATGGAGGAAATAACTGGGTAGACAAACATAATAGCCCATTTGTTAAGGATTAGAAAAGCTTGTAGTGTTTAAAAGGTAAGTTTTCACGATTTTTCGCATTTTTTCATTGCTTAGCAAACCAGATCCTACATAGCAAAATCGGGAGCTACTGCATCAACGCATGGCGCAGCTGAAATTGACCTGAATTGACTGATGAATAGTTATACCTGCTTTAAACCTGTACTGAGAATGATTGGAAGTACTTCAGAGCTCGTATTTGGCCATTTAATATAGCGAATGACATTAACATTTACCTGTGACTGTGTGCCGCAGCTCTGACAGAAATAAAGCCCATCAATAGAATCAAACGTTTCACTTTCGCACAAAACACACACCGGCATTTACGCAAAAAGGGCAAGGCGAAAGCTCAAATATGGTATGTAACATCACACGAAACGTCTACCTCATCCATAGTCCTGCGCGACCACAATAAATTTATTGGACCTTGAACCCAGTAAACAAAACAAACCAAGCAGTTTCAAATGTTTACTTCAGCTCTGCAATTTATAATTTACGCCTTTTCCATTGACGGTTTGGAGGCGGTAAGTAAATTGTCCTGATTTGTTTTCTTTGAATTTGAACTTAAAAAATATATAAGCAAGCAAAATAAAAGTACAAGCTGGTACCGACCTGTGTTGGGCTGGGCTGTAAGTTTATATTGACCAAAAATTTAGCTTTCTATTACACCTGTAAGCTAACTGTATTATGACCTCGTACAGTGTTTGTATTTATAACTTAATTTAAATCGCCGTCCAAAAAAGTAATAATCACTGCATGTACGTGATAATGTGTTTAAATTCGTTCTTCATTAGAGAAACTTTGTACACTCAGGTCCACCCTGCGTATAAATACGCACTTGTCACCTCCCAGTGGAAAGTCCCGTACCCTCTGGGACTTAGATTAGACCAGGCTTGCCTTCTAAATGAAGCAAATTCCTTGCTATGTGGAGCAATTTCGTACATCAAAACGTCACTTTTTTCCCAGTCCCAGGGGCAATACAGTCTTCAAAAATCACAAATGTATTTAATGTTGACCAAAATTAAAATATTTCAAGGATTTTTGCCTCGAATTGAACTCTTACAAATATTAGCATCAACAATGCTATCGTTTCACACACAGCCAAAACATATAATTATATTTGGAAAACACTTTACAATATTATTATTGTTAAGTTCAACGTTATAGAATTGGTATTCCAAACTTCATAACCTCTCCAACCAAGTGATTATGTTTACGTGAGCCCTCCAGCTTATACTCCACACAGAACAATGTTCCAGTTATTTTCTATCAAAAGCAAGAATATAATGCTTCTTATCCCATACCATATTTTATTCAAGATGGTGTCAAAGGCTAATCCTCATGTAAGCCCTACTAATGGTTCCCTGCTGGCTGATACTGGCGTCTACTACTGTCCAAAACCCTGCATACAGTGGCAAAAGTGACAGTCTAAAACTGCTGAAATCACCCGCTAATGCCTCTCATTCCGTGGGTATGGGGGTGATGAGGAGCTTTCTGCTAGTCAAAATAGCCAACTGCTCTGGTTTAACCCATTTCTTAATCAAAGTTATACCATTAATAATCATCATCATCATAAAAATCTGCTGTTCTGTTGTAAATGGGGTGGTAAGGTGATTGAGTTCTTCACATAAGTGTTGACTGTTTGCTTTTGCTTGGTTAATTCTTGGGTTAAGGACACTTCAGAATTAGAAACAGGACTCAACTTGTGTACAAACAAGCTCTAGTCGTGGCCCTGACTCGTGACTGGTTCGAAGACTCAAGAAGGTCTCAGCTGTCATACATGAAGACTCAATCATAGACTACTTTATGTTTATTTGGTAAATCAATGTGCTTACAGACATGATCAAAGCGATTATACGTGATTAGATATTAAGCTATTACAAGAGGATATATGTGGTTTCCTTTCTAGAACCCTAAGCACATGCATTGTTACACCCTATTTAGTTACGCAAATCCTGTGCAGCTAGATCTGAGAAATCAACACATCCTACACAAAATCCTATCTGGTAAAAGGGTGTAATTTCCACATTATAGGCACATCCTATTTTGTAGCTTTGCACAAAACACATATTTGCACGCTTGCTTTAGCAGCAGTAATCATATTTCCGTATTGTAACAACAGCTATTTATCAACTTAGAACTAACATGTCACTATTAGATGAACCAATTTTCACACTTATTTTAACTTTACTACAGCACTAATAAAGAATGTTTGAACTAATTTCAGCATTTCAGCCTATGACATTAAACTTAAGAGATGCCTCCATATGAAAAGACTGCCATGATCGATGATCTCACAGTTGATGACAAGTCGAAAGATGAGGGAGGAATTTCACAAAGTAAGCCATCAATGAAAGATCTGAATGCTCTGGTGAAAGATGTAGTTTCACGTAGCTCCTGGTGGGATCTATATGGCATTGACCTAGCGATCATGTGTATCAACTTTGCACTGCTGCCAATCAGCTTACTACTTTTGGGATCTGCCAATGTTCCTGTGTTTGTTGGTGGTCATCTTCTGTTTGCCTACATTAATGCCACCTTTACTGTGAAGTTGGCTCATGCAGTTATTCACAATGCACTCGCTGGCTCATCACATTTCTGGAATGGCCTTCTGTCCATATTTTTAATCGAGATCTGGGGAGGTTTTACGGTAGAAGGCTCTTATGAAGCTCACATCCAGCTTCATCATCCTTACACTAATGTAATAGGCTTAGGTGACTCAAGTTCATGGCGAGTACCTTCCTTGGGCTGCAATACATACCTATTTATTGCACCTCTTTTCCTACACTTGCTTTACCCTTTAGTTGGCCTCAAATTGCTTGCTGGGCGTTGGTGGTCCAAAGCCCGATACCTGTGTCTAACATTTGTAGGCTACATGATGCATTTCTGTTTGTTGCACTACATTGCTGGTCTGTCCATACCAAGTGCTATCTTGTGCTACTTTACTATGCGTTCGGTATTTTCCATTCCTTACATCCATGTTAATATATTCCAGCACATTGGCTTACCAATGTATGATGTTAAAAAGCGTCCAAAGCGACTGTACCAGATGGCTTCATCGGCCCTTAATCTCCCTCGAAATCTTCTCCTTGATTTCTGCTTTGGTCACTCAATAATCAGCTGTCATGTGGAGCATCATTTATTTCCACGTCTGTCCGATAACATGTGCCTAAAGATCAAACCTGTGGTATCCGGTTACCTTAAGAGCAATGGCCTTCCATACCATGAGGCCCCGTATCTCAGTCTACTGTGGAAATTTTACAACAATTATGATGAACTTATGGTCAAAGCACCACCAATCACAGAGTTGATTGGTATACAGTAAAGAGATAGCCGGAGTTGCAGACTTAAATCAACTTTGGTTAGTAACATCTGCCAAGCAGCGCCAAGATCCTTGTCCCTGTGGCCCCCATTGGGCTGAAGAATTAATCCTGATTGGCAAATTGGCAATTGCTCTCTTAACAGGGCCAATCATGGCTTGTACTCAAATTCTGGTAGACAGCTGGGAGCCCAGAACAAGGATTTCATCACTGTTTTGCAGATGGACTTAACCAGAGTTTAGTTTTGTCTGTTGGAGCCCTTATCACCTTTGCAGCTGTGAAGAGCATTAGCTAAAAAGTTGCTTGTAACAATACACTGACTGTGTAAATGGCGTCTTGGGAAAAAATAAAATCGACTCCCAATAATTTAAATCTTCAAGGGAAGTAGAAAAAAGTTCAAGTTTTCGGGAGTTTGAGTTATCGAGGGTAAAATAATATAGAAAATGATCTAAGGGGAAATGAAAATTGCTTCGAGTTAGCAGGAGGTTGGAGTTATAGAGGGTTCAAGTTACCGGGAGTCAACTGTATTTCTCTTAGCTGGGATTCAGGGGTAGAGTTCTTTGTTTTACTTGAGAAATGTCACTAAGTCTAGTTTAATACACAACTGCAAGTTTTTTTGAACGGCTTTTATGTCTCTGATATAGATCAACTCATTCTTGCACCAGAATTTAAATCTGGGGTTATTTTGGTCTAAAAACCTGGAAGTAAAGTTAAGCAGATCAGATATAAAGACACTCATAAAACATTAATTTCTTTTGGTTTTTTTTATGAATTATTAATGAGTTTTTGAAGTATTCAGGTATGTTTCACCAGCTATTAAGCATCTCAAAAAATTGTCATTCTTTAAAAGATTTCACAAAAATAATTATCATTGTAGTGAAGTTTATTGTATTTTTGTTCTTGTGTCTTCCAATAAATTTCATCATATTTAATAAAATTATTTAACTTCTAAATGAATGCCACATTTTTTTTGGATCTGGATTAATAATATTCCTGATATGGACTGATGTAGTTTTAAAATTACATGTATCATCTGTACACTGAAACTAAATCAGTTTAAATTGATTATTGTTTATTTGACAGGAAAATATTCTTTACAAGACATATGTAACTAATAGTTACTAAAAGTTTTTCAAGGAAGAAGGGCAGTGTTTGTGGCCCAACTGTAGTGGCAATATACAGTTATTAAATGATGCAGTTTGTTGGGCACTTGTAAGCTGGATTTTTGTCTTTACTGTAACAGAGGGATTAAGATAACCCTCACGTCAGATACTGATATCTATGTTCAAACAGCATTTTACTATACCTGGCACCATTTTACTCTACTCTACCATGGCAGGAGAGCATTTGAGATTATTATTACTAATATCTTAACTTCAGGTATTTTAGTTTTAACACAACTTTGCTGCTCACTCAGAACACGTCTCAGTCATTTAACTTCTGTGAGCCACAGGCCACTTTTATACTTGTGAATAAGGGGTTTAATAAATTAGTTCTTTCATAACATGCATTTGTATTGCTTCAAACCATTGATCCCTAGCCATGAATCGATCCAAGCACTTCCACAAAATTTATGATTAAAAACCAGAGGGGTCTGCAAGTTCACTTGGTGTCAAATTTTCAGCATTTATATTGTCAAAATACGTTTCTGTTATTGGTCTTTTACCATGATTAGACAACTTTGTTCCAAGTGTACTTGTTTGAGTACCAGTAGTTGCTTTGTAAACTTCATCTTTTGGAAGGAGGGCACCCTTCTATAAAAATCATTGACAGGGTGCTTGCTAGAATAAGAAAATCTAAGAACACCTTTTTAAGGTACCAGAATCTTCCTTAAGGGCTCTCTGACCTATCTGGTGCATTAAAATCAGTCTACTGTGTGTACATATAGTGATCAACTTTTAGAGGGTATTTGAAGGAAGACATTTTGCTCCTTGGTAAATAATTTCATGTTTAGAAATCATTGTCACATGGCATGATGGCATGAAATTCAGGACTATGTATAATAATTATTAGTGCCTTTACCATGATACAAAAGAATGCTCCTCTATAGTTATGAAGAAGATATCAGACAAAAATTATTGGTCAGGGAGCACTAACTACAAAAATGTTTGGTGATTTTTGCAGGCATAGCATTAAAACTTGAAAATATTGAGTCTCAATCCATGTCCATCGATGCCATTGGTAACAACACATGACAGGAAATAGTTTCAATGCCTATGAATAATAGTCTAAAACAACGAATCTGGACCAATATTATTTTGTAGAATTCAGTTGAAGCAAAAAAAAAAAACATTCTAGCTTCTTAAAAAGATGGTACATAGCTTGACATAGCCCCCTTAAAAGGACTAAAAGTCAGTTTAATGACTGATGGCTGTTTTTAGACTTGATTGCCAAAAGGCCTACAAGGGTCTACAAGGTATTGAAACATTTCTAATGGTGGTTATTGTAAGACCACAAATTTTCTCACCTTAAGGGTACAATATGCCCATTCCCCTAGAGGGGATGGGACATCTATTCACAGGCTAGGGTACAATGAGTACCTCCATCAATTTTCTGGGGAAGTAAATAATTTTTTTCAGTATTGAATTCTATCGATTTGAGAAAAGAAATTTTTTTTTTGCACGGTCCTTCAATTATCTGGTTAGAGTGAATTTTACTGAAATGTAAACAGAATACGACAAAATGGACAGACGCGTTTTTAGGCCAAATTATTCAATGATCATTGTTCACATGATATTCTAACTTTTGTTTATTTTGCATACATTGTACATTCCACATGTTATTGTGCCTTTTTGTGCCAAAACTTACTTATTTGATGAAGGACGGGGAAAATTTTTCCCACACAAATTAGAAAATCTACTTACCTTCAATATTCCATAGAGCTTAAATCTCCAAGTGTGATGAAGTCAAAGAAAATGTTAAGAATTGCTAGTAGAAGAGACCTTTTCACTGTTTTTTTCAACTTTTGACATGGACAAGTTGGGGAAAATCTGTCGACACCAATTAAAAGAGCATCTAAAGATTAGTAAAATAATTATTGCTTAGTTTGAAAGTGTTTTGTTGAAAACTAATGAAGATATATATAGCTCCTCAAAGCTGCCGAATTTTACAGACATTTGTTAAGTATGGGGCACAACCTTGCCCCTCCCCCACCCCCCCACCATACAAACATCTGCAAATTTTCGCAACTTTGAGGAGCTTAAGATGTATCACGTTTGCTCATGTCAAAAGCTGAAAAAAAATGAAAAAGTCTTTGGAGCGTGACCGCAGTTTGATGCTTGGTAACCGCCCTCAGATTTCCTTGCCTGAGTGTCACTATTGCGTCGAAAACCGTGACAAGGTATAAGCCTTTTACAAAAATACCATAATACTCTTCGTTGTCCCTCCCAAATTTTGCATAAGCATTGTTTTCAATTTCTCTTGGGACTAAGGCCTATTGTAGCTCATAGTAGCTCATTCCTTGTTTAAGTAACTACGGAGAAATCAGTTGCCAGCTCGTATAAAGAGCGCGAGATAGGTCGTGAAATCGTGAAACACACGACTAAGTCTTAGCAAGTCTGCAAAACTACAATGACCCCTACAATAGGTTATTCTTTTCTACAAACGTTAAAAGCGAATGAAATGAACATTTACCTATGACTGTGAGGTGCAGATGTCCAAATAAATAAAACGGCCTTCCGCGTGTGTTCTCCTACGACGGGACAAGGCATGCATCGCGTGTCGACTTTCATGCAGTCTTTACGCTGTGTAGAATCACACGAAACGTCTCATTCCCAGTTTCCCCCTCTTCGATTAGGTGCTTTCTTCAATGTACTGTTGAGGTGAGCTTTGAAGCAGATTGTCTTCATTTGTAACGTTACAATCGTTAGGTTGGAACTAGTTAATTAGAAGCCTGTTGCTGGCTCCAAGATAGTAATGTGCAGCCGAGTGCAATGAAAAGTTGGCTCGTTTTATTTTCGCGACGTCACAGCTACTATCTGAGTCATCTGAGAGCTTTGCAAAGCTAAAAAAAAAGGCTATTATACCGTACAATATATGTCAGGTCCCGAGGAAAGGGTTTGTCTAAAGTCCGGAATCCGGAATCCGAAAAAAACCCACGCCGAACGTCGAATGACTCTGAAGTTTAGTGATCAGGGTTAGGAAACAGCTGAGTGAATCAAGTTCAAGTCAGTTTGCCCAGTAAGATGACCTCAACTCAAGATTCTCTCTTGCCCTAAATGGAACCTGATTCACTCAGTTTCCTATAACCCTAATCACTAAACTTCAGAGTCATTTGGCACTCAGTGTGAGTCTTTTACAGATTCCAGATTCCAGGTTTTAGGCAAACCCCCAAGAAAAACAACCACGTTTGTTTTCCCAAAAGTTCTGACTTTGCTTTTGCTCATTTTATGGAAGTCTTCTCTTTCCGTCTGGAACAGGTTCAAAGGCTTGAAGACTCAGTGTCTAGAACAACCCAATAATAATACCTACCTACCCAACTCCCCTGCCCGACACCTGTGGGAGAACCCCGCTCTTGAAACTGCAGCACTCTGACAACTTGGCCATTCTGCTTTAATTTAAACTTTGATTGTACACTCAAGCTCAGATGATACAGTGTACGTAACAAAGGCAAAAGCAACATCAAATCTCCTTCAAAGCAGTGGAATAAAGTAATTTTCATTTCTGTTACAGCTCCTGAATTCCCAACATCATTGTCATTTTTAATCTGCCCTTAACTAATTATGAATTTTCTTTTACTAATTTGCAGTATTTAAGTTTGTCTTATGGTGGGGCCCTGTCACTAAATCGTTTTAAGATGCCTCCATATGGAAAGACTTATTCAGTCAATGATCTGATAGAAAATGACAAGAGAGATGAAAAAGAAATCTCAATTTCACCAAACAAGCCATCAATGAAGCAGTTGAATACTCTGGTGAAAGATGTAGTTTCACGCAGCTCCTGGTGGGATCTTTATGGTATTGATCTAGCAATCATGTGTATCAACTTTGTACTGCTGCCAATCAGCTTACTCTTTATGGGATCTGTTAATATTCCTTTGTTTGTCACTGGTTATCTTCTGTTTTCTTATATTCATGCCACTTTTACTGTGAAGTTGGCACATGCAGCTGTTCACAATGCACTGGCAGGCTCATCACATTTCTGGAATGGCCTTCTGTCCATATTCTTTATCCAGATCTGGGGAGGTTTTACGGTAGAAGGCTCTTATGAAGCTCACATCCAGCTTCATCATCATCCTTACACCAATGTGTTAGGTTTGGGTGATTCCAGCTCATGGCGAGTACCCTTCTTGGGCCGCAATACATACCTGTTTATTGTACCTCTCTTCCTGCAGCTTCTTTACCCTGTAGTTGGCCTAAAATTGCTTGCAGCACGTTGGCGGTCCAAAGCAAGGTTTCTGTTTGTTACTATGATAGGGTATATAATGCACTTCTGCTTGTTCCATTATGTAGCTGGTCTGTCAGTTATAGGAGCTATCTTCTGCAACATAACTGTGCGCACAGTTTTTGCCATTCCTTACATCCACGTCAACATTTTTGAACACATTGGTTTACCTATGTACGATGTCAAAAAGCGTCCCAAGAGACTGTACCAGATGGCATCATCAGCGCTTAGTCTTCCCCGTAATCCCCTACTTGATTTTTCCTTTGGTCACTCAGTAATCAGCTGTCATGTGGAGCATCATTTATTTCCACAACTGTCCGATAACATGTGCCTAAAGATCAAACCTGTGGTATCCAGTTACCTTAAGAGCAATGGCCTCCCCTATCATGAAGCACCTTATCTCAGCCAGCTGTGGAAATTTTACAACAATTATGATGAACTTATGGTCAAAGCACCACCAATCACAGAGTTAATTAGTATCCAGTAAAGGAGTAATTATTTAATAGTTTTCAAGAGCAGATGGCTTTCCCACTTAACTAACAAATGTACACTATTTTGTAAATTGCAGTTGTGAACAGTGTAAACTAATAAATTGCGTGTAACTCAGAACTGTAACGTGTAAATTCTGCATCAGTTAGGTTGGTTTAGGAAGAGTCATTCAAGACTTCATATAAATAATTCCTTCTTAATTCAACAACTTTTAATGGACTTTCTATTGAATATTACTTTCAGAGAGTTCCCTCACCATACCAGAGCATATTATTTAATATTATATTAAAAGACATAGTAATCAGTGACAGCTAATAAAAGAATGTTAGCTTCATCATTTTATTTCAACATGGTCACTACTCTGTGTATTAATAGGCCATTTGCACGATGGCGTCATTTTACTACTATGACCAGAATCCTTTTCGTTTTTCTTTTCATATTCAAATTTGGTAATCCCAGTGAGGTTTCAATGACAAAAACCTAAATTTGTACAAGAAAGTAAACCCCTGAAGGATTCTGGTCGTAGTAGTAAAATGACTTCATCATGCAAATGGCCTATTATCAGAGCACTCTGTATATTGGTTGCCCTGTGATGTAGACAGACAGACAGACAAGAGTTTTTTTATTCCCCTAGCCTGCGTAGCTAGTGGTTTCGTCTGGCCAGTATGCAAATATTCTCCTTGCAGCATCACCAGTCATTAGTGCACCCTTCCATTGCCCCTCCCCCCTACAAAACTGCAAGCTACAGTTGGCCAACAGTAACATTCTTTTATTGGCTATCAATGTTTAGGGGGAGATGGCTTGTGTATTTTTATTTTTATTTTTTCAATAGGCCATTGCACTAAGAGGTCACGTGACATCGTTTTCATGGAAATGAAAGTTATATATTTTGCCTTCGAAAAACGATTAGTGGGTCATATTTTAAACGACATAATAGTGATTTGGTTTTTCAAACCCGCGGCATTTTCGTAAAATGAGTAAATTCGTAGCTGGTCACGTGACCAAAATGTGATTTTTAAAATTATGAATTATCTCTTTCCGAACACAAATTTTGCACTTAAAGTTCAAGGGAAATGTTGAAAAGATGAAGTGGTAACCTTTACAGCATATCTGAGCGTAATTATTTAACGTTTAACAAGGTAAAAGCAAAAAGAAGTTTTGGCCGCCATGTTGGAGGGCAAGAGTATGCCCTCCAACATGGCGGCCAATACAAATCATACTACTTTGATGAAAAATCAAAGTCCCATAAAATATCTCCCTTAAGTGCGTTTCCTTTCAAACTGCGCGTGTAAGACAATTTTTATGTGCTCTGTAAATTTTTGGCATCAGCAAGATTCCAACTCATTGTTTAAAGGAAGCAATGGTCACGTGACCTCAGTGCAAGTGGCCTATTATTGTGTGGAAACTACATTGTAGAACGGATTCTCTTTCAGTCTCTCTCTTCTCCACAGCCCCAACATACATCCTAGTAGAGATTTCTTTCGGTCCAAACTACCTCTAGTGTGTCATGTATAAAGCAGATTTTACAGTTTAAAGTTTGCCAGCAAGACTAATCGTTTAAATGAGCAAATTCTCTTATCCCTAAAATTAACGCCCAATATCTTTTTTTAAAGGCGCTCTAAGAATTCAGCTTCAGATACGACAAACTACAGTCTACCAAGGGTATCCCTCTGCAGTGCCAGCTCGTGAAGTTTTGTACCTGCACTGAATTCTTGGGCACAAAATTGTCGGAAAAGTTAAAATTTTGAGACTCCCGAAGGTTTCCCGACTAAAACCAGAATTCCAAGCAAGATACGTAATTATGATTAATTACATTCCACGCTTTCTTGGGAAAAAGAAAACGTACAACGAGTTTTGGTATTAAATTGGGTTGAAGTTTCTAAAGAGTTCCGTATTTTTTATTTATCTAAAAATCACTTAAACAAGGTTTACTTCCATTCAAAGCCCCTTTGTTACGTTTGAATAACCATTTTGTTCGCAGTCTCCGTGCCACACGTGCAACTGAATACTTTAAATTATGAGCTCATCTTTTATCCAGTTATTAATATCTCGTAAAACGGCTGTCCATATCAGTCGTTGTACTTCCTGCATACGCTTTAAATGAATGCATAACAATGAGCCCAAGGTGTCTTCCGCGACCTTAAGGTACGGGAAAGAGAAATGAATCTATATCAACGAAGATAGACACGTTAATTTTGTGCGCCCAAGTATACACTCACACAGCGTCTTGTTTGAGGTTTGTTTCCTCAGTCCTGCTCATGTGACACCTCTCAAGGTCGATAGTACTTGAGCTTACTTGCATTGGGTTGTCATTATAAACCAAGCTTGCGGAATAATTTGAGACGGCGTAGAAAATATTATTTCGTTTTTGCAAGAAAACATATTACTCTATAATCGATGCTAAAACAATTAAGTTATATCACTCCAGTGGCCGCAGTGGATAAGAATGAAAAGTACTTCAACACGAGGCGGTCGGGCAAAACAGTTAAGGATTTCAACAGTTTTGGACGTGTGGATAGAAAACGAAAGCCAAAGACCCAAAAACCAAAAGCCCCCCTCCCTCAAAATCACTTATAAATAGCTCGAAACAGCTATCTCGGCCTGAGATATGTAAGAAACGACAAGATCTTTAATATCAATGAATTTGATCAGGGTTTTCGGTTTCTACACCCCTTCCCCCCTCCCCAATGAAAAATAAACCAAGACTCCTCTCAAAATCACTTAAAATGCTTTCTAGAAAGAAAAGGCAGACGGTAAGTAGGCTTTGATAGATTGTGCTAGCATAATTTTTGGCATAATTTGTCATTACCAGCATAATTTTCATCTTTTTCCGAATAAAAGCGCGGCTAGCATAATTTGACGTTTATATTGAAAGCTGGTTTCAGTTCTTGTATAAGTAATGTTTCTTTGATTTTACAGTGATAATCAGTTTTTCCCGGTGCTAAGATGTCAAAATGATCCCACTTGTTGTTGTGTCCAGTTACGGTGTTGACATGGTCAGCAATGGCTGTAACCTGCGTCGCAGATGCTCTAAACCTTCTGTATACAGCTATTTCGAGAAAATGTGCACGCGACAATACCAAAAGGTACCCAACGACGGTCTCCTCCTAAATGCATTGAAACCACTTTGTAAACTATCCAGAGTACTTTTAGATCTTTAGAAATACATTCTAAGCGGCACAATGAAATTTATATCTGTTCGATCATCTTAGGAGAACTTGAGTCTTTTGGAAATTACCAGGGCTTCAGTATTATTTTCCCGAAAA
Source organism: Porites rus (assembly GCA_964035705.1). Taxonomy (NCBI): domain Eukaryota; kingdom Metazoa; phylum Cnidaria; class Anthozoa; order Scleractinia; family Poritidae; genus Porites; species Porites rus. The sequence continues at coordinate 4,206,721 of OZ037996.1, read as the reverse complement.
TTTTGGATGCAATTTAAAGTTTTACGAAAGTGGGAAGTTTTCTGATTCCTCTTTCCATCGCATTTTCGAATCCGAAAATTTTAGGTTTCCTTTTTCTTCTAAAAATAGCTTAATCTGGAGAGTGAAATGCGAAAAATTAAACTTCAGAAAATCGTAGGGAATTTCTAATTAGATAAGCTTCGAAAATTGTACATGAATGGAACAGTCATCTAACCACCATGGGATATGATCAATACACTGTTCTTGACACTGTAGCCGTCGAACCTACTTTTGTAGCTTTCCTTTAGCACCAGCAAAGATACGTGCATGGTCTCTCGTGCACTTGTTTCAAATTTCTTTGAACAACAGTGAACTCAAAACCACCCACAATACCTTTCGGGATTGTCGCGTACACTTTTTCCGACAACCTTTCTCGAAATACCTGTAGATATTAATGCCTTTTTAGACGATTGCGTGGGCCGGCTGCAACGCAGGCTACAATGGCTGATGTGTGATCATTTTTAGCGAGTCGAGGCTCTTGAAATTCTCAGTTTTTCTACCATGAAGCCTTCGTTTAGTTTTGCCAATGAAAAAATCTTTACAATCGCAACAACTGGCTTTGTAAATAACTTTAGACTATTGAAAACGATTTAAGCGGTCCTTGTAAGGAAAGAAAGATTTGATGCGGCGACTCTTTTGAAAACATTTTTTAAAGGCCCATTCCCAACCTTGATGCAACGCGGTCGTTTGTTTTTGTTTTGAAATCGCGCTTTTGTAAATTGCGCGCTCTGACTGGTCAACACTTTTGCCAGGCTTTCTTGCAAAAAATCAAAATCAGCTGTGGTCGCGTTGGCGTTGCGTGTTTCCTCATCACATGACTGCACAGTTCGCCTGCTAAGTCTAAATAAGTATTCTTTCTTGTGACAGCGTATTATATATGCATACGAAAAGGTCAAAACATAAACTTGGTCCGGGAATTTGTCTTGAATAAAACTTGCAACGATGATGGAATATACCGTGAAAATTCATAAAGTGATGGTAAACACATTAAAGAAGAATCATTTACATTTTTTGACAGGTTCGTCGCAAACAGCTCGGGTGAAAGTGGTTTGTAACAGTAGCGCGGCTGACAATAGACCTTTTCACCGTTTATGACGCCATCTTGACTGGGGGCAAACAGGCTAAAATTACGGTGAATGTATGGGATTTTGGCCCACTTAGAACGGCTATAACGCCGCTAAAAAGAGGCGGGTTTCCAACATTTGCCACTACTTTAAATGGTTCTATTGATACCATTCATTCAACAGAAAATAAGAGGCTATTAAAGAAGGTACGACGTCTGTAAACAGGGGCACCCAACAACGGTTTCCTCCTAAACGCATTGAAACCATGGCCACTTTTTTAAAAACTATCGAGAGTACTTTTAAATCTTTAGAAATACATTCTAAGCAGCCAATAAAATTTATATCTGTTCGGTCATCCTGGGAGAACTTGAGTCTTTTGGAAATTACCAGGGCTTCAGTCATGTTATTTTCCCGAAAATTATAGATGCAATTTAAAGTTTTACGAAAGTGAGAAGTTTTCTGATTCCTCTTTCCATCGCATTTTCGAATCCGAAAATTTTAGGTTTCCTTTTTCTTCTAAAAATAGCTTAATCTGGAGAGTGAAATGCGAAAAATTAAACTTCAGAAAATCGTAGGGAATTTCTAATTAGACAAGCTTCGAAAATTGTACATGAATGAAACGGTCATCTAACCTCAAGCTAGATATAGAAAATTCTAGACAAAACTGAAAACTGTTTTTGGGTGCCCCTGCGTAAATTCGAATTATAAATCTTCTCATGTGGCTTCTAATTTCATAGTAATTTGCATCATGTTGATTAAAAAGGTTTGTATGAAATATTAAAAATTCGTTTACAGTCGTTATAACCTGAATCTCTTCTTTATACTTCATGAAAATAATCTCAGTACAAATGTCTTCGCTGTGGAAATCCGCCTCTTTGTAGCGTTGTAATAGCGATTCCCAGTGGGCGAAAATCCCATACATTCACTGTAATTTTAGCCGTGTTTGCCCCCCAGCCCAAGATGGCGTCATAAACCGTGAAAAGGTCTATTGTTTGAAATGGATAGCTCGAGCCGTTCCAGCAGATACCAAATCTTTGAAAAAGCCTTTCACAACTATCGGTAATTTCACGTGTAACACGAAATTCGCGGGATTTGTCTTCGCGGGGCGCAATGCATCAAGATTGGCAATGGGCCTTTTTTAAGGCCTTAAAAGGTTGACAAAAGAGTACAAATTGTATACACAAGATTTAAGCCGTTTAGAGATTTGGTTTCTATGTAAACCTAAGTAAGACCAAGTAAGGTAGCAGGATAATAATATCCTTTTTTGGAACAGTGGAGACATGGTTGTTTGACTCGTTCATGTTTCTGTTTATAACATCGTTAATGCGAAAGGTGATTGTGCCTTGAGGGTGACCGTTTTGAAGAAGAAGCTTTCGAAGCTCATCAAGGGCAGATTGCAGCAACACCGAAGAGGAGCAAATCCTGTAGTAGCGATAAGTGAGGGTGCGGATGAGATTTATTTTGTATTTGCGTGGAGTGAATGAATCCCATTTGGTGTATAGGCCTGTGAATGTTTTCTTCCGGTTGATGGAAGTCATGAAAGTGGTTGTCAATTGTTTGAGTTTTTACGGTTGTCAGACAATTGTTTACCTTTCTACATTCATCTATCACTGCAAATACCTTGTTTTTACTAGTAAAGTTTCTAGTTGTAACCAGGGCAGATTTGTTTGTCATTTTCTTGTTTGTTGCTCAGTTACTGAGCTGTTTTGACTAAAATTATGTAAAGTAAAAAGCAGAAGCAAAATTTCTGCATTTTTAGCTCAATAGGCATAATTTACAAAAACTAGCATAATTATTGGCATCATTTAAGAAATAATATACGAGCACTGCTAGTAGTGTATTGTGTTACTTTTGAAAGCACAATCTATCAAAGCCAAAGGTAAGTTGTTAGCAACCTCGTTCCTAGGTTCTCTCTCCTACCCGCTCCGTACGGACTAGGAAAGTACCCTGGGAACGAGGTTGAGTTGTTAGTTCAAACTTATTTGTTAATAGACCTTTTTACCGATACGACGGCCATATTGAATTAATTAGGTTTAAGGAGTATTATTGGATGCCCAGGGGGCATGAGCTCGATCCGATATACATTCGCTCAGTATTTACGCGCGCTTTTCGGGCCAATTTTTCTTTAAGTTTTGCTAGAAAAAGATTGTAATGGGAAAAAGAATTCGTTGTGCCATGTTTGGATGTAATAATGATCGCCTTTTTCCCGAGAAATATATATTGAGGTTCTCTTTTTGCCCGAAAAGCGCGCCTAAATACTGAGTGAGTGCCCCCTGGGCATCCCATGATACTCCTTAAATCTAATAAATTCAATATGGCCGCCCTAACGGTAAAAATGTCTATTCCGGTAGCCTGCGTAGCTGGCGGAATCAGTAGGCGAGTGCTGTGGTATTTTGGCGGCCGGAGCCACCCCGGGCACAACACTCCTGCCAGGTACGCAGGCTATAATTCTGGCTGAGAGAAAATTGAACATCTTCTTTTATTTGAGAGTTATTTCATTAACAGTACTTGTTTTCTGTTGGCAAAGTTAAGAACGCTTAGAGCCAAGACTAAAATACTATTTAGTCTTAAAATAAAACACCCTATAAACTGATTTGGAGGCCCGCTGAGTCTCTCAGTATAGATCCAGTCTAAGTAAGACTTCTTTAGTTAATAACCACCCTATGAGTTTTGCAGAATACTATACTAACATGCAGGAAAAAAACCAAAGGCGAAAGGGGTTCCAACACCATTTTAATTTACCACTGTCGAGGTATGGAATTGTAAAACATGTGCATCCGATCTTTTGTTAGAGTTGTTTGCCATTTTTGAATCAGTGACGGCTCTGAAAGTGAAGGTCAAGCGAAACAAAAAGAGAAGAAGAAAAATATTTATGGGCCCTTGCACTAAGCCAGTATATATATACGGCGAAGGGTTTTCATTTTCAAGTCTTCCGTAACCCGAACGAATTTTCTATAAACTCTAGTTTTTTTCGGTTCTTTGTTCGGCCGGTTTGCCATTTTGGGCCACGTTACAGCAATGAAACAAAAAGGCCAAAGCGAAACAACAAAACAACACGTGCCACAACTCATCACGAAAAGCCCTACAAAAGGCTGTTTGCAAGTAATGATCTGCTATGTGCTATAATTACCTTAAGTTAGTAATAAACTCGCGTTATTTCCAATCACCTATTTTTCTGTCACAGACAAGTAACATTTTAATTTTATCCTTTGTTTGAAATTGTATACAGTTTTGCCGGTGTAGTTTTCCATTTTTCCATATCTGGTTTCCTTTCTATGTGAATCAAAATAAGTCAGTGAAACTAAAAAAAATATGAAATAGACTTCTCAATGTAAAGAAATAGCCCTATACTATGATAACGTAGAAATTAAGAACATTCTAAGTTGCAATGAGTAGGTTCGTGCCCCAGGTCTTAAGTGTGGCTTTATCCTGGTTTGGTTTAAGATAGCATCGTCATTAGGGACCGATCATTATTTATCGCCTGGGGGCGGAGGATTTTAGGGGAGATCACTCCGTCCCTGCTCCCGGTGATAAATAATGACCGGTCCCTTAGTCCTTCCACTTATGGGTCTTTCCCCCCCACCCCCTGCTTTTATTGTCTGGATCCGTTGTGGGGGATCCAACGTCTCCATCTTTATTCCTTTGTCTCCTTTTTCTAAAGATCCATGATTAAACTATGGGTATATACATGGCGGGGTCCTTATCCCTTCCATGGTGGCTGGCCACTGGTCTCCATCATCAAGACAGTGCTCTAGATGTGCCACGCAGCTTGCTGTCATGCCTTTCGAGCTATTGACCTTAGTACTGGTTCATCTGCCTCTTTTGCCATTCCAGTCTTTATGAACTTGAAGGGGTGACGACTTCTGTACAGTAATCTCATTCATTATTACTGACACCCTCTCTGTGGTGCGGCCATCGGTGTGCACTACCGATTTCTTGGAGCCATAAGTGAGAGCTGTTTATCTGTGGAAGACCAGTGTTCCTGTCCACATCCATATCAAAGATGAGAGGTCTGACAGGTTTACAAAAGGTGCTACTCCTCACAATATACACCATACACCATTCATGTGTCTATCGACGTGGATAGACACGTTAATTTTGTGCGCCCAAGTATACGCTCAAACAGCGTCTCGTTTGTGTGTTTTTTTTGCTCACTCCTGCTCACGTTACACCTCTCAAGGACGATAGTACTTGAGCTCACTTGCATTCTATTGTCGTTACAAACCAAGCTCCTGCTCTAGATCTGGCGGAATAATTTGAGACAGCGTAGAAAATCTTATTACTTCGTTTTAGCGACAAAACTGATTACTCTATGATCGATGCTAAAACAAGTTATATCGCTCCAGTGGCCGCGGTGGATAAGAATGAAAAGCGGACATGTGGGTAAAAAACGAAAGGCGAAGAACCAAAAACGAAGACCCCCCTCCCTCAAAATCACATATAAATAGCTGGAAACGGCTATCTCGACCTGAGATGTGTAAGAAACAACAAGATCTTCAATTATCAATGAATTTGACCAGGGTTTTCGTTTTCTACAACCCCCCCCCCCCCCCTCGCCCCAACCCCAAAAGTAGAAAACCAAGACTCCCCTCAAAATCACTTAAAATGCTTTCTAGAAAGGAAAGGCAAAAGGTAAGTAGGCTTTGATAGATCGTGCTAGCATAATGTTTGGCATAATTTGCCATTACGAGCATAATTTTCATATTTTTTCCGAAAAAACGCACTGTTAGCATAATTTGCACTTTTGGTCAGTTTTGCAGCACAAAATTGTCATCTATTGATCACGCAGGGAACTCTTTTGGCCGGCAAACAGTGTGTTACAGGCAAATTTAAGTAACAAATTCAAGTTTTTGTCCGCTTATTGTCACATTTATGGGACCTGGATCCCACAGGAAGTGACCCAGAACTCCGGCTTTCAACAGGACTCAACCCATGTGCATAAGTAGCTCGGCTGTTTGTGTTCTATTTCTTATCAATTGTCAAAACAGTGAATGTTGTAGCGGGGATTTTTGACCGGTTCGTAGGATAGGTTCCTCTTGAAATTACAAGGTGTTGCAGTGAATCAATCTTAATGAAAGTTTCAGACTTTATTGTATAAATCATGGAGATTATGTAAGGAGATTTTAAAAAAATTCGTTCGAGTCGTTTCAGAGACATACAAAAGAGCGCTAAAAGTCCAAATTTTGAATGAAGTTGCACTTAGACAGGGTTGAGAAAACGGATAAAATCACTTTTAAAGCGATTGAAAAATATCGGTATGGCCTCTGAAAAACTATATCAAAACACCTTAACAGCTACTTTATTTAAAGTAAAAAGTAGAAGCAAAAATTTCTGCATTTTTTGCTAAAATAGGCATAATTTACAAAAACTAGCATAATTATTGGCGTCATTTAAGAAATAATATACGAGCACTGCTAGTAGCGTATTATGCTACTTTTGAAAGCACAATCTATATCCGCAAAGCCCAAAGGTAAGTTGTTAGTTCAAACTTATTTGTTAATTCCGGTAGCCTACATAGCTGGCGAGATCAGCAGGCGACTTCTGTGGTATTTTGGCGGGCGGAGCCATCCCGGGCACAACAATCCCGCCAGTTACGCAGGCTATAATTCTGGCTCAAAGAAATTTGTACATCTTCTTCTTAAGATAAAACACCCTATGAACTGATTTGGAGGCCCACTGAGTCTCTTATAAATCCAGTCTGAGTTAGATTTCGTTAGTTAATAACCTCCCCATGATTTTTTCAGAATACTATACTAACACAGCAAAAACCCAGGGGCGGAAGGGGTTCCAACACCATTTTAATTTATCACTGTTGTGGTATGGAATTGCAAACGTGTGCATCTGATCTTTCTTTAGAGTTGTTTGCCATTTTGGAACTAGTGACGGCTCTGATAGTGAAAGCTATGCGAAACAAAAAGAGAAGAAGAAAAATATTTATGGGCCCTTGCACTAAGCCAGCATATACTGGAAACGGTTTTCATTTTCAAGCCTCTCCTAAAGCGAAAGAATTTTCTATAAACTCTAGTTTCTTTCGGTTGTTTGATTGGCCTGTTTGCCATTTTGGGCCACGTTACAGCAATGAAACAAAAAGGCCAAAGCGAAACAACAAAACAACACGTGCCACAACTCATCACGAAAAGCCCTACAAAAGGCTGTTTGCAAGTAATGATCTGCTATGTGCTATAATTACCTTAAGTTAGTATTAAACTCGCATTCTTTCCAATCAGCTATTTTTCTGTCACGGACAAGTTACATTTTAATTTTATCCCTTGTTTAAAGATAATAGATTTCCCATTGTATATCGTTTTGTGTAGTTTTCCATTTTATTTCTGGTTTCCTTTCTATGCGAATCAAAATAAGTCATCGAAACTGAAAAAATATGAAATAGGCTTCTTAATGTAGAAAAATAGCCCTATGATTACGTGGAAAGACTTTCAGTATCTCAGTATATTAAGGACAACTTTCAATCGTGCTTCACTTGCAGGAAAGAAGGTGTTTTGGTAAGTACAGGCAATTATTCTACTAATGCAGCCGTCAGTTTTTTTTTTACTAGAAGTGTTATTTTGTTTCGTTCCGTGACAAAATATCGTAACAAAATATCAACAAATTGGATGGGCTGAGTTCGTGTAGCCTTCGCAGCTGGCGGGATTGAGGTACCTTCTTAACAGTAGAGCTGCACGCGAAGCGAGTGGCGAGGCCGCGCGCGGGGGAAATTCCCTCTCAATCTTTTCGCGGGTTCCCCACCAGAAAACTACAGCACTCGCGCGCTACTCCCGCCAGCCCTGCTTGAGTTCATGTGTTGAGTAATTTTTTGGGTGGGTGTTGTAGTGTTTTAATTGATTAGAAAATGATGAATTATGTTACGTTTACAAATTTTTCTAACATATTTTGAAATATTTTAAAAATATCTCATATGTCGACGTAACGTGCGATCAAATATAAGTGAAATGTAATCGACTCGCGTTCCGGAAGATTTCAGAAAATTTAAAAACAAGAACTTTTTAATTTTATCAGTTTTACACTTTTCCATAAAGCCACTGTCTTTGAGTTTCAGGGAAATCTCAGACCTCGGCCACGCCTTTTTATGATTTTTTTTTAAGATAATTTTTTGTAATTGAGTCTGTGATTAGTTCAAACCAATAAGTGGTCAGCAGATACCTATAAAAAACACGTCACCTCAATGAATTGTACACTTGAGACCGCGATACAGTGAGCTGACACAGGTCAGCGGATGCCCTTTTTTGACAATTGTCAATTGTCCATGACAGGGATGTCCATAATCAAGTTAAACACATATTACGTATATACCTTGGACACCTAGCTAATAATGCCTGGTTATTACGAGGAAATATTGCCCGCTGAGTAGCCAATCGAAATGCGTACTATTGTAGCCATATACTAATGCTCTTTAACTCATCCACAGAGCGATACCAAGATCCAGATCTTAGACGTGCCTGATAGTTTGTGATACGCTGTTCCCTGCTAGCAGATTCTCCTTTTCGGTTAATTCTGCTAGCAGGGAAGACACACTGCTACACTGACGAAAAGTTTTTAAAAATCTCAGCTGCTATAGTAACCACATCTGGTAAGTCATCTTGAATCAGACATTACTCGAAATCTAATGGAGGCATAACATTTGTAAAGGCTTTTAGTTCAGTAAATGCACCGATATTATACAGTGAAGTTTCTTCATCCTTTATTCTTCATCACCCCCTCCCAAAAGTTTACCCCTTCTTTGTCGGAAGGGTGGGTAAGAATATGCAGAGCGTCAAATGTGAATAAAAGACCAGATAGAAAAAAAAATCCATCTCGATTGTTGCAAGAAAATGCGAAACATTTGTCACTTCATCCATGCATGACGATGGAACGAGAAAATGACTGACAGAATTGACTCTACAGGTCAGCAATTAATTTACGTCTGTTAATCCTTGACCATTTGGCTTGTCTGCGTAATAAACGTGAGAGAAATCATAAACAGACACTAGACACGACTCAAGTTGCCATGATCGGTGAATACCCGACGCGGCGAGATTTCTTTGGTTTGTAGCCACTTAACACCCATTTTGTTAATAGCCTAATGCTCCCCCTCCTCCGTGTTAAAGGGGCTCATTTAATTCGAATTGCCACCTATATGGGGCTATAGGCTTGCATGAAATGCCCTGAGGTTAATTGAGTGATGCGTCCTCGTGTGATAAACGTTTTCGTAAATTAACGCTTTTCATGAGAATACACTTATCTATATCGAGCTTGCTCCTCGCAAATCCAACTTTTATTAAAGTGGTTCACTTTGGTTGGGGTCAACACCTATGTAAATATCAAATTATAGAGATGAGGATAAAGTCAGGGAAGAAACCTTTGATGCGCAACTAAAATTAATGTTAAATGCCATTAAACACGGATAAGTAAGATTGTAGCTCCGAATTTCGCCGTAGGGATTATTTAAAATATCAATAGAGCAACATAAGAACTTTTTGAAGCCATTTGCACTTCGTGTTTTAGGTATTGAGTTTGAAACGCTTGGCTCACCTCTTGTTTTGAACTCTTTTACGTAGGGGCCAAACCAACCCCCAAATGTTTCATAAGGCCTAATTTTGGTTATTTTCAACATTATTCAACCAAACTTGTGGTGCTCAAATTGATGTCCACTTCAATTTAAGCTGAAGAATTTCTCAAAATGGCACATAGTGACGTCACAAAAACCAGTGGAAAAAAATTTAAAATTATTATTTAAAAAGTGTCTTATCTGAAAGTGGGTATCAGGGGGAGTAGGGCCTCTCTTGTTCCCGTCCTTTGTAGGGAGAGCGGAGCTTTTTTAAGGCCCCGTTCACACGTATCCGGATATTTTTTGAATCTGTACTTGAACTTTTTCCTTGCGGATTCAAAAATTTTCACCTCCACACGTAGTATTCAAATCGAATTTGCTCGTCCACACGTATCCGGATTCACTCTCAACTCGCGCTTCGTCAACTAATTTGGAAAGTTACCCTCGGCTCATGCGAAAATTTTATCTTCAATCTCCTTCAATAAATGTTTCGCTGACAAAATTGTTCCACCAAGCACTAGTTCGCTTCTTTAACTTGTTTATCGCCTCCAATTCCTGCAATTCGTCTGTCCAACATGGAAAAAAGCCTCAGAACGGTACAGTAATAATAGCCAGGTTTAACTGTACACACGTTGTAAGACTTAAAATAAGAGCAAAGAAGTTAAAGAAGCAAAACATCGCGCTCGGCAGCCATCTTGAATATTTACAGTAAAGAACTGGGCTCGATCTTGTTACGTCATGGGTTAAAAAAATACCCAGATTATTCCGGATGCAAGGGTATTCAAAAATTTCCACTCTGGACAGTGGATTCAAAAAGTTGGAGATTCTTATGCTGGATCCACCGTATACGTGTGGAGGGAGCACAATCTGCAAGGAAAAAGTTGTGGATTAAAAAATATCTGGATACGTGTGGACGGTAGGCCTTTCCAGATTCTGCCCCGAAAAAGCTAAAAAGTTGCTAAGAAATATGCCAAAAAGTTGCTCAAAGGTTGATCAAAATTGAAAAAGTTGCTCGAATATTTTTAAGACAGCATGTCTAGTTTTACTTTTCATTAATAAATTTTTTTTGAATTTTTAATTTTTAATGATGTACTAGTGAGCAGCACACTTACACTTCCAGTGAACATTCTCACTTGGAAGAAGGAGAAACCATGCTCGCCCGCGGAAACGAAATTTTCTTCTTTTTAAATAATAATAATAATAATAATAATAAAATAGTTTTACTAGAAAGATGTTTAGAATTTTAATCAAGAGAATTTTAACTTGTTTATTTAAAAAAATGGGGTTATTCAGCATTTTGGTTCAAAATAGCCCAAAAGTTACCAAAAAAGTGCTAGTTTTCCGAAAAGTTGTTAGAAGTTGCTCTCTGACAAAAAAGTTGCTTAAAATCCTAAAAGTTGCTAAAAAGTTGCCGAGCAGAATCTGTAAAGGCCTAGTGGACGGAGCCGAAGACTTAAATGTCAAGATACTTATGCCATAATATACTCTTTTTTATGTAAGAAAATATTTTATAAGAATATCGAGGCTGCAATTTGCGAAATTTTAAGAATATCTTAACCCTCGGACGTACATGCAAATTCATACCCCCACCGTGGAACAAGGAAGTGGGGGGGGGGGGTGGATGGAGCCCCTCCCCGGAGTTTTTGATATGTTGCAGTATTTTGAAGCGATTTTACCTTTAGAGGAAAGCCTTTGGTGTTCTTAACCAGATGAGGTATATTTTATGGGTAATGGCGCTGCTTAAGGCCTGTGACATCACCAACAATGGTCGCCATCTTAGATTTTACCAAGAATTAGAAATCAAGTTAAAACCGCGAGAAATGGTAATTTTTTCTTCTTTACATGAAAATAACACATAAATAAGCACTTTGCATGATTTTAGCCAGAAGATTTACTTTTATTGTTGAAAGAAGTTGAAAAAACATGTATTTTCTCCCAAAATTGGCTTGACCACCTGCTACTTATGACGTCATATGTCGTAACCATAGCAACTGACCATTACTAAACTTGTCTCAAAATCTGTGCCAGGGATGAACGAAAAGCTACTGAAAACATCGGGTACTGATGTTTTATCCTCTAGGAAAAAACTCAGAAAAACCTTATGGGGGGGGGGGGGGGTGGCATCCACCCCTCCCCTTATTGGTACGTCCGAGGATTAAGAATAAACCACAGGCTGAGATTTTGAAAAGGATGTAGTTTTGTGTGTTGAAAATCTATCAATACAATACAATAACATGTTTTTAACTTACTCCTTTCTTTAAACAGCAAAACTAGCCAACAAAACGACAAAACCTGCACTAACTATAATTGCTACCCCAATATATTCTTATACCTATAACGGAAATGTCATAAGCTATAATTTAAGAGTAATACAAGGACATTTCCTGCGTAAAATCGGCAGAAGAATAAGAATATTCAGTCTGGGCCGAGAAAACAGTGTTCTTATAAAAAAAGTGTAATTGCTTTTTTTCCCCGTTCAATTTCAGCCGGAGTAGATTGAATCAAATAGACCGTCATTCACTCAAAGGGACACAACATGCCGATAAATATGTAAGTATCTAGGAGTGTCTCATACAGTTATTTTGACCAGAAAAGTCCAATGTGTGAACCCCAAGATAGGGTATAGTTATTAGTCTCGCCTACTTTAGCAGCAAGACTCTTACTAAAAATGCAAGCGTTTCTTTTTGTGTGTGTGTGTGGTCATGGTCCCAGGCGTTCACAGCGAAGACCATGGAAACTGGCGATAAGAATACATGTCGGAGCGCCATACATATCACCCATTTTTTAAGGGAAAAGCCCTGGGGACGAGGTTGCATACATATGTTTTGTGAAGAAAGCTCTTAAAGAAAGATTAATGCGAAAGATGTAGGTCCACGAATTCTATCGCTTGAAAGCGCTGAAGAATCTTTATGAGGAAACCTTCGACGGACCCACAAAGGTCAGCCATGTAACATGTTAGTCTTTTTTATCGCTTCATCTTTGGAAAAGAGAGGAACAATATAAGCCAAGTCCCGAGGCCTTCTCCGTTCCGTCAAACATGGAGCCTGCGTGACGTCACTGAAAGAGACGGTGACTGGCACAGACCCCTTATCAGACTTTTTTCGGACAACTAGGCAAGAGAGAATGCCTGGGACTAGGCTGGGGTGGAATAATTTATAGTATGGCGTGTGGGATTCATATGATGGGAACTTCATGGCCTGCCATGACAGCATAAAGTGTAAATTCAAAAAGATGGGGCCGAGGCTTATGGTCAGAACTCTAAGATTAGAGCATTTATTGTTCTGTTCTCACTAACAAAAACATGATAACATCTTCAAAAACAATTAACAGAAGACTGTAATTCTTTTGAGTAAAAAATCACATAATCTTCAACTATTACCCTTACAAACAACGTACGATGTGCAGGGGTTTGATTATTCTCAAGAACGATTGGTGGACTGATTTTATGACCAAATCTCCTTCTCGTTAAGTTGTTGTTTTCGTCTTTATTTTCTTAGAGAGGTTGATATGGACAACAAAGACGAAGTTCTGCTGACAAGTCTTCTTTTCGTTTCCCTATATCTTTGCAACACAAATCGGGTTCCAAACGCTATCGAGATGTGTAAAGAAGTTCTGTTTCTTCTCCAACATAAGACACGGGGAAATAAGGACGAAAAGTGGGTCAAACGTTTTGAGAATATTCGAAGTCACTCAATAGGATGCGGCATAAGACCGATCTTAACTTCTCGACAGGTTGTCGAGAAAAAAGTGGAACTAATCACAACCTGTATACTTACAGAATTATATAAAAGTGAAAGTAAATACAATGAAGCAAAAGGGCTTGACTTAAAAGCACTAAAGATTGCAGAGAAAGTTGGCGACATCACAATAAAAACCAAATACTCTGGACACCTTGAACATTACAAAAAAGCACTTGCACTTGAGTCTCTCGGTGAATATGTCAAGGCTAAAGAACATTACGAAAAAGCACTTGCAATCGCAGAGAAAATTGGCGACAGGGAAACAGAAGCCAAATGCTATGAAGGCCTAGGAAGTATCTTTGAGTCTCTCGGTGAATATGTCAAGGCCAAAGAACATTACGAAAAAACACTTGCAATCGCAGAGAAAATTGGCGACAGGGAAACAGAAGCCAGATGCTATGGAAGACTAGGAAGTTTCTTTGTCTCTCGGTGAATATATCAAGGCTAAAGAACATTCCGAAAAAGCACTTGCAATCGCAGAGAAAATTGGCCACAGGAAAATAGAAGCCATATGCTATGCAAGCCTAGGAAGTATCTTTAAGTCTCTCGGTGAATATGTCAAGGCTAAAGAACATTCCGAAAAAGCACTTGCAATCGCAGAGAAAATTGGCGACAAGGAAATTATAGAAGCCATATGCTATGAAGGCCTAGGAAGTATCTTTGAGTCTCTCGGTGAATATGTCAAGGCTAAAGAACATTACGAAAAAACACTTGCAATCGCAGAGAAAATTGGCGACAGGGAAACAGAAGCCAGATGCTATGGAAGACTAGGAAGTTTCTTTGTCTCTCGGTGAATATGTCAAGGCTAAAGAACATTTCGAAAAAGCACTTGCAATTGCAGAGAAAAATGGCGACAAGGAAATAGAAGCCATATGCTATGAAGGCCTAGGAAGTATCTTTAAGTCTCTCGGTGAATATGTCAAGGCTAAAGAACATTCCGAAAAAGCACTTGCAATCGCAGAGAAAATTGGCGACAGGAAAAGAGAAGCCACATGCTATGCAAGCCTAGGAAGTATCTTTAAGTCTCTCGGTGAATATGTCAAGGCCAAAGAACATTCCGAAAAAGCACTTGCAATCGCAGAGAAAAATGGCGACAAGGAAATAGAAGCCATATGCTATGAAGGCCTAGGAAGTATCTTTGAGTCTCTCAGTGAATATGTCAAGGCTAAAGAACATTACGAAAAAGCACTTGCAATCGCAGAGAAAATTGGCGACAGGGAAACAGAAGCCAGATGCTATGAAGGCCTAGGAAGTATCTTTGAGTCTCTCAGTGAATATGTCAAGGCCAAAGAACATTACGAAAAAACACTTGTAATCGCAGAGAAAATTGGCGACAGGGAAACAGAAGCCAGATGCTATGGAAGACTAGGAAGTATCTTTGAGTCTCTCAGTGAATATGTCAAGGCCAAAGAACATTTCGAAAAAGCAATTGCAATCGCAGAGGAAATTGGCCACAGGGGAAAAGAGGCCTCATGCCATAGATACCTAGGAAACATCTTACATTCTCACGGTGAATATGTCAAGGCTCAAGAACAGTACGAAAAAGCACTTGAAATCGCAGAGAAAATTGACGATAGGAAAATGGAAGCCAATATCTATACAATCCTAGGGAGTACCTTTGAGTCTCTCGGTGAAGATGTCAAGGCTAAAGAACATTTCGAAAAAGCACTTGCAATCGCAGAGGAAATTGGCGACAGGGAAACAGAAGCCAGATGCTATGGAAGACTAGGAAGTATCTTTGAGTCTCTCGGTGAAGATGTTAAGGCTAAAGAACATTTCGAAAAAGCACTTGCAATCGCAGAGGAAATTGGCGACAGGAAAATAGAAGCCAATATCTATACAATCCTAGGAGATATCTTTGAGTCTCTCGGTGAAGATGTTAAGGCTAAAGAACATTTCGAAAAAGCGCTTGCAATCGCAGAGGAAATTGGCGACAGGGGAAAAGAGGCCTCATGCCACAGATACCTAGGAAACATCTTACATTCTCACGGTGAATATGTCAAGGCTCAAGAACAGTACGAAAAAGCACTTGAAATCGCAGAGAAAATTGACGATAGGAAAATAGAAGCCGATATCTATGCAAGGCTAGGAAAAACCTTCCAGGCTCTTGGTGAAGATGTCAAGGCTAGAGAACTTTTCGAAAAAACACTTGTAATCGCAGAGGAAATTGGCGAAAAGAAAAGAAAAGCCGAATTTTATTTATACCAAGGAGATTTCCTTAAATGTCTCGGTGAATATGTCAACGCTCAAGAACGTTACGAAAAAGCACTTGCAATCGCATGGGAAATTGGCGACAGGAAAATAGAAGCCAAGAGCTATGCAAGCCTAGGAAGCATCTTCGAGTCTCGTGGTGAAGATGTCAAGGCTAAAGAACACTTAGAAAAAGCACTTGCAATCGCAGAGAAAATTGGCGACAGGGGAACAGAAGCCAAATGCTATCGAGGCCTAGGATTTATCTTTGAGTCTCACGATGAAAATGTCAAGGCTAAAGAACATTTCGAAAAAGCACTTGCAATCGCAGAGAAAATTGGCGACAGGGCAACAGAAGCCATATGCTATATGGGCCTAGTACAAACGTCCGAGCTTCTCGGTGAATATGTCAAGTCTAAGGAATGGCTCGAAAAAGCCTGTGTATTGCAGAGAAAGTATGGGGCCTTCGCAGTCGAGTCATGTCTTCACTTGCATGCTTCAATGTTTATGTTTTATAGAGGTAATATATCTGAAGCTAAATCAAACGCCGTTGACAGTTTTAATAACGAAGAATCTATTCGACGCCTCCAAGTTCATGATAAATTCAAGATATCGTATTTTGATCGAAAGGTTGGAGTCTACCGATTTTTTAGTCAGTTTCTTTGTGATGCTGACTTTCCTTATGAAGCTTTTTACACAGAAGAATTTGGGCGAGCCAGGGCCCTTGCAGACTTAATGACAGCTCTGTACTCTGTAGAAAACGAAATACCAGTCAGTCCACGAACATGGGATGATGTTCAAAGTATTGTCAAGAAAGAATGCGACTGTTCTTGTCTTTACATATCATACTACGAACAATTGATACATTTGTGGGTTGTTAAAGCAGGCAAACCTTTAATTCACCGGCAAATGAAAGTAAATGATGTTTTTGGATCAGTAAGCAGAGTGGCTGACTTGCTTTGTCTAGCAATTTACAGAGAGGTACTTTGCTTAGCTCCTGAACAATGCGAGGATCGATCCTGGCTTCCCTCAAACGTTTGCTGGGAGCAGGGGTGTGAACGTCCAATGTTAGAAGAAGATGACGTTTTAAGCCAGCAACCCGAGTTTACTCCTGCTGATCTCTACAAAATGATCATTGCTCCTGTATCAGACTCTCTTGATGAGCCTGAAATCATCATTGTTCCTGATCGCCTCTTTTACAAAGTTCCGTTTGCAGCGCTAGAAGAAGAAAGTGGAAAGCGTTTATCGGAGTCTTTCAGGATCCGCATCGTTCCCTCTTTGACGACTCTAAAGCTTATTCAGGACTGTCCGGAAGAGTACCACAGTCAGACTGGTGTGCTGATAGTGGGGGACCCTCATGTTGGTGAAGTGTCGTACAATGGAAAACTTCGGCAGGTATCGAGGCTGCCTTTTGCAAATAGAGAAGCAGAGATGATTGGAAAGCTGTTCGGTACTCAACCTCTGGTAGGAAAACAAGCCACAAAGCAGGCGGTTCTTCAAAACATTCATTCTGTGTCTCTGATACATTTTGCTTGTCACGGAAATGCTGAAAGAGGTGAAATTCTTCTTGCCCCTCCACCCCTCACTGATAGGAAACCTCAAGAAGAAGACTACTTATTGACTATGGAGAACATTTCGAAAGTTCAACTGCGAGCCAAACTGGTGGTCCTTAGCTGCTGTCACAGTGCAAAAGGACAGATCAGTGCCGAGGGGGTTGTTGGAATTGCTCGCGCGTTTTTAGGATCCGGTGCACGCTCAGTGTTGGCGGCACTGTGGGCCATAGAAGACGAAGCAACAGAGCAGTTCATGAGTCGTTTCTATGTGAGTCTTGTTCGTGGGAGAAGCGCCAGTGAATCCCTTCAGCAGACCATGAAGTGGATGAGAGAAAACGGTTTATCCAAGGTGACGCAGTGGGCGCCATTTATGCTTATTGGAGATAACGTGACGTTGGATATTCACAAGTTAAAGTCATCGAAAGGACAGTGAAAGGACTTTAGAAGTTGATGAACAAAACGATGGTCCTTTCCCCCACCACCTTCCTGTTTGTCCTCACATATACAGGATTAAATACGCGTTTTTGTTAATTAGATAATTAAATGATAGGGCCGATTTGTTCCGTACTACAGTAAAGATGTGTATATAGATTTAAACTGCGTCTCTGATACCTGAATACAATAGGATAAGCATTCAAGATTGACAATTCCGTTTTTGTTTTCGAAGTAACTCACATAGAGTTGTCAGTTATAATAAGTTTTTAACTCAGGTTCGTGTGAGATTATTTGTTTCAGTGATTTTTACTAACTTTTAAACCGTCTCCTGATGTCGGAGTTAGGCTAATTCTTTACAGTTTCTTCTTGTTAGGAGGAAACATTTATTAGTTGATGCTCGAGGAATATTCACTTGTAAATAACAGGACACTTGTGTCTTGCAATACACATGTTTGTGTTTCAGATGAGATGTAGTTCAAGCATTTGCACGACTTGTACGAGTCGTAACCGACTTGAAAACGGCTCCCTCTCTGCCAACTCTTTATTCTAATGGTCGCTAATGAGATGAGGTTTAACGTATAGTAATAACACCTTAATATATTATTTCACTATACCCTATTCACCACTTGTACGAATTGCACAAATGGACTAAAGGCTTCACTCATGATCGCGATTTGTATCCTTCGTTCAAGTTGTAGCAATCGGAATCACGAAATTAATTCACGACTTGAACAAGCAGTGAGTATTGGACACCTTCAAACATGGTGACATTTAGCAGTCACAAACTTTAAGGGTTGAAACACCTACCTCGTGACGCCGAAAATTTATGTATAAGTCACTGCAACTGTAAAAGAATTGAAGATGAAACTCATTTTTTACTAGATTGCCTAAGCTACTCGTCTACAAGAAACATGATCTTCAATTTCTAAAACAGATCCTAAAATCCCATTTATACGAATACTATCAAATGAGACCTTGTGATCAGATCTAATGAATTTCCCTTATGCATGTTTACGTCAGACGAATAAATTTAAGCATCAAGCCACGTTTTGCCGACAATGAACGCTAAGAAGTCTTCCATATATGAATTCCAAAACAGTACGTACGACAGCAGAATTTTGTTCACAAAAGAGGCTTGGTGGTGAAAATTGCTAGTCTGACATAAACATGCAGGACATGCGTAAGGTCCATTCTACTGACTATTTTATAAACATTCAATTAATTTCATTCATCTCATCATGCTTTGAACTGAAAGACAAACTGGGCTCTGAAATAACTGCTCTTAAGAATGGTTAAAACTAAGTGATGGTTGCATTTTTTTCCTTTTCTTATTTCAAAGTCATTTTAATTAATTAAATAAATAAGAATTAAATTTCGGTGGCTTTTGCAATGCTGTATTACAATGTTACCAACAGTCATGTAAATAAACCTTGTTGTTGTTATTCTAGACCAGAGATGGCTTGTCGTCTGTAGAGGGGAAGGGTGGGGTAAGGGGTGACACTTGGATGGGTGACCTGTGGTTTGCTGAACGAAAGGCAAATTCGACAACCAAAACTAATATCTGCACGTATTTTTATTTCACTTTCTATTCCAATGTGTGTACAACTTGTCAAGTATGCACGATGGTTAGTTACAGACTTTCCAAGTCGCACGATTTTAGGATCTGTTTCACTCTCTCACGAATTGGCAACTGATTTCTCACGCTTTCTCGAAAATTCAAACTCCAAAATATTCTGGAGCTGTAGGGTTCGTTTGCAAGTTAAATATCAATAGATAGCAAGCTCAACCTCAACCCCCCTCCCCCCCCCCAAAAAAAAAAAACGCTAAGCGGTCGCGTTTGATTACATTCTTTTAGCCTACCGCGTCTTAACGCTGCCACCAGATGTGCGGACTTCCTGCTTCTCTTGTTTCAAGATAGTGCCAACAAAACATAGAAATTACAAAACGTAACTCATAATATTGATCGTGATGTTTACACTTCTCTATGAGATTTAAACTGAGATAGTGACTTCTAATACCCATAATCTCCACTGAAAGTCCTTTCACTAGGAAATTTGGAACATCTCACAACTTTTTACCCATTTCCACTTCTCTTCCCAGCCCTAGGCTCAGAATCTCACTTTTGTTGTCTTTTGGGGGTTGGCAAGTCTCTAGTTAAATCAGTTATTAAAGTTGAATAGTTATAAACCCCGTTAGACTCCTTCGTTATATGTTTTTGTTAGCTTTTTTGGGACCTGACTTTGCACAACGTTAGCATTCCTACCATTTTGAAGCTTACTGATCAATACAGACACCGCATTTATTTACTAATTCACAATTTGTGAACAAAAAACAGAGGATTGTGCACGGTGAGGGAGATTCTAACATAAACTACAGCACCGTTGTTTTCAACTTTGATGTTTGCTGGCTTTCATAACCAGTCTCCTCTACTAACTATAGTTAAATTTTCTACGCAAACGGAAACAATAAATTTACAGTTAATTCAACCACGAAGTCAAGGTCCAAAATACAAATTTTACAAAGGAAAACTCACCGACTGTTTGTTAGGTATGGAGATGGTTCAGGTTTCACAAGAAAATGATAAAAGGTCCATATTTGCAGAGTACTACCTTTCTGAAACAGTTCTATATATAAGTGATAATATGGAACCGACTCCGAAACAGCTCTATGATGGCCGAGAACTGCCTTAAAAAAATCCGAATTATAGAGGTTTTTTAAAATTTATTTTTGATTATTTTCATTTCATTTGTAACTATTTTTCTTTTTCATTTTGAATTAAAAGACAAATAAAGAAACTGAAATAAAATCAAAACAAAATCAAATCAAAATTGATTTTCGACCCAGTCGAGCGCTGCCACTACCACCATGTATTGGTGAACTGTCACATGTTCCTGTAATGATGGCAGACGCGTGGAAAACGTTAAAAAAAAAAGTAAAGACAAAGCGGAACAAAAAGATCCTCCTTAAGACCATCAACGCGCGCAACCACAGCAGCCTTTCACTGGCTATATTCAAGCAGCCACAGAAATGGAAAGGCGCTTTCCATTCAGCCCCAAATTCCAGAAACTTCGGTTAGAAATCAAATAAAATGGACCACTTCGGTTCGTTCAGAACTGGTCATCAACATTTTTCAAGGTGTTTCACTTAGACCAGTCCGATCATTCGGTCGGTCCTCAATGATCGAGTTCTGTTGTCTCGTACACTCGATGTTTGATGTAACTTCCTCAAGTAAATAAGTCTTTCTATCAGCGTTGACTGCAAAGCTTGACACAAGTTTGAACATGCAATTCAACTTTGAAGTATTGCTTCCCACACTGTTCTTATTACTAAAGAAAGTCTTTCATTGGGTCATCTTCCTGGCGACGTTTTAACCTATAAGCCTCCATCTCTTCTTCGGTCACTTCATGATAATCACCTTTGAGGGAGTTGTAAGGCCTTCTTCGTTCATCCATAGCCAGTAATTTGTCAGCTTCTTGCTGGTTACGTTCCTCTTGTCTTAGTGCCTAAGACACGAATTAGAAAGCATTAGAGTGTGATGACTTGACATTATTTTCATGCCTTCTGGAAGATTATCAAATCTCGCTCCATGTTCTCAATACATCAAAACATAATGACAGCAGGCCACAGATTCTGTCCACATCTTAAATTTGGATCGCAACCACAATCTTCATCAGTGCGACTCACAAGAAGTAAATTACTGACACGGAGGTAGCATGAGCAAATCCATTCCCTTTGTGCTACAATCAAAGGTTACAATTTTGATCCAAAGTTATATATGAGTGGCCCACCTTTTTAAGTTTGTCCCTTTTCGCTTCCTCATCATCTTCATCTACTGACTTCTCTCTTTTTTTTCCTTTTTTTCGATTTTCTTGATGAAGCTGAAAAGTTTGCAAAATACAGTAATTTTGGTTATGCCAGAAAGAAAATTTTTTCAAAGAAACAATAATTATTCCAGAATCACTGCGAGGTGTGCTTCTTAAAGAGGTATATGTTGTATAGTTAATTTTTTAACTCAGGTAATTTCAATTTTTCCACTGTTTTTGGGTATGGTAATGTATGCCAATGAATTTGAATCAAAGGAAAAATGAAAATATGCTAAAAAATTAATTACAACATCTATTTTGCGTGAATGGACCACCTTTGAGAAAACAGTTTTATTGTAAGTATTGTAATTGCCCATAGGTCACAAAATTTTTATCATCTAATATCAAGCCAGGTCAAGCATTCTTCCTATTAGTTCTATTAATGTTTTCATTTATTGACTTGTGATTCAGTTTTTCATTCTTTCATACAATCATTTGCCGTCAGTTCTGCTCTCTTTTTGACCCGATATAAATGTCTTCAAGGGATTTTTATCCAGGCATTCTAAGTGTCAAAAAATTTTCAATCTGGCCAAATTCAGAAAAGTTGTAGTCTATGCATGCAGCAAAGCAGGTTTAAATTTGATACTCTTGCCTGTATTGGCCTACCCTTTTTTGCATTTTTAGTGACATTGACTTAGTCTTGCTCCTCAAAAATGCAAAAAAAAAGAGACTTTGCCAACATCCAGGCAAATTGACCTCATGTTTGGTCAATAATGCATAGGAATCAAACAAACCTCCAGTAATGTTTTCCCACTTTCTTCTGCTTCTTGGATTCTTTTTGCTGCATCTGTTAGAGGTGCAATAGCCTGCAGATCACAGATCATTCAGTTAATAATATTAACTGAATTATGTACTGAACCAGATCACAGTACATTCACTTACATACAATAGAATTTCCCCATAAAGTCACTCAATAGACATAACATGAACACCTTAAGTTTCTGTTTATGGACAGTTCTCAGAAGGCAAAGTGACAGAGTGGTCAGCATGTGGAACTTACAATCTGGCTGACCATTTGCTGGATTTTTTCTTGGTTGTCCTGAGTACAGAACCTCAGCCATGCTTGTCAATAGCCAAGTAATTGCCTCCTGCCAGTTGGGGTTTTTAATCCCGTTATGTTCTATTTGGATTTTTAATTTTTGCTTCTAATATTATTTGAGTTACTTAAGTGGAGTGCCTGTATTTAAACTAATTAGATAATTAAGCTTAGTGCACTTTTTACTATTTCTCCTCATCCCTAAGATAGCAACCTCTATACAATTACTACCTTTATATGACATGACATGTAACTGTCACATCGAGTCCGTTCAACACCTACCCTTGAAGCTGATGTTGCTTTGCCCGCGTCACCTGTGCAGTACGAGTTTCTAATGAAAGAATGACAGCAGGCATATCCCCATTTTCCCTCCTGCCAGTAAGAACCCCAAACGCTCTGTAAAATAAAATCAGGACACCAAAACTTCAATCTGTAACTGCAGCACTCCTCAATGAATGAAAATTTTTTCCTGTTCCTGGATCAATGCCTAAGATAACTAAGGAGGTGTGAGATTGTAGGGCAGCTTTCCAAATGAAAAAAAGCACTGTATTAACTTCAGCTCTTTAACCAGGCTGTTAGGTTGTAAGGAAAATGAACACTTTACTTTACAAATCATAAACAAATTCTCCTCATTAGAAACAAAAAATTTGCAGAGAGGCAAATCTAGTCAATATGCGCGTTGATGCTAACATACCATATGGTTGTTTATGTATACATCCTCTTCATATTTGGATTTTGAAACAGCTTTGTCCTGACCTGTATATAATAAAACGAGGGATTCCATTCAGAGGGTGTATTTCTGTGGGAAAATCCAAATCCGGATTGTTGAATGTAAAAGAGAGGTAAAACATGCTCAGTTCTTTGGAAAAATAATAAAAAAAGGATTATATTCACACTACATTCATCAGATCAAGTTGATCATATCTAAATCTGGATTTAAAGATTTATTTATTAAGAATTCATTCCATTCATTTAATTTGGGCGAGTGGACCATTCAAATAGTAAAGCTTCTTAGAAGTACTTTCCTATGGTACTATGGAACTAGGAACTTTTCAATGCTTAGAATTTTCCCTTTTTTCAGCAACTCAGCTGGAAAATTTTCTCTTGTTTGTTTGTTTTCTTGGTAAGAAGTGACATGCATTAGCCTCACTTTCACTTAAAACAAGCACTCATCCGAGGCCGCCTGGGAATACGAAACTTGCCTGTTCATTATGAATAATCAGGATTAGGAGACAAAGGAAACTGAGAATCAATCTAGGTTAGAAATGAATGTAATTTTGACGTCTAACACATGTTCTTAACAGAGCTGTGAAACCTACCAATGTTAGCAATACAAAATGGGAATCAGAGACAAGAAAGCTTGTTGTGATCTCAGTTCTTAGCTTACCTTTTATAACTTTTCCAGTCCTTGAGAATTCAACATATTGTTCCTGCGCAGAAAAAAGATGACATAACAGTAAGTCAATATTGATATGCCATATAATTTATCTAAGATTTACCACTTAATGAATGTTTCCAAGGGGAACAGGAAAAAACTGGTTTACAAGCTAAGGACTGGGAATTTCTTGGATAGCAAATCTAAGGCCACAGCAGGGCAAACAAGAAAACAGTGTTCAGTGGTCAACATTCACTGGCATTTGTATACCATTACTCTCCGACAGCAGTTAGAATTAAAATGTAGATATTGCATTGCTGTGTCCTCTTTAGTGGGATGCAGTTTTCTTTGTTAGATAAAGTAGCTCAGCAGAATGTATGCAAACAATTCTAGTACAATTCATTGTTATTGAAATAAACCACTCATAATTCTATAGAGTAATATTAAAAACTTACTGTTTGTGCCAACAACAGTTCTTTGGGAGGTGCATTCAAGTGTTCCTCACCTCCATACTGTCAAAAAAAAAAGTCATTAGACCAGTGAATAAAATTAACTCTGTCACAAACTCTATACTAAGGTTTCCTGGAGGAGACTATTGCATCCCATCTAGTTAAAAGCTATTTTACTGTCACGCCAGTAAAATGTAGTTAATGGAACGTGACGCCAGTTATCAGTAACCCTTTCATGGTGGTTCCTTTTCAATAAAGCAGTTGTGTAGTCAAGCTGCCAAGGTCAGCAAGCTCTAAGATACATTGTATTCTAGCGTAGAACTTTACGGCCTTGTTGTCTTTAGCATGCTAGTACGATCCACAGCATTGGCCAACTTTTTCAATGCATTATTCAAGGCTAAGAGTTCGCATGTGCAACGCTGAGCTGTCTTGTAGTACAGCCTTTTCTACTGGCTATGCCAGTAGACGTTTGTCTAGCTATAAAAGCCTAGAACAAGTGCTCAGAGTTCACTTGGCTTCTGTTATTCAGCAAGATTAGCGCTCAGTATACGA
>OZ037996.1:4086883-4176883 GCA_964035705.1 Porites rus | reverse complement strand
AGTCATCAACATCATAACCATTCCATCTAAAATGACATTTTAAAACATTCAAACAAAAAAATTATCAGTCTGATTGTGACTATAATTAGTTAGCAGGTGGGCATATTGGAGTCCAGCTGAGTTGAGTTGGACTGCTTACAATTTCCTGGCTAAAACCTATAGCCTGTGCCACAGGCGCAATTTAACCTCGGTTAGTAAAGTTAGCAAAACAGTGCCGAGATATTTCTTCTGTGTCCCCAGCAGTGGTGCATTTCAAGTTTCCTTTCATCCTGATTGGCAAATTGACAAAATGGCAATGACAAGTGGGAACCCAGAAGAAGGATTTTGTTGCTGTTTCACAGATGGACTTAGCCTGAGTATGTTCTGTGTGTGGAGCAGGTTAGCTAAAACCCTGACACATAGAGTTCTAAAGTGATGACACGTGTCATAAAAATTAAATTTTCCTAAATTATTTGATTTGTTGGTATATGTTGAAAGAACAACATCTGAAAGGCCTACTTGCCAAAAACTAGCATTGTGAGGCAAATTGTCTCAGAGATGCTAGTCCTGTTTTGCTCTGATGACTCCATACAAATCCTTCTAAATTTGACTTGGTTCCTAACGTTATGAACTGAGTCAAATTTAGAAGGATTTGTATGGAGTCATCAGAGCATAACTGGGCTAATATCACAAAGGCAATTTGCCCTGGAATGCTAATTTTTGGAAACTAGGCATTTTGAAAAAGGTTCTTTCATAATACCCCGAAAAATCCCATAATTTCACAAATTCAATTTTTTATGACGTCACACTTAAGAACTCTATGATAAAATATTGGTAAAAGTGGAAGTTCTTCAGAGAGCAAGAATTTGTGGAGTTCGGCAAAAATTAATAAATATTTAATATCATTCTAGCTACTTTCATCATTATTAAAATTAAAGCATCCAAGAAAAGGAAAAAAAATGCCTGTCTCTCTTACCTGTCTCTTTTGCCATCAAAATCAAACGATAGTTGTGGTTGTAGATGTTCATCAGGTTTTATATCATCTCCAGTGAATTTAGCCCCAACTCTTCTGGGTCTCTGAACATTTCACACAAAATACACAGAAGTAATCAGCCCACTTGGAAATAAACAATTACAACTAGAAATATGTGTCTCAAGGAAACCAAAAGAACTGAATGAAAATTAAGCAAGAGGGTGTTCACTTCTGGCTCAGGGATCCACACATGATCCATGAATGAGGTAAATTTAGACAAATTTTTAAACCTCTCGCCTCATTACATTGCAAGCAATTATCATTCAAAGCATTGAAATAGGAGTACCGGTAAATAAAACTGTTTTTATTGGTTATTCTCAAATGAAAAAAGACCCTACAATTCAGGAATACTGAATTTACTACTGTCATGTTTACCATTGATCTTAGAAATGCTTTGGAAATTAAAAGCTAAAAAACCATAATTTAGCCCTTTTAGTGTACAACTGGTTTCCACTCAAGATTAAAAGATACCGTATAAATAAACACACAGTTTACGGCAAGTTTGCTCAAGGATAATATTGAACCCTCTGTGGTCAACAAAGCTGAAGGGGAGATCTGGTCAAGCAAGAAAATTCCATTTATTTTGATTAGTTACTTAAACTGCCTAGATTGTGAGGGAATGACACGAGTACTGTGATCTGCGTATGCTTAGGCATGTACAATATTTATTCATTCTTTGCAAAGTCTGTTTGTTCAAGAAAATATTTTCTCTTAAAAGTTGTTTTTGTTGCATGGTCAGCTTCTCTCAGTTGTGTGCGAGAAACAGTTTTCTGTCTAAATACAGAAAGATCTGTGAACGAGATTATGTCAAGGGTTGCCTAGCAAAGAGTAAATACCGTAAAATTCCGAAAATAAGCCCCTTTATGTATGAAGCCCCTCCAAATAAAAGTCCCCCAAAATCGTAATGCAAAAAACCCTCCGTTAAATCGCCCCTCCGAATATAAGCCCCCTTGGGGGCTTGTACTTAGAATTTGCCCTTGAATACAAAGTAAAACAAAGCAAAAATGGTAAATTTCCTTCCCGCTACAAGCTAGCCCAATTGATTTTGAAACGCAAATTTCCCTCCGTACATAAGCCCCGCCGAATATAAGCCCCTCCAGAAATAAGTCCCTCAAAAAGGGCCTTTGAAAAGTATAAGCCCCAGGGCTTATTTTCAGAATTTTACGGTATATGAATGAATGAATGAATAATTTTATGAGAAAATGATTGTATGTTCATTAAAAATTATGTGGCCCAAAACCACAAAAACCAAAACATAAAGACTAGTGAAACACAATGGCGCATAAAACATACTGATTTTCAAGGACATCAAGGATAAAAGTGTTATTTTAATACCTCCATGCAGCCTTTCTTTTTATGTGTCATTGCTCCACAGTTTTCACAGGCCCCTTTCCTAAACTTGGTAGCAGATGGCACCTATAAAATGTAAATAAGATCTTTAATGTTATATTTCTGTTTATATAATTACAGCTGTAATATGCAACAAACAATATACATTTACAGGACAAAATTTCCAGCTCATTAACTGATTTAAATAAATATTTATATCCCCAGATTTCTGGATTTTGGACATACCGGTATACTAAGACAGGACCAAAACAGCAACTGCAAAATAGCAATGACTTGGTCACCAGAAGGAAAAAGAAGAAGAGAAAGACCAAAAACCACCTAGACTACGAGCAGTCCCCCAGAGTAGTCCCCCATTTTTCCTCAGGGATAGTAGGGTGAGCAAAACGTGAGTGTGAAAACGTGAACGTGAAAATCACCTGATGTGAGAAAAGACGACATGCGGCGGGGAGAGAGAAAAATGAGTCGGTAGTCTCTCATTTCTCTCTCTCCCTGCCGTGTGTCTCCTTTTCTCACATGCAGTGATTTTCACGCATGCTCTTCTATCCCTGAGGAAAAATATATAGGGGACTACTAACAGTCTAAAAACCCACCTTCAGACAAACGGTTGAAAAGGAAAGGGTAGAAGCAGGGTGGTAATAATGGGAGGAAGAGAAGACCATTGCATGTGGCTAACTGAGACATGTGGAGGGACTCTGTGAAGGCTTTATGTGCTACAAGGCACAAAAAGGATAGGTGAGGTGAGGTGACATAAGATTTCTGGATTTAGCAGGCATGAAAGCCAAAAAATTATTCCACGTATTTTTATTGGAAATATGGTCAATCAAATATGCCCTTGGCATTTTCATGACAGAGCTGTCAAGGGGGAAAAGATTTTTGTAAATTCCAAGTTCTTTACTTACTAAATTTGTTCCTTTCTTATACCACTCATTTATGGAAGAAAACTGCTTCTGTTTGTCTTCCTGAGGTCGCTGATGTTTCAAAGTAGGCCTAAAGGACAAAAGAAATGTAGCGATCAACATTCTTTTAATTTCCTTTCACAAGTGTCAGAACAAGTTTGTGTAGACAGTAAGGACGAGCTGGAAAGGAGAATGAAACGGGCAAAGGAACTTTATACAAAATGTACGAGAATTATTCATCTTTTGTTCTCCTACCTTGATGTTCCATAATACCAAGGCGCTTGGGAAATATACTGTGGAATATGAGGGTTAATGTCCCTGGAAAAATATAATAAAACAAATTTCAGTATGACAGCTAAACAATGCTGCTAGTACCTTCAACGGTAAGGCTTTTAATCAAACAGAACTCGACTAAAATAGAATCGTAAGCATCGACTCACTTTCCCTCCTCATCAGTCAAAGCTGGTGCTGTACCAGCCTTTCTAGCTTCTTCTAACTCTTTCTCTTTCCGCCAATCTAATCTACTCTTTTTCTGCGACTCGGTTTTGGCCGCCATCTTGTGTTTTCCTTCCCATAGTCCAATTCCAGTGTAGTGGAAGTTAGTGAGTGCGTAGCAAGAACAACGTCACTTCCTCTTTTAGTCGTTTTGTTTTAGATTTAAGGGAGGGGATGGTCAGCTGTTCTAAATAAGAATTGGTTTTTCTCCCTTTTTACGCCTCAACATACAACAAAAAGTACGTTAACATATTTTTTTTATATTCAAAATATGAATAATGTAGTGATAAAGTGCAAGAAATCAAGAAAAAAATACCATTTCTACCAATGAAAAAAAGTCATACTCAACGTACCCTGGTAGAAATATTTGAAACCAATTGAAATGAGACACTGCAGAGTTCAGTAACGTTATCATAACTGGCGATTGAGAAATGCTGGACTTCACGAACATGTTTTTATCGTTGTTCTTCCTCCTTATATCCAAAGCTTTAGCGGATGAATATGCTAAAGGATATCTTAGAAGGGAACATTCAATTTTTAAAGGTAAAATGACAAAGTCCTTGCTAAAAATCTTTATGCAAGAGTCTTCCAAAATTGAACTTTTGAAGTCGTGGAAGGCTGCGTTCTCTCTTATGTTTCATTTCCTGTCTAGAGAAAGCTGGATTTCTTCAAGTTTTCTCTCGTCTCTTTGGATTTAGTCTTTAATATATCTTTATTTCTGAGTCATTGGATGTCTGATGGATACCTGTAGGAAGATGCTTTGGTTTAGCTTGACTGAAAGTCACTGCGGATCATGAGTGGCAGTTTTTTCATGTGACATGCATGCACGTCGCGAACGCGCGTAAAAAGAAGACACAATCTAAAATTCTATGATTGTATTAGAATACATAGAAAACATTTACTTTCAGACTTATATTTTTTCTCGAGAGTTATTTTTGCTGATCATATTCATTTGTTTGCAGTTCCTTTTGAATCATTAAACTTTAATCTCAGCTCATCAGATACGTGATTGCGGCTTGTATTTATTTGAATGAAATGAACATTTAAGATTTTTGTTTTTTTGTTTGTTTTGAAGATCAGTTAAAGATGAAAATAAATGATTTCATGAATGATCTTTAGAATATTTCTAAGCCGGATTACAAAATGTAGCTCAGAATCCAAAATGAGAAACTGCAGAGCGGGAGGTCGTGGGTTCGAGTCCTAAAGCCGGACCAATTAAATAACTGAGAAATGAAGGTACTCCCTTTTCACTGCAAATGGCGAGACCTTCACATGGCTTTGAAGACCACCTAAAATGGCGGTCCCAGCTCAAGTTGGAGATGTAAAAATAGAGTCCCCAATTCGTTATTTCCTACATTGCCACTCAAAAAAGGTGAATATTTTTTAGGGTATGGATCCTTACAAAAGGGTACAGTCAACTCTCTCCAAGAAGGACACCTTTGGGACTGGCACTAAGTGTCCGTCTTAGAGAGATGTCCGTCTTTTAAAGAGTCAAATAAAGGGAATAAGCAAAGGCAGGGACCAACTTTAGGTGTCCGTTTTTACAGAGGTGTCCGTCTTATAGAGGTGTCCGTTAAGAGAGAGTCAACTGTATCATTTTTACACTTGTTGGCATTGTGTCCTCAGTGTGATCCTTAGACAGGGTACCTAGATTGTATCAGCTAATTTCAAGTGCAGAACATTCCCCAGCTACACGAGAAACAAATCATCTGCTCGTATTATGAAAAGGATTTAATGGGAGTTTCTGTCTTGCTATTTGATTCTTATTTCTTACCTTTTTTCCCCTGAATAGGGAGTTTGTTTTGGGTTTGGGCCCAAAATACATAATGCACATGTAGGGTATCAATTTTCTTTTGTCTCACCCCTAAATAGGGTCAGTGTTTTAGACCTTGGGTGGCCATTCATCTATCTGAAATTTATGAGTACCTCCCCACCCCCCACCCAGCAGGGTTGGGAGCAGACACGGTAACCCCTCCTTAAGAATAACCCATTTCTCTTGAAAACAAAAGTGGGAAACACATTGTTTGCCTGTTACATATTTAAATGGCAGAAGGGTTACCTTTGACAGACAGAGACAGTAAATTTTTTGCCACACTTTCTTTTATTATCATTAATGCATGTTTGTAGAATAATTATCATGTGATGTAAACATTCTTTCACTGACTTTTTTTTGTAGGCTCTGGTCCGTCTATACCATACTGGGATTTCCATGGAAATACTTTTATATCAAGTAGCTATATTAGATTGACACCTGACCACCAGAGCAAGAGAGGTGCTATTTGGAATACTGTGGTAGGTCATGTAAAAGTATAATAATATAATATCATATTCCCTATGTGCATCCTACTTACTGACTTGCAAGATGATATGTCTCACTACTTAAGAAACATAATTGGATAACATTACCTGCCATACCCAGAATTTTCACAGTTAAAGTGCAAAAGGTGCTGATACTGTCTCTTTCACTTTCCATATGCACTGATCCTCTGTGGGCCTTTCACTCATTGGTCCAACATTCAGTTCTTCATCTGGGTGTGTCCATCTTTCATTAATTAGCTCCTTGTTTCTCCCACAGCTGTGGCTAAAAAAGTTTGTTTGACAACTAGATAGCATTCCAAGAACATGCATTTGGAGTGTATTGGGATTCCTGTGCTGAGATTGTTGAATTATTTGACTTTTTTTTGTTAGCCATGTCATGTTAAAGACTGGGAAGTAGTGCTCCACTTTAAAGTTCATGGAACTGGAGATGCATTGTATGGAGATGGATTTGCATTTTGGTATAGCAGAGAAAGAATGCAAGATGGTAAGGTTGAGAAACTATGTTTACATAATCTATGTGACTTTTGTACACTCCTGAAATACAGGCATGCTTGGAATTGACTGAGCCATTGACAGACCTAGCCCCAGTTGTTCAAAGCTGGATAGCGCTATCCATTGGATAAATCACTATCCAGTGGATAGGTATTTAGGGAAACCAATTGCGCTATTCAGTGTTAGAGATTATTTTTATCCGGTGGATAGCACTATCCACCTTTTGAACAACTGAAGCCAGGGCCCAGTTGTTTGAAGGCCGTTAGTGCTAACCTGGAGATAAATTTTAATCTGAGTTTCTTTTTCTTTGTTCAAGAGCACCCAATAATTTTCTCTATAATTCTGTTTAGAGCATCCTCTCAACAAATTGTAAACAAAGGGAATGTTAGTTGTTGCTATTAATTTATTTTAAGCTTTCATATTATGTGAATTCAATTCACAGACTGGCTAACCTTGGGTTATCTTATCTCAGCTTTGAAAAATCTGACCCTGGGTTAACTTGATTTTAAGTAGGAAAAGTATTTAGTTTTCTGTTCCAGCTTGTTAATGGGCTGGTATTACAACCTCCTCCAGCATAGGGCAAAGCATTTACCACTGAGTCCCTGATGAAAATCCCTTGTAGCTGTTACCTTCCTAGTCTAGTTTTTTGACGTCAGTCCGTCATGTGAATCAGGGCTTCTGATTTTAAGTGATGGTGCGATTTCGCACAGCTGACTTCAAATCACAGTAAATTAACATTTAACAGTAATAGATGAAAAGATTTCCAAGCTTAATATATCAAGGTGATTTACCAGTAAAAAGCATTAAAAATATCTTAAAGCTTAAAATGCAGTTGTTTTAAATCGGTGGGCCGTACGTTTTTGTTGAGTATACAGTTGAACCTCCCATGAGCGACCACCCAAGATGCAAAGACTTAGTGGTCACTTACGGGAGGTGGTTGCTTACAAGAATCAAACGACAGGGGTCTCTTCTGAGAAGATGTACGGACACATCTACTTTATGAAAAATAATTTATTGCATACAATTTCAAAGTTACAACATGTGTAGTTCCAGATTGATTCTACAATTCTTTGCTTATTCTAAGTAACATAGTACACACAGCAAACATAAGAGATCACACAAATCATCAAGTGGTTGCTCACAACAGGTTAAAAACAATGGAAATCATTAAACTGTAAGCCCCAAATATTGGTCGTGGTCACTTACAGGAGGTTGTCGTTTATGAGAGGTTCCAATTGGAAGGCTTTGACTGGAAAAGTTTTGGTGTTTTGGATAGCCAGTCACTTATGGGAGGTGGTCACTTACAAGAGGTGGTCGCACATGGAGGTTCCACTGTATTGCTTGCCTGTTAATAGTAATTTGAAGTTAGATTAACAGCTGTTAGACTGTTGAGCACAATTACAACTTTTATAATAATGTATTTGAAGGTAATCATGATTATTTTCTTGCCTTTGTTCTTTCAGGCAGTGTATTTGGCAGCAAAGATTATTTCTATGGTCTTGGCATATTCTTTGACACATACAGTAATCATAATGGAGATCATCAGGTACATGTACCATATTACAAAGGTTTGTTTGAAAGAAACAGAAAGTGGCTAAGTGAACCTTTTCCTCTTTGTTACATTTGCCATTGTGAAAGAGGCAAGGCTGTGCTCTAAGAAAAATTAAAAGGAGCCCAGTACTCTAAAACTGTGAAATCTAATGTGCCTGGCATATGATTTCTATGGGTCTATGAGAAAACTAAGATTTTCTGTTCCCCTTGGAGCAAAAGTTGGTTGCCATTGGCCACCTGGCTCTGCTAGAGCACAGGGTTGAAGAGGGGATTAATATTTTTGTCAGAAAGTACTTTTGGCACAAGATACATAGTACTTCCTCTACCTGTGCCATTTGATGCTAGTGTTAACTTTTGTTTTATTTTCAGCATGAACATCCCTTCATTTCTGCCATGGTTAATAATGGTTCTGTTCATTATGATCATGATTCTGATGGAACTCACAGCCAAATGGCAGGCTGCTCAGTAAGTACCAGCATACACCTGTATACTGCAACTGTTTTTTTAAATAGGGAGTGAGTAAAAAGTTAATTTGTTGTTGTTGTTTTTTAGGCAAGTTTCCGTGGCCAAGGACATGACACATTTGCCCTGATCCGTTATTCTGGAACACAAGATCGCTTAACGGTAAGTTCATGGACAAATATTGGTTATTAGCTTGTATATCTCAACCTCTTGTTATTATTTAACACTGTTGTGATAAAAACACTTCTGCATTTAATACAGAAGTGTTTTTATCGTGAAGGTGCGACAGTTCTCTTGTTTCCAGAGAAACTAAATTTCACACAGTCCATGTCTCTGTAGTTCGAACACTTCTGTAGTGTGGCACTTGGATAATTAATTAAAGGAGCTGTGTCATGCAGTTTATCCAAATTCAGCCATAAGGAACTTGCCACCACTGCATATTGCATGAAAGTACTTTAAATAACAACTGAGACCAGTAAAGCAATAATACAGCAGATACAAATAATGCACATACGGGCATAAGGTGAATTGCAACATAATAGGGATTTTGAAACGTGTTCAGCCTAGCAGTTTTTCAAAACTTTATTTGTTTAGGATCGAGACATCTGGTTTTCACAAATTTAATGCAACTCTGTGATTTTGTCATTTGAAAGTAGTATTTTCACTGATGTTAAGTTTAAGTCTGATAGAGAATATTTGGGAAATTTAAGGGCAGTGATAAGGTCAAGAAAGTTTAACTGCACTGGAGTGCTAGCCCAGTCTTTTGCATAATAATGTCAAGGCTATCATAACAAGACTGGTTCAAGACTGCCATTAATATTGTCAAGTGCAATCATTAATTTGTTGTCACTTCAATGTTGTTTTAAAAAATAAAATGACAAGCTTGAATATATTAAGTGATTGTAAAGAGTGTGGAATAGTATCCTTTGAATGCTAATATGTTTTAAATTCGTAATTAGATGATGGTGGATGTTGATAACAAGAATGAGTGGCGAGAATGTTTTGATGTTGGAGGAGTTAAACTTCCAACAGGATTGTATTTTGGAGCATCAGCTGCCACTGGCCAACTTGCAGGTATAAATTTTACTGCATGCATGAAAATTTCTCTGAAATTACAATGTTAGAATATTACTTTGTTTGTTAACCAGTATATTAGTGATATACAGTGGAACCCCGTTAATACGACCACCTTCGGGCCATGGAAATTTGGTCGTATTAACGGGGTGGTCGTATTAATGGGGTAGGGTCAAGTTATGGTGCAAAATGCTTTTAAACTACTTTCTACTACATGTATACCTTTAATCCGTTGTAAATCAACCTTTTTGCAGTTAATTAACAACGTTACAACCGCAATTCAATGCAACTGAACAATGTAACAGTAAACGAAACGGAGTAATGAGAAAAAACACTGACTTCTTTCAGTTCCTTGTTATGAAAGGAAAGGGCTTGTGATTTGTCTCGAAGAGCCGTTTTCTATATTGTGAGCTTAAAACACTTTCACAATTATCACAAAGTTCAAAGTTCTGGGAGAAAAGAAAAGGAAATGGACTTGAAGAGAAAAGCCACAGTGGAAGGCAGCAGAAATAAGAGGCAAAATAACTTTGAGAGCCTCGAAATGCTGCAAAGTGAAGTCTTTCAGATCTTTTGTATTATTTATTCATGCATCCTTTTCACTGCACACAGCAATTTACTTGATGTCATGCTAACCACTAACACCTTTGCCTAAAGACATTCAATAAAATATTAGTAATGGGTTATTGTTTGTCAGATTGTGTCTGTTTTCATTCAGCAGCCTCACCAAGCATTTTGACTGGTCGTATTAACGGGGTAATTTTATAAAGAAAATAACGACTCAGGACTCCCAAAGGTGGTCGTTGGTCGTAATAACGGGGTGGTCGGATTAACGGGGTTTTCAGATAAGAAAATGAGTGGGCTTTTGTTCGGGCCACAAAAAAGTGGTCGCAATAACGGGGTGGTCGTATTAACGGGGTGGTCGTATGGCGGGGTTCCACTGTAATAGCTATAATATTAAGTTTAACCAAGGGCAAAAGCAAAGCTCTTGTTGGTTCTTCTAAGAAATTTCCTTTGGAGGTAATTAAACTTTTGCCATGAGCAAGAAGCGAACTGAATTCCTATTTCCTGTTCCTATGTCGCACCTAAGCCTGCGATCAACTGAAAACCATTAACTCTCAGCCGAAAACTTAAGAAAAACAAGTCACCTCTCGGTGAGTTGTACACCTGAATTGGCAATAAAGGCATGTGGCACTGGACAGCGGATACCCTAGTTTGACAGCAGTCAATTGACCATAACATGGATGTCCAATATCAAGTTAATCACAGATTGTTTTTGCCTTGGAACTCCAAGCTAGTAACATGAATGACCGAACGTACGGACAGACGATTTTGACAGAACCTATTAAAATTCAGTTCTCTGGCGAGAGAGCTCCGCTATGATTCTAGGTTTATAAACAATGCATGTGTCTCACTTTTACCTGCAATAAATCAAACCCTAACTATTTAAAGCCTTTAGATAAACATCAAATACAAACTTCTGACTGTTGAGTGTTCACTTTGTTGCCTGTGCAGATAATCATGATATCATGTCCGTCAAGTTGTATGAAACTGAAGTACCTGTCACATCTGATGCTAAGAAGGATGAAGACCGATCTACAATAGTTCCATATGCTTCGGGAGCTGAACCCTACAGAGGTAGTGTGCAAAATACTAATAGTAAAGGGTAGTAAGGGATGGGACATTAGAAGGGGTAAACAAGCTTAAAATCCTTCTGTCCATTCAAGAAAGATCGAATGTGTATACACAGGGTCCGCACAGGTCATGGAAAACCTGGAAAGTCATGGAATTTAAGGAAAACTAAAGGTTTGTTTCATAGATCAGTTACTGCAGATGGACAAAGTAAGATACAATGATGTAGAGAGTAGTAATCAAACAGCGCAAACGGCCCGCATTTTGGTGGATACCAGAGTTTGTGTCTGTTGAACTGTTTAAAAAACAAGGAAAGTTTTGAAAATTTTCGAAAAGTGACAGCTAAACCTAAGGTTATGGAAAACTTGAAAAGGTCATGGAAAAAGTCATGGAATTTTTGAAGAGCTCAAACGAGTACGAACCCTGATACATCCGGAACAGGCTGAAAAAAGTAAATACCAGCTATAAGAAAGCGAATCGTACACACATGGTGAATGAAAAAAAATACACGCAAAACAGAAATTCCCGGGCACTTTTCTTACGGGCTATCTCTAATATGTATTTATTCCATATACCGAAAGGAGTACAGCCAACGCGTAGACGGGAATCCCTATAGGGACCTGGGACGGCAAAGAGGACTATGAAAAATAGGCTTTGTAACCTGCCTCTGCATCGCGCTTCTGTAAATTGCTTTGCGTTGCCTACACAACTACGACTTGAATTATAAACCACTGCTTCACGCAGTCGGCAGCACAATGAACCGCTACCATATGGAGGTCTTGTTTGGAACGTAACAAACGCTGCTGAAGGAGGCTTTGCCCCCTTTGTAATAGATCAGAGATTGGTGATGAATTCCACTATTTGTTGAAATGTACCCACTCATCACTTTCTCATATGAGGAGTATCTTCTTAGAGAGCCTATACTCGATAAACAGTAATTTTACGAATATGTCTTGCAAGGCACTATTTTTATGTCTATGTGCGATCAAAACATCTTAAATCTCAGTGCCTCTTATATTGAAAATGTTCTAAATTGTTATGCATCCGAACTCTTATTAAACTTTCTTACCATACGAGTAGCGTAGAAGCCCTACATAGCCAAATAATTTTTCTTTTATAATAATATTCAATTGTTCCTTTCTTTCTTACTTAACTTTTATTTTACTTTTTTCATTTGTTATTGTTTTGGTACAGAAATCTTCATGTCGAAGATAAAGTCAATAAAGTTGCTGTTGTTGTTGCTGAATCGAAGTCAGCAGTAAACGGCACCGTACTGGAACGACTTATTGACGAACTCAAACAAAACTAACAACTATTGACTCGGGAATGGCAGGAAAAAACACAAATTCAATTAGCGATTGATACAAAGGAAAAGGACTTAGCATAGTATTGAAGGGGCTGTGCCGGCACGGCTGTCTAATTCATTATGTTTATAATGACAATTACGCATGCTTATTCGACTCTCCTTATTCGCTATGGTACTTGCGAAATTACTCGTCAATGGCAACATTACAGGTTCGTGTCACACGAATATGTTTCCCAAGCATGAAATCAAACGATACGAACAACAAAAATGAACTTTGCGGAAAAACTGTCAGGCTAATAAGTTTTAAAAAACCACGACTGCAATCTGTTTCAATCTTCTTCAATTTTACCATTCGTGACTTATTGTATTTGCCGTATTTTTTACCTCGTCTTTGAATGTTTGAAGCAGTTATGTGTATGTTTGACCGAGTTCGGTGGCAGCTCGCACTGTTTGATTTTTTACAAATTTCGTAACTCATCTCCTTTAATTCACTAAATTTTTTTCTTATTGTCTTCAGATCGTGTCGAGGACGTGCAGGGAAGCTTCTCTTCAAGAACTGTAAAGGTTTTTACCTGGCTGTTTTGG
The DNA here is from genome assembly GCA_964035705.1 of Porites rus. Taxonomy (NCBI): domain Eukaryota; kingdom Metazoa; phylum Cnidaria; class Anthozoa; order Scleractinia; family Poritidae; genus Porites; species Porites rus. The sequence continues at coordinate 4,163,712 of OZ037996.1, read as the reverse complement.
TTCGCTCTTGTAGCTGTCTGTGTTGTTGGAATTTCTCTTTATGTCTACCAAAAACGCCAGGAAGATTCAAAAAAGCGATTCTACTAAGTAGCGAAGACTGAAGTCTGATATCAAAACAACCTAACGCGTTACCAGGAGAAAACGGTGATGCCCTCAGAGAAGAGCACAAAAAAATGACACCTTTTTATCTAAATTATTTGCATGTTTTTTGTAAGCTCGTCGTTTTTACTGACTTTTGGTATAATCTGTCATTCGGCCAATCTGAGCCTTTAATAGTGTGATCAGTCAGTAGCGAAGCACATTAATTAACTCGTTACTGTTATAAATGTATTAAGAGACGTCAATTCTTTCAGTGCCACGCTCCTAATAGTAAATGGACCGCAAACAACAGAATAGTTTTGGACGGTTGTCACTAGTGTGACCTTCTGAGCACCTAAGTAATAGTTATTATATCGCGACGGCCAAGGTAGAGCCAAAGATTAAAAATGGCCATTCATTTATCATTTCATCCGTAAAAAAAAAAAAACACGTAGAACCCCCTTTTATTTAGCATCAGAAACTGTACGAAGAAAAGTACTCTAACTAGTCACCCAGAATTAGAATAAATTACAAATTCTTGGTCGCTTGAAGCGTTCTCGCGCGAATATGAATGGCTTTTTTTGTCACGATGTGTACATGTGTGAAAATGGTAGGTTTAAAACAGTTTTTATGCAGCCTTCAAACCAGCATGTTAAATTGTCGGATATGATGAAAAATTAGCGAACGCTGATAAAATATGATACCTCAGTTTTAATACCTAGGAATGCTAGGTTTACGCATAGTTATTAGAGGAGACTGGTTATGAAAAGCGGCAAACATCAATGATAAAAACAACAGTGCTGCAGTTTATGTTGGAAGCACCCTGAAAGTGCACAATCCTTTGTTTTTTGTTGGCAAATTGTTACGGAATAAATTAATGCAACGCTTTTATTGGTCAATACAATCAAAATGATAGGAATTCTTTTGAACGTTGTGCACTTTCAGGTCCACAAAAACATATAACAAAGGAGTCTGACGGGTTTCATAACCATTCCACTCAATTAACTATGGTTTACGCTTTTAACAAGTCGCAACAATAGATGCAGAGTTACGTATGGCCTGCAATACGTTGTTCTTGGTCGAGATTTGAGGAGAGCGGAAATTTCGAAACAGTTCACATGGTGCATTCTATGATCGGTGTTTTGTCGAGCTAAAACAATGAGTATACAGTAATTCTAGAAAATGTATAAGCCCCGTGTGTATAAGTAAAAAACATTTTTTAAAATTGATTTAGCCTGGCTTTACTGGCTTTGCAAAGGAATAGTGTACTGTTGGGAGGATGTTTCCTTGATAAAAGTGTGTTATGGAAATAATAATACTAATAAAAAAAATTCCAAAAAAAAAACATTACCCGCTGACATTTGCTGTGTTTCCATCTCTTGGTGTAGGCACCCTGAAATTCAGTTTATTCGCACTATCCTTTGTCCCATGTATAAGTAAAACTAAAAACGTAAGAAGTATTGTTGAATTAAGTTTGAGTTTGTGCAACGGTGATCGCTGAAGTTCTTTTCTGGTAAGAGGAAAGGAGTAGACCTTGTATCACACCCACATGTGTTTTTCAAATTCTGGAAATGGACGCTAGATAGGCCTTAATAATAATAATAATCGTCAGGGAGCTCTAACCATAATAATTTCAGAGATTTTTGCAGGCATGTCATTAAAATTTAAAACGGTTGGCCCAACATTCAGTCAAGTTTCAATGCCCAAATATAGTCGTAAATAACAAAATTAGAGCATGTGTGTTTTTGTTATTCAACTGATGTGAATATAAGTTGTAGTGGTTAGACCTCACTCGGATAATTTAGCAATCTACTCCCATCCCCGCTTGCACCCCAAGTAGAGCTTATTGCCAGGAAAAAAGACTATGTAGCTTTACGCATGGATCACTTAGCCGTTCTCGTTGAAAGGAGACCTCAATGTTGAACACTAGGATTGAGCTGATAGCCTTCAACCCTATAGTCTTCGTTTCATTTTTTTGCTTCGACAAGTTCGTCCCCTGCTCTACCGAGAGGGTGGTCTCCTTCGCGGCCACTCGGGCCGGAGTCACGCAAGCTCCCCGAGCAAGCTCCTTCGAGAAATGGGGTAGGCAAGTCAAAGGGAACAGGTAGTGGGACAAGACGATTCTCCCCTTTTCTCCACTCATCGCTTGAGCTTAAGCTTGCGTGCAGACGTCTCTTATTTCCTTTATCCCGGCGTATTCAATCGAACAAAATCGAACTCAATCGAATAGGAGACGTCTACAAGCAGCAAATGTAACAACGCTTGCACTCTAACTGGCTTATGTCCACCCACGATCAAATCGACCGATATATTTAATTTATTCTTGGCTCCCGAGCTCGAGGGAATAATTTTATTAAAAAAAGAAATCACCTTGGATTTGGGGGACGAATAATACATTCTTCTATTTCATTCCCCCAAAGTCCTCAGAGTCCAGTATGAATGTGAATCAATCATGAAATATTAGTCTATTGATCGCACATTCTACTTCACCCCACCCCTGCTTTCTATCGGGTGTTAAGGATAATAAATTTATTCACCATAGTGGAGGTGAAAAGTACAGGATAATTACCTCTAAGCTAGCCAATCAGGGCGCTTGAAAAGCATTATTGACTGGCTTGGTATACGCTTATACTTATTTTAACATATACTGTAAACTTCCGCGTATAAGTCTCCCCCCCCCCAGTTGTAGGCCCATCTTCTTCTAAACAAAAAATGCATCCGGTTATAAACCCCTCCGGATATAAACCCCATTCTAGCTTGTATTGACATGAATAGACGTTTTTACCGATACGGAGGCCATATTGAATTAGTTAGATTTAAGGAGTATTATGGGATGCCCACGGAACATGAACACATTCAGGTATATTCACAAAGATTTAACGCGCGCCTTTCGAGGCACTTTTTCTTAAAGTTTTCCTAGAATAAGATTGCAATGGGAAAAAAGATCGTTGTGCAGTGTTCGGGTGTAATAATGATCGCCTTTTCCCCGAGAAACATACAGACCATTATTTCTCATACTAAGCGAGTACAACGGATCGTGCTCATGCCCCCTGGGCATCCCATAATGCTCCTTAAATCGCATTAATTCAATATGACCTCCGTATCGGTAAAAAGGTCTATTCGACGTTTACAACGTTTTGAAGCTTAAAGAGCTTGTAGCTTCAAAAGGTATTTTGATCACCACTGCTATGTAGCTTGTCTTGAAACACTTCTTTCAGTCCGGTTTTAAGCTCCTCCCGCGTTTATAAGCCCTCCTAAACCCCCTTAAGTCGTTGGATATTCCCAGGGCTCATAAGCTGAAGTTAACTGTATTGCCAGTGGCTGAATTAAACTCCAAGACAAAGACACTGTTCAAGCTTTATTCCTCAAAGACTAGCCGTGCTTTAAATTATATTTACACCCATTGTCATTACAGTTTCGATGTTGTAAAAACTGATGATATATGGAAGCACAAATCACTTTAGCGGTCCTTGAGGCGCTTTCTGCGGTTGTTTTCACGCTGCAAAAGCTCCACCATCCTGGATAAGAGACCGCAGAATTCCTATAAGCCAGCTACTCAATTACAAAAATACTACTAACTACTATTTCAACTCTACGATTTTTTCGACAGTAAGTGACCATGTTGTTTTCTTATTAACAAAACTCACGATTCTTAATGTTGGTGCTTGCTCTCAACTGTGTCAGGGAGTGTCAAGTAAAACCGCTGAACACCCCAGGCATTTCATACAATATGAGATGGTGATGAAGAAGTTAAAGGGAGCTATGTCAGGCTATTCGCTATCTTATTGAAAAACGAAAACCTGTCTTCAGTATCCTTTAGCTAATGGTCCAAACTACAACGGAAGATAAGTAAACTTTCAACACTGTCAGCAGCCGTGTTATTCTTTCTCCGAAATACTGTCGATATTGTGGGTCGCTTCTATGGAAATGAATGAAAAATAATCCTTTTTTGGATACATTGTTTCTCTTCTTAATGGAAAATCCTAATGATCTGGATTTTTGATCTGATCTTGGATTTTATTAAAGAAACGCACCCTTGTTGCTGCAGATGGCAAGGATGGACATAGATTGAACTTGAAAAAATAGCGCCATTTCTAAAATGCTACAACTGTAATAAATCTAGCCAGCGAGCAAGCTATCCAGGCGCTCTGGCGGCGGGGCGGGAGAAAAAAGGAGAACTTGCAACACGTCTCTGGAATTTGATATTCCACCTCCAATTACCCTGTGGCTCCCCGTCGACTAAGCTGTCAGATTTCCGCCAATCAGCGTGAAGCGGAAAAGAGCGCGAATGTAAACGAACATTGAAAAAAAACAACAAAAAAAAAACGTGCCAAGGATAATAACGTCATTACTAATGTCATCTCCGCCAATCCGCATTTCGCATCGACTTTTTCGATGCAGATATTCAAAATTCAGAAACGTAGTTGCATGCTGTCCTTCCTTTTCCCGTCCCGTCGCCAGAGCGCCCCGGAGAGCTTGCTCGAAGGCTTTAAAAAAATCCCAAAAAGTTAAAATGGTTCTCTGATATCTTCTACAGAACTCTACAGGAGCATTTTGTGTATGGGTAAGGACACTAATTAATGACTTAATCACAGAATTGACTTAAAACAGCAATATCCTTGAGACATAACTCCTTTAATCACCGAGAGCCTATCTCATAACTTAACTTCTTTGCACTTCTCAAATTCTCAAAGATTCTAGGGCCTGCAGAACCAGTGTCAAAACTACTTTGTTCGGTTTAAAAACTCTCTGGAGAGATCGAAAAAAATATGTACAGCCATCGCAGTTAAAATCATATCAGACAACTTGAAGATCAACTCCATACTTTGAAAGTTGTGTATTTCAAATTTGTGGGTTGTGCGTTTTGACGTCTCTTAGCTGACGCCAACTTCGGACCGAAAAAAAGAACTGCAAACTAGTAGAAGTCGGGCAGTCGTTTCTGCTCTGAAGTATCAAATTCAGAAAGCGCTTGTATGGGTGACTCCTGCCTGACTTTCTCCGCCTTCTGCAGTTGTGGAACGCGGTCGTCTTTCTCCAGATTAACCAGCGGTTTCTTTTCCGGCGCACGCATGCGCCACGTGATACTAGACGTCTGCAATAGAAAAAGAGAAAAGTATCGCTTCAAGAATCGCATACAATTGACATATTTAGCATCCAGTCGAGGCCCATTACTGCTCTGTATCAACCTCGACTTCATTACCCGGAGAGTAGCCTGCGTATCTGGACATAGTTATAAGAGGAGACTGGATATGAAGGGCGGCAAACATCAAATACAAAACCACAGTGCTGCAGTTTATGTTGGAAGCTGCCTTGTTTTCTGTTGGCAAATAAACCTCTTTAGCTTGTAAGTTTTGCTTTCCCAATAGAGGTCCCAGGGGAACTTGACCCTTTGTCCTTTCATAAATTACCCTGGGTACCATAGGTTTTTCTTGCGTGCGACGGGGAGCTTCGTTTCGTCGCCCGCAGGCCGACGCGTTTCGCGCGGGTCACTTTTTAAGACTTGACCGAAAAAGGAAACCGCGCATGAAAAGCCTCTGGCACCCAGAGTACATGTGAATAAGACAAAATCTGAAAGAAACAGCGGTTCCCTTGACTGATATCACATGACCTGTATTAGGAAAACAAAACATACAAAGTAACGAGGTCTATTGTGAAGGAATAAATTAATGGGACGTTTTTGTTGGTCAATAAGATCAAAATGTTAGGAATGCTGTAGAACGCTGTGCACCGTCAGGTCCACAAATCATATAACAAAGGGGTCTGACGGGTTTCATAACCATTCCATTCTATTAACTACGATCTGGAGGGATTAGCGGGTGAGTGCTGTAGTTAAGTTTTTTGATGATGGTGGAGCCGCGAGAAGAGCACCACGGAAATGACAATCTCGCCAGCTCCGCAGGCTACCGAGGACGTAAATACGGTCCACTCCTAAGTCTGTTTAGTTTCATCTGTGGCGCAGGCTACAGAACAGTCGAAAACTTGAAGGACCGCGAAAAGGAGAAGAAAAACCAGAGCGAAGCGTGAGCTGATAGGAGTGGAAAGTTGGCGAACGAGACTAAAAAAATATTCCCAGTTTGGGCGTTAATCTTAATACGAGAAAATAGAGCTGTGAATAGTCTTGGGTGTCAAGGTTTATATACATGTAAACAGTAACAATTTACCCTACAGTAACAGCTTACCCTAGCTTCTCCAGACTTGTGCTGCAGAAAGATGAAAATAAACAAAATAAAGTCAGACCAAGGCTTCTTAATACAATTGGTTGCAAGCATATTATAACACAACGGAAAGACCATATATTTTCCACCATAATAGTAACCTGAAGTTTAACGGTTGAAGTGTTTGTTATGTTTAGAGTCTTCTAGCGAAATTCTTACCGTGGAAATTATCATTCAAATAAAAAACTGATTAGTTTCTAAAGAAAATGTGGTTATAATTCGGCAGGGGCCCGAAAAACAAAACAGAAAAAGTAAATTGGTTACCGTAGAGAGACAGATAGAGATAGACTGAAATAAACAGTTTGCTGTACCTTTGTGTTAGCCACATAGGATGCTTTGACAGTTAAGATAACAGCATTCATAAGATTCTTGGCAGCTGTGATCAGAGATGTGGCACTATCCAACTGCAAGAAAAGTATATACCATTACGATATCGTGAGGGACAAAGAATGGATTCATAAAACTTAGTGTGACAGAGTAAGGCCGAAATTAAAATAAATTGACGCTTCGAGTGAATGAAAGCACAGGAGCTTATTATCATGTCGAAAAAAATTACCTCTAGAAATAGTACACCTGAATAAAATGGCGGAGGAGAGAACGTGAACAGGACAAACCGCGCCGGTGAGCCGCGCCTTCTATTTGATAATGATTTATTGAGTTATTTAAAAAGTCTTGAGAAAGCTTCAGAAAAACTTCCTATTTTGTGTGAATTCAACTAATATACAGCATTTACGCTGTAAAGTTACCATAAATCGCCCCCAAACCACTCCTAGCACAATGCAGCCCTAAAAGTACCTTTCCCGATGGAAAAATCCTTAACGAATCATCCTCAAGTACTGTGCACGCAGCATGCTACAGGCGGCTAGTAAATAGTTCTTTTGCAAATTATTCCTGCGAGGAAGAAACGCGGGGCTGGTCATTGAAATAAACTTAAGAACCACTCACCCCAGACACGACAAGTTCACCGCTAATCATCTGCACATCAGCTTTGACGCGCGCCGTGATAGTCAGCTGATGAGAGTAGAGTGCAATGCGCTGTATGTATGCTAACAGGTCATTCTTGGAGCTTGAATCAGGACACTGTTGAAAAGCAGAAATAATAAAAGTATTTCAGAGAGAATACATAAAGAATAGCACGAGTCGACATTTCTTCGCAAACCTATTAATTCCTTGTTTGGCACTATCAACTCCAGGTTATGTTAGAGCAAATAAAATTGCTCAGAGCTCACCCTTGATGCAATTTCTGACGCCTTTTGGTTCATCCTGGCTCCAGCCTTAGCAATCCTCTAAAATAACAAAATGACAGCTATATAAGAGATAAATAATGGAAACTTCTACCAAAGCTTTTTAATACAGCAGCTACAAAAAAAAACTGTTTACTTTCTAAAGACTCAGGTTGTTCACCCATCAAGTTACTGGTCACAGTCCAGTCCTTTGGTTTAGTTTTGCCATTTACCAATCCTTAAGGACTTAAGTTTTGCGAAGAAATTACTGGTAAATAAAAAATCTGCTACTTGACAGACAAAACTAAACAATCGGCTCCTAAAAAAAAGAGATACACTTCTAACAATTTTAGGCTAAACAGTCTTAAAAACCCTATTTGAATCCGTTCAAATCTTCTTTAATTTTGCCCATCCGTGCTTTCTTTATATTTGCAGTGTCATTCAAGCCTTTCATCAACGTTTTTAGCCGTAAACAGGCGTTTTGCTCAATTTGGCGGCCAGCTCCTAGTGGATGAATTTGACACACCTTTGATCGTCTCTAAACGTAACATGGATAAGCGTATTACCTTGGCAGCGTCAATCACATCCATTGTTGTTTTCAAAGGCCCAGTTCCCCTAAGAATGAAATCGCAAATTCAGTTGAGAATGGCCATTTGAGGTCGCGCGAGAGATTGGGACAGTGTCGTGTCATGTCAAATTTAGACCAAGGCCGCTTTCTTTCCAAAATTTGGAAACGGCGGCAAATGGTACACAAATTTCCCGGAAAAGTTTCCAGAAATTCCGGAAACTGTTGAATTTCCGAATTGGGGGCCATTCAACCACAAATCTTAGATTTCCCGGGAGCAAAGTTGAATGGAAAGAAAACTTCCGGGAAAAAAATTTCGAAAATTTGGGTATACCTCGCGAGGTTGCCCTGTTTTTGGAAATTTTGGAGAATGGCGTTCCATTCGCTCCTGGAAGTTGCCGAAAATTCAAACCCGACGTTTTGGTTGAATGGAAAGCGCCCCCAGTTTCTAGCGCAATCTCGTGATAGCCAACAACAGAAGTTATGGTGTCCCAAAAAAATCCCATAGTGCATTTCGACACAACACCGTCCCAGCTCAAAGTCCCAAATACCGTACGTTCTCTCTAATCTATCACTAAAAGGATGTAAGGATCATGCAAGTCCGATCCCACGACCTTTGTCTTTGCACATGAAAGAGGAAAGTTAAAGGGTAGTCGAAAGAAATAACTTTTCACTTAATTTTTTTGATAAGTCCTCATTCAAAGTTATATGCAGTATTAACATCTGTGGCGATTGTTTTAAACAGCTGCTTTTTAATTCGGAGGTAACCGTTCTCTCGGGCTTTAAAGGTGATGTGCCAAGGGAACTAAACTGAACGCTTGAAGGTTTATTAAATCGAATTTATCGTGTTGTCCTTACGGTAACTACGCTAGACGTTTTCCTCGCGCCTATGCCCAACTATCAGTATTGGCAACTTTCTACGCAAGGAATGTTCACCGGTCTTTCCGACATTTGATTCCGCACGATAAATGAAGACCTACCGAGTGAAATCCGACATTTCCATCATCATCATACACATCTTCTTTGCAAGGATGATGATATCGTTTCCGCTCTGGTCCCATTTGGTCAATTCTCTTTCCAGCTTTCTCTTCTCTAACTTCAGTCCTTCTGTAAGCTGCTCAATCTTGGCTTTTTCTTCTGCTGGTAGAGCTCTCATGAGTGACTGTAAAAAATATAGAACAGTTTGAAATTACGAGTAGCTTTCAAATGAGTTCCTAATTTGGTGGTTAATCTGCTACTGGGTAGCAATTGGCTGAAAAAAATAAATCGTGGCACTTTCTCAACCAATCAGAAATGCAAGCATTTTCCCGCGCTTTCTAACAGCCATTGCGGTTTTGGTTTTACACGCATAAATTGTTCTTGTCATATAGCACAGCTACAAAAGAGAAAACATTCTTTCGGAACGAAGCGAAAAATCCCAAGCTAGGTCAATCTTGCGCGGGCAGAATTTGCTTTACCTTACCCGCTCGTGTAGCTGCTATATGATCAAACACAGTCATGGAAATGCTGATTCAAATTCATTCGCCTTTCAAAACTGGGCAACACATGAAAGTTCCTTTTGCCCGACATCTTAGTAAAAAAGATTCTTATTGGCGCTTTTTGAATCTAATGAAATACACCATCGGAAGAAATGGTCGGGCATGTACGCACATCAATGAGCCATTAAGGCGGGCTGGAGGGCTGTCATTAAGAGCCGGGGGCCGGGGATTACCCCTCCTATTATGAACGTGGCCCCCGGATACTTTCATAGGTAAATAGAAGAAAAATAGAACCAAAAGAAATCCCTAGCTGATTGATTCCCCACCTACTTGTTGTATTTACCCGGCAACTTGAAATCTAAGTGACATCCCTGCCGGGCTAATCAGGCATGAATGCACCAAGAAAGTGGCATAATAATACAGAAAACGGGCGACTTTGGCACAGCAGAGTGACTAAATTCATCGTCATTTCGGTAGTTAAAAAGATGACTTCTTTAACAATTAATATAGAGCGGATTCTTTAAGTTTAAGGCGTTTGTCATTTACATTTTAACTGCTTTCCCAATTACACTAGCAGAGTGTTTAGTTATGACAACTGTGAAACATGAAGCCTGGGGCTTGTGAGCAAGCTCTCGCGAGAAGTCACGCGAGAGCAGACGGGTCTCTCACGGCTTGCTCCGCTCTCAGGATATGAAACATGTGGTATACACTCTACTGACAATTTACCACCATAATAATAAGTTAAACTATACCCGTGCACTCCTCTTGGACATGCTCTTGTCTTTATCCCAATCATCAGTGTCATCAAACTCTGACCGGGCTTCGTAATCTGACTGAGCTCCCTCCCATTCATAATCTGATACCGGTTCATATTCGGATTCTGTCGCAGTCATTGCACCTAAAACCACGGAAAAAAGCAATGGCTCGAGAAACTCTCTGATATGAGAGGCGGAGAGAGACAGGCTAGACGTGTTACTGACAAATAGTTATTCATAATTTTAAAAGGAAACGTGGTGGCGTTGAAGCCTTAAAAATACAATAGCCAATCTTAAATGCTGAAATAATTAATTAAAGTTCATTGATCTCTCACTTTCCCGATGGTTACGTCACTATTAATTCGGTAACAAAATGCACTTGAAACGTTTTACCGCTAAAACAACGGGAAGGGGACAAAAGAGCGTAAATAAACAGTATACGACTGGAAACTAATTTTCATAAAATTGCACTATGAAAATTTCGGCGGTCCGTAGGTACAAAGTGGGCAAAAGCTAACTGGTAAATTAAAATATGCCACATATTTCCGGCTCTGAGCTTTTTAAAGACTGATTACGGGATTTAAGTATCTAAGTCGCAATGGTCACGAAGTCATTCTAGTTTATGTGGACCTTTGAACAACACACTGTCGTCAATATCAGACTGGTTAATAACTCACTTATTTCTGCCTCAGCTGATGGACTAGTTATCATCTCCTCGATAACAGCAGGTCCCTTGTATCGTGGTTGGCTGATTGTCTTGGCCCATTTAACTTGCTCAGGACCTGTGTAACCTACAAAGGCCCATGATCCATGGAAGCCAGGGTGGACGTTTCCTGTTGCGCCTAAGTCATAAAGGGCCTCTTTGGCATTGTTCACTGATGTGCCTGATAGAGGAGACGATTAGTGTCAGCTTGTCGTGATTTATAAGAGCACTCTCTCAGCGACACAAGGCAGAATATACATGTGTACTTTATTGATAGCTTGCGACCAAACTCGCGACCCCCGAGGGAACCCGCGAGCGCTCTTTCCCCGCCCTCGTGCTCTCGTCTCCTTTCGCGTGCCTCTCACGCAAGACTTCTTGCGACTCCCCCAAATGGAGAGCTTGCTCGCAGATTAATTTATTGACAACAACAACAACAACAACAACATTAGCAAAAGCTAGGGCACAAGGTGTCTAAGAAGGGTCTCTTCGTATTAAATCAGGTAAAGTCTAAAAATAAAATCCCTAAGAACGCTCAGTTTCTTTGTCTTAGGCCGATTGGCAATTAGTACATATTTTGCCAATTTTAACAATTACGCTGTAAAACGCGTTGAGTTCCCAGAAAAAAAAAGCTACAGCTACACAAGTAGCTTGTGTGGGCCCCGTGTGCTTAAACCAGTACCCACCAGTAGTCCCCTGAGTACCAATCAGCACTATCCTCTCCTGGGGAAGCTGTTGTAAGAACTTGGCCATTTTCACACCCTCCCCCTTGGTTGAATCTGCTGTGTCAAAGTTAGCGGCCATAATGAAATTTCTGTCACTGTCCAGGACGACTATGTTGTGTCCTCGCATCATTGGAGATCTCTCAATGCCGTTGACTTTGATTGATGTTCGGCCTGTTGCTTTTGGATCATCTTCTCCTTCAGCAACTATATTAACTTTCACTAAACCTGTCAAGAATAGGTACGGTGTATAAGCAACAAGAAGCTTTAGTGTATATCATTTTTGTCAATATTCACCGGCACTTTCCATGCAACTTTCGCCGACGTTTCGCCAGCGTCTTAAGTCATTTCGCTACTGCTTGATCAATGGGTTAAAGAACGAGGTGTACACACGTTTATCAGACATTTTCGTGGCAAGGCTGAAAGAACGAAGTATACACATGAGTACCGCTCGTTTCGTTTCGTAAGCGAAACTACTTAAGAAGTTAGCGAACGGGGCGTTAGCGGAGCGACCGGTCACCACAAAATTCAACGTTTAGTTTTCCACGTGGTATAGAGTATTTGGGATTTGACAAGAAAGCTCTTGCTCGAGCTAAGGGAAGATCATTCCATTCTTCTACTATCAAGTCAAGAAGAGTTCGCATGCTAAGGACTGGATTTGCATGAGTGTAACAGGTGCAGGTATCTTCGTGGCTAGAAAAACTTTGGACGGGTTACAAGGGTTTCATCATGGCAGCCAAAGCAGTAAACAGCTTCAATTGATAATTTATATGTTCCTACTACCTACAGTACCATCTGAATATCAATCGCCGTGGAGATTTCGTCACACTTTTCCGAAACTACCGCAGTTCCTGAGGATTGTGATTAAAGTTGACACTGAACATGCTTCATAACTTTTAAGATAGCTTTATTATTACAGGGCTAGCGTCTTGCATTTCTGAAACTCCCTCCTAACTGAGTGACTCAAACTCGGTCATGAGGCATTCAGTTTCCTTTCTCTGTTTTTTTCCCTTCTTCAGGTATTCATCCTCCATTTAAAAAATTCACTGAGAGAAGAATAATTAGTTTTGAACTCGTTATAACGTTGAACAGTGAATGAAAGAAACACGTCTAATCTTCAGCACAATCGCTGAACTTTCGAATAATTTCCAAAACGCAGCTCAGGGTTGGTACAGATTTTCGGATCTAAAATTCCAGACTTTTTCCAGACTCTTTCCAAAACAATAAGTTCTTTTTCTCACGGTTATCAAAAGGGTGATCAATAGAGACCTAAAAAACGCAGGAAAAAAGCTTTTCCATGATGCACTGCAAACGTACGGGCGGGATTGAATAAGATTTGACCAAAATCAAAAAAATTCACTTATAAAGCATTTGTGGTACGTTAAATTATGTCTGTGACGAAGGCCAGAAAAAATTGCTAGGTAAAACATTTTCAAGATTTGTTCAAGAAATTATTCAAGACTGTGTGCAAACCCTGGCAGCTGAAATACTACACCGATTCGATTGTTCTTCCAAAAACAAACCTTTCTGAGTAGCAGGTGTTGGGATGAGCTGTGCAACAATCGCTGGTCCGTAGTATCGAGGCCGTATCTCTGCTTTAGTGTAAAATCTTGGAGTCGGACCAGTACAGCCTGAGAAGGCGAATGAGCCATGGTAACCTGGATCAAACGGTCCCTCAGCTCCCAAACGTTCGAACGCTGGAGCTGCTGCAGCGACATTGTTACCTAAAACCAATGGACGTCATAAGCACGAAAGAGTCTTTTTTATGGGAGAGAGAGGGGGGGGGGGGGGGTGGTTGGGGCTAATAAACACATAAACATTGGGAGCACTTGCAAGGGTTTAGTCAAAAGAAAAAAGTAAAAAAAATACCAGCTGTTTGCTTGCATTTAATCAAAACCCCTGAAGTTAGTAGCTATGGCCTACATCCAAGACTTTCTCGAAAAATTATCCGTAAAGGCCAGCGCGATCTTTAATTTCGCGTTTTGCGTCGCAATTGTAAAAAAATCGCGAAAATAAAAATCCATAGAACCCATAGTACGAAAAAGATCATCAGGGAATAACAAAAACATGTAAAGGATATGATTCTATCGACAAATATCCACACACTATTCACTGGGTTTACTATGGTATCTTCCATTCTTATCTTCTGTTGTGAAATAACGTAATTTGCAAAGATTTCACATATGGCGGAGTAGACAATCTTAAAATGAATATAAAAAAAATAAAATGTTGCTGTGATGAGGCCTTAAACTGTTTTTTTTTTAAAGAAATAAAAATGAAATCCAAGCTTACGCCAGTCAACAGCTTTTAAGACGTTTTGAAAAATAAAATAAAGTTAACAACACTTGAATTGCGAAAATTTAATATAGCCCTTTTTCGTATTTTCCCATTGAAATCGCGAAAATACAACCCCGCGAATGTTAATTTCCCGCAAAAATCTCGAATTTATGTACCAATATGATAGTCCAGTGCTGACACTTGCTTGTCTTAGACACTAGGCTATTTCATAATTTCTTACATCATGGTACAGTGTAAGACTATCTCACCTTGCTCTTTGCCATTTACTCCTTGAGTGGCTACAAGAACAACATGATCCTCAGGCAGCTGATCAAGGAACTGTCCCAATGCAGGACCTTCTCCAGCATTTGTGTTGAAATTTTTAACAGCACAGACATCACCACTGGGATCAAGAACTACAACATTGTGCCCAACTTTTCTGGGGCAATGTTCTACACCATTCACTTTGATAGATGCCGTGCCCATACCCCCTTCATCTTCACCTCCTTCGGCTCGCACTTCAAACTGTACCTTACCTAAAATAATAATAAAAAAATGACTTACTGTTAAACTTTTTAAAACCATGAAAAGGAGAAAATTAATAATTACAGTGGAACCCCGGGAACTCGAATTCTGAAGGGAAACTAAAAACAGTTATCGGGATCGTTTGAATGTTCAATTTGCCACGTTAACAATTGATCGTTGCTGATTTTTCAGCCCTTCAGTTTATAATGCAGGGCAAATTTAACTAATTTCATCTGAAATGGTAACATGATTATGTCTTTCTTTTATAAAACGTGATCTGTTCGTTGCACCAATTAAAATCAAATTGACGTAGTTATAGCTTTAGTGTTTTTGCCGATCATACAGCAAGAAGAGCTAATGGGATAGCATCAAAGTGGAGTTACAAGGAGCAGAATTCGAGATATCTGGGTAAATTTCAGTGAAACTTTTATGAAGGGAAAGGAAATTTAGTTCAGGTAAGCAGGGAATTCGAGTTATCCGTGTTCGAGTTAACCGAGCAAAAATGACTGGAAAGTGGGGTGAAATCCAAGGGAACTTGGACTTAGTTCGAGTTAGCGGGGAGTTGAAGTTATCCGAGTTTGAGTTATCGGGGGTCTACTGCACTTCAAAACCTTTCAGGGATCATACTCTTACGAGCTCTTCAAATTCCAGGACTTTCAATTACTTTTTCCATGACCGTTTCCAGTTTTCCATGACCTCAGGTTTAGCTACTTTTTAGCTGTCACTTGCAAAAATTTTCATACTATTCTTGTTTTAAAATTTTCTTTTTTACCTAACTCAGTTCAACAGACACAAACTCTGGTGTCCACCAAAACGCGTGCCGTTCGCGCTGTTCAATTTCTCATCTCCTTATCACACTGTCCTTACTGTGACATCTGGAATAACTTATCTACTAAACATAACTTAAACTTTCCATAATTTCCAGAACCAGCAACTTAATTCCATGACTTTCCAGGCCTAGAAAATAAAATTCTTAAATTCTAAAGCTTTCTAGGTTTTCTACAAATCCTGTGTGCATTGCATTTTTTTTTCTAACACTTACCACTAGCTTTGAGTTGTTCATAAGCAGCTTGTTCTCGTGCGCGTGCCTGAGCTTCAGCAAAGAGTTCTGCTGCTGTATCCTCCAGTTCATACTCTTCACTCACTCCACCAGTTTCACGGCTCTGAAAAAACACGTTTGAAAAGTGTCAGAAAGAAAACCAACTAGAGTATGTGATTCTAGTGCGACTGGAATAATTATAGATTGATACTTGTAACGCGAACGAGATAGATTCGCGCAGCCTCGAATAGCCTTCGTTAATTGCGGGCACAAGCTTTGTAAGCTATATTTAATTTGAAATAAACTTGTTGTTGTTGTTTGTCTATTCGTGACATAAGATTTCTCAATAATGTCAAAAAAGTCCTTAGTGAATTTATTACAATAAATGAAACGATGTATCTTTATGCGTTTTTGTGTACTTGGCATAAATAAGGAAAAGAAACACGCGATTCTGCAGTAATAATTTAATTTACAATAGGTACATTACAATTGAGATTTGACTGTACATGTCATTTATGTAAAAATTCTGCCTAATGTAAGGATAGAAGAAAAAAACTTAGGATGTACAGTGGAACCCCGCTTTACGGACACCCATGTACATGAACAGCCTCCTTTGTCCTCCTAACCTAAAGCTTATATATTTTCTCTAAAATAACCCGCTTAATACGGACACCGGTTAATACGGAAATTTTCCTTTGTCCTGAGTCATAAAGTTTCATATATCATCAATCCTGCTTTACGGACACTGTTAATCTGCGCACTCAG
Organism: Porites rus; assembly: GCA_964035705.1. Lineage (NCBI taxonomy): Eukaryota > Metazoa > Cnidaria > Anthozoa > Scleractinia > Poritidae > Porites > Porites rus. Next base: position 4,147,370 of record OZ037996.1, on the reverse strand, counting down.
TCTGTGACTCATATCTTACCAATGAGAACCTAACAGAAATGGTGAATGCTCTTTCAAAGGTTCTAACTAATATCAGTCCACCTGGCTAAGTCGCAATCTACAACCGTGAGCACAATGTTAAGTCAATGTAAAGATGGTAACCTTTAAGTTTGTCCTGAACCCTTAGGTTTCTGTCAGAAAACACATAGAAACTTCCAACGCTACCCTCCCCATCCTAACTGAAAAGAACTGCTATCCCCTTTCCAATTGTCAATTTTCCATACAATCTATTTATTTCAGTTAGGGAAGTCTTCTTTGATGACAAATAAGTGAAAGCAAGTGCCTCTTCCGACGTCTTTTAAATACTGATTCTTTTTATCACTGCCATTATCTTTACTAGTCATTACAAGATGTTTGCCATAATAGACATCTTAAAGTTTTCTTTTATTGTGGAAAATCAGAATATTTTGAGAAAATGAATTTACAAAATCTCCAATTCTTATTGGAACATATTTTATGCTTAGAAACCCGACGAACTAACATTGTATCTACGTACTTAGATTGAACCTTATAACCACATAACTGCCGGAAAAACAATTTGTACAGCACGTTGCAAATTATATGACAAAAAAGCACACTTACTTTCCCAGCTAAAACAGCTTTCCTTATATCTCTGATGCCTTCATACACCTAAAAGGACATGTATATACAATGTTTAGCGTACATGTACTTCAAATGCATGGGTGCTAATGCATGGGACGAAGGAGTTTGGTTATATTTACACAAAACATGAGTCAAGAGATTAAGAAATTTTTACCCACCAGTTTCGAAGCATCAATAAACTGTGCTTCATCAACTTCTCCATGAGGATCTTTGGCGAGCGAGGTCACTGACCTCTCCACATTCTGTGCAAAGTGAGGGATAACTGAAAAGAAGAAACATAATTATAAAACAGTCAGTCCCAAGATAAGGGAAGGTTCATAGACATGACTTCAAAATTTGAGACTCTGCTACAAAAAGTTTAAAAATCCAAGAAAAACATGAGAATTCAACACTCCTCAAAAGTGCTTCCAACATTTTGAGATCGAGTGAAAAGTTTCAAAAATCCTCAATCACCGAAGGGGTGCCTAGAATGAAGTCCTAAGAGATTTCTGATTAACTGCCAATTAATTTCTAATTTTCTTTGCATGTGCTTGTACCGTAAATTAAAGGGAGAATTGGACTACCTTAAATAATCTAACAGATTTCTTAGGCATCTATTTAATTTTAGGGGTCCATGATGGAGATGGCATTTAATTAATAGATAAGGGGCCTTTAAAACAGAGAGGCGATTGTCTTTATTTCTGTAATAATCTTTCTTTCAGCGAAATATGAAGAGGCTGATCAGTAGAGATGATCATATCTTAACTTCAAGGTCAGAATCCTCGCTCAAGACTCAAGGTCATTTTGTTGTCCTTGTTAATCTATCCTTACTTTGAAGATGACACTGAGCAAAATCCAATGCACATATAACCCTAAAGATTTTGCTCCTTTTTGCTAATTCCTAATATTTTTGTGTAAAAGTGATGGGGGGCATCTATCAGATGGGGTGTTTATTAGAGAAGGGTGTCCAATTCAAAATTAACCTCTCACAGAGGGGTCTATTAGACAGGAGAGAGAGGACATCTATTGTCAGATAGTATAGGTCAGGAGTCAACCACCTGTAGGAGATAAAGTGGCCAGATGACAGGCATTCTGATGTTTTAAGTCTTGACGAACTGTCAACTTACTCTCATTGCGCATAACCAAGACTGCTCTCATGACATTATCAGTGTAGGGCCCTTGTTGGTAGTTCTCCATTTCAGCACTCACAACATCTTCAAGTCTGGCTGTACGTCCCCTAATCTGTCCAGCAGTCCTATCAACTGTCTCTGGGTCTCTGTCTTGAAGCGCTTGGACACATTTGTTCACATCTTCCAAAATATGTGCCTCTGATGGAAAATACAATACCGCTCAAAAGTAAGTTACCAATTGCATCTCATTTCCTGCTTGACGAGAATCATGGCAAACTGCATGATTCTCATCAAGCACTATGAGAAATGCACAGCACGAAAATTAGTAATTATTATTTGGCATAAATTTTATCGATGACCCATCCTGCGCAAAACCAACTAATTTTGTATAGCAATTAGATGAAAGAAAATGGGCATTGAAGTTTTCAAAATTTTAAGTTTATTTCGGAAAATATTCTTTGAGCTTGTCATCAGCACACTAAATGGAATTTCTGAGTTTTCAGATTTGAAAAAGTGATTGACATTTGACCTTTTGTTCATGGAAATGTGATTAAAACCACGTGTAGTTTCCTTGAGTTTGTCAATAAACAAACCATTACAAGAGGAACAAAATATTCTGGGTTTTTACTCTGTAAAGTAATAAATGTAGCAAAGTGTTTCTTCACAAAGGACTGTCAGGTCTTTTTCAATCTGTGTAGTTATCATTCACATGTAGCAGCAATTCAAACTAGCTTAAGTCTATTAAGTGAGACTGGGAAACAGTCATTGCCAATGCTTTCTAAAATTCAGAAAATAAACAAAATTCAAAAGGGTAATTGGGTCTCCTTACCCAACAACAAAAATGAAAAACACTTTCTCCACATTTTTTACCCCACCTGTTGTGGCCAGGAATTCGTCAATGCTGGTGATGTCATCAACAGCCTCTGTCAGGACTTGTAGCTGTTTTTCCCACGCTTCCTTAAACACATCCATGTTTTCACGTGCCACTTTGCTGTGGGGACGTGCAGCAAGAGTGCGAGCAGCATTGATCACTTGAGGGCACAGTGTTTGCAGGCGTTTGGCTGCTAATCTCACCATCTTCACCTTCTCAGGATTTACAGACATTGAACAGGCAAGATTGGCTACCTGGTGAATTTAACAAATCAATTGGTGTAAGTTAATGATGATACTTGAAAAGATTACAGTGCATGAAATAAAAAGAAGACTTGTCTGGTTATTTGCACCACTGTCCAATACTTGGATAAGCGCTGTGGCACTTATTAAATTTTTCACGCATTAAATAAGGTGCTTATCTAAGGGCAGTAGTTTATAGTTGTACTTGAGGGGCGTGTTTTGTTTGAAAGTTGGACGGAACACAGAATTGTTTTAAATACAGTATTAATATTTTCCATATTAAACTAGCAGAATTAACATCTTTTGACATCGATTATATTGGGGCTGAAGGCTTATTCAGCAGAGGGCCTACTAACTTTTTTGGCCCAAATGGGGCTCTTATTTGAGGGTGGCACTTAACTGGGGTTAAGCTGGTTCAAATTTGCCACACTTAAAGGGTGGTGAATCATTTGAAATCATTACCCTATTTGTAAATGCATCATCTTCATTTTTGTAGTGTAAAAAAAAAAATAAATAATAATCCAGAACTGGGTTTTTAACCTTCTGACAACTACAAACCACAAACTTACCTCTTCAAGTTTAGCAGCATGATCAATGAACAACTTAGCACATTCCTCTACTTCTCTCTCATTCCCTGCTTGAGCTGCTTCAATTAACATCAACAATGGCACGGTGGTTTCCAAGAATGAATCGGAAACGTGGTCCACAACTGCACGACGCAACTGGGGGAAAGGACATCTCAAAGTTGTTAAACCATAGTTATCAAGATTCTAACCACAACTAAAAGAATATTTTATCACTGAATTTCAAATTTCTCTTTTACCTGTCCTCTGAGTTCTCGTGTCCTGTTACACATCCTCTCTAGTGCTTGATCTAAAGAGCCGCCAGGAGTGACTTTCTTCTTCCCTGTGGCCTGCAGGAGAGAAGGAAAAAAGCAAGAATCACCCACCATCTGTTCATGCTGTTCCTCTCTTCCTAAAGTACAGTTGATGAACTTACAGTAAACTCTCACAAAAAGAGAGATAGAACATGTGTTACATGTACAATTTGTAACTTCCTTGCCATTAATGCAGGCTGGGTTTATGTCCTTGGGGCCATACAATGATATTTTTACTCACATGATTCATGTACTCTGAGAGTAGATCTTGGAGGGCTTGTCGCACCCCATTACAGCTAGCAATAATCTTGTCACGTGTGTCATCTCTAGTTGAAATGGAATCTGCTAACTGTGCTGCTCCACTGATAATGCTCTCAAGACGCTGTTCCAAGGTTGGACGGGTGCGTTTCTCTGAATAAGCACTGGGATCCATTGAAATTTGAGACTGAAAAGGTAAAAGTGCCAGTTAAGTCAAGAGAGTTTTATCCCTTTCTACAAATTTTACATGTACTGTGAATAGCATTCTACACTGGTGTCTTACAAAGTACGTTGGCACAGATAGCACAATGCTGTTGGTAACTTGAATCCCACATGGCTAAGGATAGGTGAAGTTTTTTGTTAAAAGTAACTATATATATAGCTTGTGTCATAGATGATGAAACTAAACTCTGGTTAAGTCTATTTGCAAGACAGTGCCAAAATCCTTGTTCTGCCCCCCCCCCCCCCCACCCACCTGCGTACCAGGATTTGAGTAAGTGCCATGACTAGCCCATTAAAAAAGCCATTGTGGATTTGCCAATCAAGACGAAAGGAAATTGGAAGAACATTTCCAGTAATTTGTTGAGTCCGCCAGTGACCCAGAACAAGGATATCAGCACTGCTTCACAGACATTACTAACTGAGGTTAAATTACGTCTTTGACAATGCGCTTTTTTTTCCTCCATCGCATTGAGAGAAATAACCTTTAGTCTAGGGAAAAGCTGCAACAGAAGGAACTTGACATTGGAACAACAACCTCCATGTTTGAGCTCCAATAACCTTAATTAACACCACATAATTTGTGTCTGACCTAATTTACACATTTGTGACTTCTTTGGAAAAACGTACACTAATGATATTCCGTTGAATGGTCCAGATCGTTAGCTATCCCAAAAATCAATGAAAACCATTAGAAGAGTTAGTCAACTCATGCGTATCCTTTAATGGGATAACAGCAAACGAACAGTGTTTTCCTGGGCAGCTCTTCTTTTATTCTTACTTACATCAAAATCATCTAAAGCTGTGGCCAGTGCTCCTGGAGCCTCCAATGGGTGTGGTCCACTTGTACCAGTGGCCTGGGTAGCACCTGAGATGGCATTCACAGCTTCTGACATCTGCTTCATCACAAAGTCCCTGTTGGCCTTTGCTGAAGCAACTTCAGGGTGACGTACATATGCCTGAAAACAAACAAACAAGAAGTGTGATGTAAGAGAAGTTACCATTTTTTCCCTTAAGGGATAGTCTCTCAAAAAGTATTTTGGTGGGCTAAATATCATTTAGGCAAAGTTAAGCTCGAGCCAGTGCAGCCAGCAGTCTTCCCCATCTACAGTACATGACCTGCAGGGTAGCCCTCAGGGGTTGACAGGGTTTCAAGTTTCATCGCTTTACTTGTGCAGGAGTGATTTTGTTACAATTTGCTATGGTGAGATCTCATGAAAAATCATGAGTCCCAGTTCAAAACCCAATGAATCCTTCCTATATTAAAAGATGCCAGAACTCTCATGAAACCAGACAATCACGTTTAATCTGCAGTCTACTTTCCATAGCAATGCACTTATCTCTGTAATAATACTATCCATCAGTCAAATTCAGCAGCACCCACATCCTCCCCCCCTCCTCCCACCAAATGAAATCATGCAAACAAGGCATTCTTCAAAAACAACTTTTTAGATTGATCGGAGCAAGCCTTCAATTATTCTGCGTCCTTGAGAACTTTTATCCGTCAAGGACGCGGGATGCAGGGGTGACAAAATCACTGGTGAAGTGTTATCAGCTAATCTTTGTGGATCAAAAACACAGCTAGCTTGCTGATCATTTGGATTCATTTTGATAAGTTTAATGTAGGCAACCGTATGAGATTCCTGTGCCCATGAGCATTAAGTTTTTGTGCAAATCCTAAGATTCTCTTATAATTTGTTGCCCAAACACAACTGCTGCTCTGACTAAACTATTGCCAAGGGTAAAGAGTTTGAATCTAAATGAACTGACCTTAGATGAGGACAGCAGCATTTTACTTGATTCCTTTAGTGTAGCTCTTGCAGCTGCCATATCATCCTTTCTCTGTGGGTCTTTCAAATCCTGAAATTTTAGTTACAATGTCAGTTGATATCAATTCCAGGAGTCTTGGCTACACCATAGTGGAATTTTCTGGAAGGTTACAAAAAACTGTACTAAAAAATGCAAAGGCAAGGCTAGGTTGAAGTCGTACGAGCCAGATTTAATTCTTTGAAACAATACAAGCACACTGTACATTGTAAAGGGTTCATACAGATTTTTTGCTTGTTAGAGAATGCAAATTCTTTTCTAAAATTTGGAGCATTAGGGCACAAATAAAAGACATAAATACTGCAAGCTTTGTTAAAAACATATTAGTCAAAAAACTGTAGATTATTATTATAGTTATTAATCATTTTATTGCATGATTGGACTCACTGCTTGTCTTTTTCCAGACAGCTTGGCTAAGTCCATCAGGTCATTTCCAAGATTTTTAAAAGAATTCAGCAGATCTGCAGTGTTACTAGCTTTCTCAAGTTCCTTCAGTCTTTTCTCTACCTGCAAAATTACAGAAGCACATTGTGCACTGAAGTATATGATACTGTATTTTCTTCGTAATCCACATGTATGTATATGTTACAGGTCAAAATTATATTTCAGATCAAAATTTTTTAACCTACATTGATTCCCAATTTCCTTTGTTTCCTAGCCCTAATTCATGAATAATCAGAGCTAGAAGACAAAGTAAATGGAGAATAAACCTAGGTTTAAAACATTTGACCTGAATCGTGTACACAAGTGTCAAGTAGTTTGACAGTGATGAATATACAATGAAAAAAGACAAACTGACCAGTTTAAGTGATGCCAGGAGCCGATATACATCAGCCATATCTGCAACACATAGCAGCCTTGTCACAGAGGACAACAAGGCTCGAGCTGCCCTCACCATGGTGGCTCTCTTGGTTGAAGTACAAGGATCATCGGCAAACTCTTTAGCAGCTACACGCATTGAGTCACCTACAAGAAAGACAAAAATAAATCACTAGCTTCTTTACATAATTTGATGAGAATTTTACATATATCATGAGAAAAAACCTATGATCAATGCTCTGTCTTTTGTCTCTGTTGTAATAATTTTGCCCAAGCCCAGTTCTTCTAATCTTCCAAGCATCTAATCCTTTTCCCATAAGGTTTTAGTGAGGGGTGTTAGGTCATGAAAACCTTGAGAAGTGATCTAGTGTTAACAATATTTTGGGAGGTGTTGGAAGGATGTAGAAAAAACAACAATAAATCCTTTACCTGCCCCTCTGCAGTCCTTGCATGCAGCTAGCATTTCTTCCCTGATTTCAGCAAACTCTTGAGCGATGTCTTCCCCTGTTTTGATAAGTCGCACATTTGCATCTTCAATATCCTGCGCAAGTTTGTGTGCATTTTTGGATTTTCCAAGCTTACTACCTTTTTTCTTGGGATGATTTACTAAAGTTGTTACCTGAAATACAGCGAAAATGATTGTCAAATGATGTCAAAAAGATTGATTAAACTATATGCAGGAGTAAAACAACAAAGTATTTACCTACTCAATAATCTTTAATTACCACTAAAATGTTTAATGAGCAATGCAAGAATGAAGTCAGAACCAGTTCATAACAGTGTATAAACATGGCTGCAAAGCAAGCACTCCATGTAACATGCACTTGTGTGTGTGATATTGTTGACAAAAAATTTTGTTTTTAAATTGGATTTTGATTTGTCAGTAATACTTTAAAATAAATTTTCATTTTCCTACAATCTCTTATAAAAAGGCATTAAAACATGTTATTACAGTATTTTTTCAAAAAGTTTCTCTGTTTCTGATTGGCTCAAAATTCTTTATAACCAGTTACCATTGACCATAAATTTGGAAGAAGTTTGCCGACATCAATACAATCCAGAGAGACACCTGGAGCCTTGGCTCAGCTGTTTAGGCATAGCAGAAATAGAGAAAATTGCACAAGGACTACTCACCATAACTATTTAGTAGTTGTGGTGAGTAGTCCTGGGACTCATCTTGCATGTGAACAAAATTAATAATGAGTCCCACTTCAAGAAAAACAAAAATCCCTAAATTGAAAAATCATGCTTGGGCCTTTATGTGACCAGACAGATAAAATAAATTTTTTTGTAAGGCACAACAAAGACTAAAAGAAATATATGTCTTTAAAAAACAGCCACAAGGACAGCCACAGAAATCACATGAACATGACATTCTACAAAAACATCTTCAGATCAATCAATCAATCAGTTGTTTTTTGCATCCTGCAGGATGTGTGCCACGAACTTTTGGGTGTCTTTGGGAATTATTATGCGTCAGGGACGGGGGATGCAGAGATAACAAGTCACTGTGTATAAATGCAAAGAAAAAATAGCCAAGCCACTTGCACCTCAAAAACATAGCAAGAACAGACAACTACATCATGTGATTCCTATGTAAATAATATCGGGAGAATAAACATCTCTTTATCAGCATCAAGCAAATGCTTTGAAGATGGGAACTTCACATACAGTGTAGAGGTTAAAGCATGTTGAAAATATTTTGAATGAACAAAAAAACAATATTGAATTCTGCTTTTGTATAATATGAAGAATTATGCACTTCTTGGATGCTGTTATCTGCCTCTGCCTTTGGCCTCAGCAAATATCATCTTCCTAAATCTGCAAAATTCTTCATATCATACTTGGCATGGTACAATAATTTTTAATTAAAGGTACATGGATGCAGGATGCAAGGCTAAAAGTGAGTACCTTTATGCATTGTTGGCCGCATCTTATCCCCCAAAATCCCCAACTGAAGTATTCAGGCAAGTTGCCTCAAACATTGGCAACAGACAATGAGACACCCTTCACCATTGCAATGCCTGAAGGATGCAAGACTTAACTAATACACAAGGCTGTGCTCTAAGGAAAATTGAAGGGAGCCCAGTGCTCTGAAACTGTAAAATCTAGGGTGCCCAGCATATGATTTGTATGAAAAATCTGAGATTTTCTAGTACCAGGCTCTCCTAAAGTATAAATTTTCCCACCGTTTAAAACAGTTACAAACAGTCACAATAAAGGCTTGAAAAAGGAATTTTCACAAATCTCATCAGACATTGCTACGTACCCCATACGGAATCTTATGTTTTTATAATTATGGGAACGAAAGGTAAAGTCACACTTGAATAAGCCTTTTATGACTGCAAAATCATTGAGGTTGGGCAAAAATAATTCCCACAGAAAGCAAGAGTGACATTCTCATAAAGTTCTGTTCTTGAAAATTAAAAAGATCCTCTTATAGCTCTTTATTGAGCTAATTCGAAAGCTCTCGAGGGGTCGCGCCCTCCAGAAAATGGCGCAAATGCTTTATAAATTTGTGTGCAATGAGACACCGGTTGTTATAACTTTCTTATAAACAGCTTATCAACCGTTTACAGCTTACATTTTCGGCATAAACAAAATCTGGCGATCATGAAAAGGCGAAACAGTAAAGCAAAAATTTCCTTTGACTGTCATTAAATTGGAGACAATGTCAATTTATTAATAAAACTCCGTAATCGTAAAATGTGTTAAAGTCAACCATCACAAGCTTAAGGGACGAATTTTCAAGGCCAACGCTCTCCATTTTTCACTTGAAAAAAATCTGCGCACAAGATGGTGTTTTTGATGGAAAATGCTTACTTGGACGGACTTCACGGCGCATTGCAAAAGAAAATTTAGCTGTAACTGTTGTTTTCACGAATAATTTATACCTCGTTTAGTTAAAAAATCTCATGCCGCGATATATATGCAGAGTGTATGAGTAGCGATAGCGGCTGATCGAACTTTAAGATCCAGCAGTTTTTCTCCACAAACAACCACAATTTAACAAACAGCCTCTTGCCTGAGTCATATCGTAAAATCATGCCGAATCAGTGCTGGGTTGTTAGGAATTATCTGACATAAACAACATTGAGAATTTTAAGCTTACTTGATGAACAAGAGGTTCGAGCGTTTTCTCCACCGAATGCGTACGGATTTCTAAGGTTTTGGGATCCCATTTCATCTGGTGCTTTTCCACCTTAATGTCACCGCTTAATGTCGTTGTTCCTCGACTCATCGTGCCAAAATTCAGTCCTCTAACAAGAACAGCACACGACAACTTTCACCAGAAACTTGGCAATGTGCTGAAAATATTCCTCTCCAAGCGACAAACGGAAATTGTCGCTTATTTTTGTCACGTGACTAGCCCTTGTCGACTTCTCTGGAATGCGACGCCCTCCCAGTCCTGGCCAATCGCAATGTTCTTTGAAAGTAGTTTGAGAAATTTAGTTTGTGATATTTTTGCGGAATCACAATTTTGTGTAAAATTCACTTGTATTTTTAACCCTTCCTGGCTAATAGAGAAAGGGGAGAATGTAGGCATTTCAGTGATCACACTCGCCATAGAATAAAACCCGGCCTTAAATTTTACAGCGTCCCTCTCACGGTCTGTCCCTACAGATCTCATGTAGTAGCGGCTTAAAAACAGAAAAAAATATTAATAAGTAAAAATATACTAATCTTGGAAAACAGATCATTACACTAAAATTAAATCCACATTACAATTTAATTAAAAAAATCTCGATTTCTCTCCGGAGAAAAAAACACAATTTCTACCATAATATTTGAATGCAATGTCTTTTCCACAACAAATGGAAAAAACAACGCTAACCACATTGAAACAAAGAAAAGAAAAATTTCTGGTCCGTGAGAGGCTCGAACTCTCGACCTCGGCGTAGCCGTTGGATCCTAGATCCAGGTGTATCAGCACCGCGCTCTGCCGACTGAGCTAACGGACCAGCTGCTGAAATGCAGTAAAAAATTTGACGTCTTAAACAAAGTAACAATGCTTGATTCCATATATGGTAAACATGACATTTCTCACGGTTGTTGCATCACGAGACCTTCAGTCTCGAATGGCCGCCATCTTTGCCAGGGGGTGTTATGTATACGTGTTTACGTTTTGTCTTTTAGCGGCTTACAAGTTCGTTACCTTCGTAGAATGTGAGGGGCGCCTGACCGGTATAAGTCCCGTCGATAGTTCAGGTGCGATCAAGAATGGCGCTGTTGAAATAAAAGCCGAAACTTCGACGTTGTTGAGGTTCTATGGTGTTAAGATTTCGCGGGATTCACGCATTGCGTTTACTTCCACCGCGGGAAAATTTAACGCTGTTTGCGATGGTCTTCTCATAATCCCTAAACCTTTCAAGAAAAATGACTTAGAGGACTATAAAGCAGAAGGCGAAGTAATCTTGCCAGCTGGAGGACCTTATTACGTCTGTCTACAGGCAGGGAATGGACGCCAATGGCTACACCAAGGCGATACAGACAAGCTGCTTCAGATTTATACTACCACCAGTACAACATTACCTACATGGTTGCAAATAGTATTCATCGTGATTCTAATGTGCTTATCAGGCTTGTTTTCAGGGCTCAACCTCGGCTTAATGGCACTAGATCCAACCGAGCTTAAAATTGTTATGAACTGTGGTAATACAAGCGAGCAAGGTTACGCCAAAGTCATCGAACCGATTCGAAGACACGGTAATTATCTCTTATGTACGCTGCTTCTTGGCAATGTTTTAGTGAATACTTCGTTTACCGTTCTCTTAGACGGCATAATTGGAGATGGAATCGCTGCGGTGCTTGGTTCCACGGCTGGTATTGTAATATTTGGTGAGATAATTCCCCAGAGCCTTTGTTCAAGACATGGTTTGGCTGTTGGGGCTAGGACCATCTGGATCACGAGATTTTTCATGCTAGTGACGTTTCCTATCTCCTTTCCAATAAGCAGGATCTTGGATTGGATACTAGGGGACGAGATTGGTACAGTGTATAATAGGAAACAGCTCCAGGAGATGCTGAAAGTCACTGCAGAGTTTAATGACTTGGAAGGTGATGAAATGAATATCATTTCAGGGGTGCTCAACTACAAAAGTAAAACTGTGGAAGAGGTGATGACGAAGCTGGAAGATTGTTACCTGCTGGACTTGTCATCAGTCCTTGATTTTAGAACTATTGCAAGTATTATGCAATCAGGACATAGTAGGATTCCTGTCTATGATGGTGAAAGACATAACATCGTGGGTTTGCTTCTTGTAAAGGATTTGGCTTTCATTGATACAGATGACTGCACTCCCTTGAGGACAGTTATAAAATTTTACAATCATCAGGTGCAGCGAGTTTATGATGATGTTCATTTGGATGCAATGTTAGAAGACTTTAAAAAGGGGCATTCACATTTAGCAGTGGTGCAGCGCGTTAACAGTGAGGGAAGTGGCGACCCTTTCTATGAAGCTATTGGCATTGTTACTTTGGAGGACATCCTAGAAGAAATAATCCAGTCTGAAATAGTCGATGAGACTGACATCTATTGTAAGTATAGTCTGGAATTATCAGCATCATGAAAGTAATAGTTATGTGAACAGCATCAGTATTTTAAGTTTGGATAGTGTGTGTGTGTTTCATGGTGATGTGACAATACCATAGTCCACAGGATGCATCTTTAGACTGACTGAAAGTGTAAATTAGAAAAAAAGTGAGGATGGTACATGGTCTGTTTTACCTCTATTCTACTATCATGCTGAAGTGAAATGAGTAGCAAAAAGTCCGTTAGACTGTATGTGAGGGAATGTCCTTATATTTATTGCGTTCTTTTGTACTGCTGTATATTGTGACTTATTTCACTCCAGATTAACTTTGTTGATGAATAGAGGTAAAAAAGTGCACCTTTTTCCATTGTCATCTTAGTTTTTATCTACACTACAATGTTAATATGGTTACAAAGATGCAGTGCATTTTTAGAGTTTGTTTGCTTAAATGCTTTTTACTCTCAGCACATGAAGTCTGTGGAAAACCACATTGTGCCTTATTTTAAATAATTCAGTAACTGGAGGTCCTGTGTGCTTCTTGAGATGAATAATAGATATTAGAAAATGGAAGGAGATAGAGAGATATTAATTTACAAACACTGTTAAGTGGACTTGAATGACGTGCTACTATTGTTTTTATACAGAAGCACAATCTTCTTCAGTTTTCTGGCATACAGTACACTTCTTTTGTATCTGTTTAGGTTTTTAATATATATTGTCAGTTGGCTTGTGACATCCACTTTGTTGTTTGTGTTGCATACTTTTATGATATCTTTAACATTTTACATAGAGTCATGTAGGTAAAACAAGTTCATGGATTTCTTCAATATTATAATGTACAGTATAATATCACAACAGAATGCTTTTTATTTATCATCTTCCCAAATGCTACCCCCTCATACAGATTTAAATTTAAAAATTTATGTAGCATTTCATTCACTCGAACAGCTTAATGTTTCCAGTGTTTTCTGTTTTATGATTCTGATATTTTGTTGCTATGGAAGGTACAATGTTGAAGTAAAAGCAACACCTGCTTTTTCACGTCAACTGTAAAATTATTTAGTTTTCTTAGATGAAGTAGTGACGTTTTGAGGGGCCATTATTATGAATAACTTCATATTTGAGTGGGCACACAGTCCAATTCCATTACTGTCAACAAATAATTTATTGTCTTATTACCCTACAAGCACTTACTATTGATATTACAGGAAGTACATGTCTTATTACACACATTATACTCAAGTTGCTGCTTAAGCTATTTATTTATTTATAGTATAAGTTCACACCAGTTGTGCAGTTATATACATATTTATTAATTCTTTTGATTGAAAAGGTTTAAATAATATTGTTTTTGAAAGGCGTCCATACCAAGTTACATTACTAAATGATAATTCAAAGATAAAGCTGTTTTCCTCTCTTGTTGTTTCATAGCTGATGTCAAGCTTTATGCAAAACAAACTTTGCTTCTAGTTATAAATGTGGTGTAAGCAATAATGTTGTATCCGGAAATTGGTTTTTCTTCTGTTCTGTGGTTATTTCATGTTCTCAGAAAGAACTCTGGCTTTCCTTGTCAGTGTGATAGAAGCAGTTGCAGGGCTCAAAATGATGGCCAGAAAACAGACAATGTCCAGTCAAGATGACCAAATGTTTAGCTGACCGGTCATTCTGGCTGGTCAACTGCATGGCTTTCAAATACATGTAAATAATAGGGAAAAAAATATATTCACATTATATCTGTAAATCACAAAAACAGTTAAATGATGAGGTATTTGAGTTGGTTTTAGTTATAAATTCAGAGAATCCAGATGAGATGCCATCTGACAGTTTAGTTCTGCAGCTTTTTGAATGCCAATATTATTAATGGTTTTATAATTGCCTGTTTTCAGCATTTTGACCAGTCAGAAAGGAGCCATGACTGAGCTCAAAATTGTTTGGTCAGTCATCATGTCCAGCCATTGACCAAAAATTATTTTGGGCTTTGAGTTGTGAAATGCTTAGAATACAATGTGCATTTTCCTTGCAGTGGACAACAAGTCAGGAAAAGTTATACCAGGCCGCAAGACATTAATGAGGGAACTGTCATTGTTCTCTGAAGAGGAAGACATGCCAAAAGTCTCACCTCAGCTGCAGCTTGCAATATTGCAGTATCTTAACACAGGTGAGCAGACTAATCTGAAGTTGTACAGCTACCTCTTTTACATGTTGATTATAAAAAACCCTGTGGCAAAAAGTATTCCCACTTGCACCTTTTCTGGTGTACTCTGACACCTTCACCTTGATTGATGTCGTCTACCCTAACAAGTATCAAGGAGTATACAATATCAAGGGTTTTGCCTGAATACTTGAGATGTTCCCTGAATCAGACTCCAAAACTTCCTGCTGTCTTCCTGATGTAAAACTCATCACAACCCTCACATTTTTGTCTCCCCACTAAAACATGACCTCGTAAAAACATGACCATGTTGAGTTTACAATGTGTAGTGCCAGAAAGTATCCATACTCCTCCACAGAAGGGATCGGAAATTCCTGGGGGTTGGGGGGTTCTCAAAGGCCCAAAAATTTAAGTAAATGTATGAAGCTTGACTGAAATTTCCAGAGGGGTGGGGGAATCTAAGGAAAAATCCCTTCCATGGGGGAGGTATGGATAATTTTTGGAACCACACAATGTATTTGATGTCAGCTACATTCATCATCTAAAACCTTCTTTCAATTCCGCATTTTAATTTGAGAGCATACGGTGCTAGATATTTCTCCGTGGCAGCCCCCACCCTCTAGAATACTCTGCCATCTGACATTAAGAACAGCTCCTCAGTGTCTGTTTTTAAAAACAAACTTAAGACTTTCTTTTTTAAAAAAGCATTTTTATAACTTTTTTGTAACTTTTTAGCCATATTAATTATATTTTAGTCTTCAGATTTAAAGCTTTTACATAACTTTTTTTACTGTTTTATTGCTCTTGTTAAGCGCTTTTGAACTTGAAGGATACTGGTGCCATATAAACATTTTGTTCTTCTTCTTCTTTTTCTTTAATAGAATGATAAAACAAAATATTTATAGCCTGCATGGCAGGCGTTAAAAGGGGAAGGGGAAAGGGAAGGGGGGATTTGGTCTCACGCCCTAATCCCTTTTCCCTTCCCTTTCAAATGCCTGCCTCGCAGGCTAAATATTTAGGATACGACTTCCAGTGAACAATTGAAATAATCACCTTCCCTCCAATAATCACCCCCTTTTTCGAGGAAATACGATACCTACAGTGAAATCGTTCAACCTTATGTCTTTTTAACAGCCTTTGATGCATTCAGCGAGGATGTCATCTCGCTCAATGTCCTCAAACGTTTAATAAACCAACCGCGTGTTATCCTTGAACTCAAGCTCCAAGATGCTGATGACAATGGAAGTCAAAAGTACCTGTACAGGAACGGTGTCGCCACAGACTTCTTCACCTTAATCATTCAGGGCAAAGTTGAAGTCACCGTTGGTCAAGAGCAGTTGACGTTTGAGGAGGGGCCTTTTACAAGCTTTGGTACTAACGTATTAGTGGCATCACTCGGTGGATCCAGTTTTAACTTGAAAGGGAACCTTCAGTACATCCCTGACTACACAGTGCGTGTAGTCACCGACATCATGTATCTAAAAATACCCAGAAGTCTGTACAAGCAAGCAGTGCGTGCTACCTTGCTCGAACGTGAGCAGGAAGTTAAGAGCACTGATGGCATTGTTTCCGAGATTGGACAGGAACGGGAGCTCCCTGGCGTGACAGCCAATGGTCCATCACGTAAAACAGATGTTTTTCATGAGACACCTTGTTAGTATTAAATTAGGTTCGTTTTAAATTTGATAACAATAAAAATAGACTTGCTATTTAGGGATGTGCATTCACAAAATTATAGAAAGTAGACTGAATGTTTGCAACATTCAAAAGCAAATTTGTATGTTTATATTTTTTAATTTCATATAGAGTGAAATATTAGTTCTGTTTTGTTTAGTTAATGTTGCCACAAGGAAGATGGACATTATCAATGAACAAAATTACCTAACAATAAACTGTGTGACATCTCTATGTAATTTATAATATCATAATATTATTAATCTGTTGGTGAAGAATGCTTTACTTGTAATTTGACAAAATTCAATATTTAACGTGTACATTAGAGACTTTTCAAATCGAGAAATTATATATTGAAGTTTGAAAACATGACAACAAATATTCAGCTAATAGCAAGTTCAAATTGTGAGTACAAGATGTACCATGTTAGTTAATCCCTGATTGTTTACCAGGGTTTTAAATAATACAAATTGTAAAAAAACACTTCAGCAATTAAAATTTAATGAGAGATTAAAAAGCGTGTCGTGTGCTTTCATTTTGTCATAAACGGTTGAGTGTGTGATAGTGCCGAGGAAGGTGCTGGGGGGAGGGGGCGAGGTTCAATTTCCCTATGACGAGAGGGAACATTCAGGAAAATAGCCGGCTAAAATGAAGCAAAAAGTTCGGAAAATTGTGTCTCCTCATTACCAGCTCAAGACTATAGTGTCCCCCATTGGCTTTTAGCTAACAACATAGACACTTAAAATAAAGTGTTCATTCATTCATTCAGTTAGAAAGGAGCTAGTTACAATGTGGGAAGGAAGGACCAACGTTCTCATTCCAATCACTACTTTTGGAATAGAGATAAGGGAAGAACTTAGTCTTGGAACCGACACTAACTAAGCTAAATGGAAATTGACTTTGATTGAGGTCTGATATAGACCTCGGTATAGGTATTGCTTCCCTGAAAAGGGGGGAATATAACTCTTGACGACGTCACCTGTGAATGTGGCACTATGCCAATGCAACATTGGCCCGATGGTGGAGCGCGGCAAAAATACAGCGAGCGAAAAAAAGAGGAAGATTGGGAGAGCCGGGACAAAACACTTCCCAGAATATTCACCGCCCCGTCGCTTTAAACCACTGAAACCCGGCCTCCTCCCTCTCAACTCATATTTTAAAACAGTTATTACATTCACACGATTAAGTTGCACAGTTTCTTACAATTTTTTTATAACGCCAGAATCCAAAACACGTGGAAGGACGGAAGCTCGATCTTCAGGGGAGGATTGCGGGCTCATATCCTGTACAGCGGCTGGTAATCGAGCCTTGTGTATCTGTATGGAACGTGTTTTGGATTCTAGGACGCGTTTTGGAGTCTGGACATTGCTTTTGGACCCTGGGAAACGTTTTGTCCGTACGAGCCACCGTATTATCTTCCTCTCTTTTTTTCCCTGCTTTTGTTTTGTTGTTGTTGTTTCGCTCGCTTTATTTTCTCTATCTAAATGCCTGCCTGGGATAGAACAGGCTAATGCACCATTTCAGACCCTTGTACGTGGACTCAATAAGTTGAACATAAATCTGCAAACCTGATCGTACTAAGTTTATCTGCATGGGAGGTTACGTAAAAAATATCTTTTCAAGCGATAAACACGACACTAGTAGGACCCAAACAGCCTCCCGATAAGCTTGACAGGTGACGTCACATCCGCAATCGCCGAGGACGACTGGGAATGAGGCTGGGACCCAAACAGAGTGGGGCTGTAACTGTCCACAGCTGTTCGGGCACCCGGTATTGGGCCCATCAGTGCGGCGTAACAGAGACACTTGGAGAAAATACCCAAACGCTCTGTTAAAAGCTTTAAAGCCTGAGCTCCGTTTTTGAGAACGTTGAGTACACGTCAAGGGAAGAAAACTATTTTCTTGTGAGTATGCGCTCGCTTGCTCACGGGAGGTAATTTTTCGCCCATAACTTTTTCTTTCGCTTAACTTGTCCACCAAGATCCATTACAGAGATCGAGAAAATCAAGCGCAAAGTCACTACACAGATAAATAGCAGAGATTTCTCGTATCGGTTTATTGCTTTTCTTTACTTGGAGCATAAAACATTACCTATTTACAATATAAAAGTTAATCAGACTAGCATTAATAAATTAAGCACGTTCTAATAATTATGCGTGATGGCTTGGATGTACGTGGTTTTCTGAACAATTTTTGACTGCCCTTATCTGGTCTGAAAAAAAATAAATTCATTTGAGTTTGTTATGTTCTTTCTGTCAGTACGATGAATTCTTTACGAACGAACGTCCTATGTTATTAATTTGCTCAAGGGTAGAAAGTTAGTTTAACTACAAAAATTTCGAGTAAACAAAGGAGTTTATGATTTCTAATATCCAAAGCTTTCTTTGCCAGGCTCTTTCCACCACAGCAGAGGCCTCTTTAGGAAGCTTAAGCCACAACGACGACGACAGCTACAAAAAAGTCAGTTAAAAAGTGTTCGCGCTTCTTTAATATTTATCGTGCTTATTCCATCTCGTTCTATTCACCATTGAATTCTAAAGAACTGTATTACAGTTCAGGAAAAGAAAAAGAGGGTCGTTGTCTTGTGTTCACACGTCCTCCACAAAAAGAGAAATTAGACAGTTTCGTGATGTAGTCGTCTAAGGACGGCAAAGAAATGTAAAAAAAATGTGTGTGCACAAGCAAAATTGTTCTTTTGTCAATCTAACTCTATTGCTTTTTTGCCGTCTTCGTTGCCGTCGCCGTCGTCGTTGCTTAAGCTCCCCTTTTAAGCGCGCGTTTCAGGAACCTATGAGTCTTCCACAGGCTCGTGATTATTGCTATTTTTATTGGGATACTGCGGAGGAGAGAGTCCTTTGCCTACTAGCCGGGGAGGGGGACAGGGCCGTCACACGAGGACCTCGTGCGACTCGGAACCCTCTTGCAAAGATGGAAAGGAGGCTCTTGACAAGAGAATAGCTATAGATGGGAAAAAATGATAATTCAGGTTCTCACCGTGCGAGTCTTGATTTCAGACAATATATTTGCGCGAAAACCAGCGTTGCTTATCTCCTGATCCCGGTACTTTCTCGAAAGTTTTGCGCTGTGGAAAGGGCACCTCTCGGCTGACAGGCTGAAACCTGCGAAATAATAATCTTCTTGCCGATATTGGTGAATTTTATACTAATATTTTACTTCAAATCGAGACTGTAACTAATTAAATCCCGTACAATTACGTCATTGGTGTTCAAGAGTATTGCGCACGTTTGATACATCAAAACTCGAACATGACTCCCAAGCTTTATGGACAAAATTACAAATTTTTCACGACTCCAGAACAATTCCCAGAAGAGACTTCAGCACAAAACCAAACCAATCATAGATATGTGACCAGAGAGACTCGGAGTCATGTTAGAATTTTAATATATCGTACATGGCCTATCAAAAAGGAATGTTTGAATTTACGCGCCGCTTAGTTTCGTTCCCAGTCCTAATCTGGATCCAAACTTTCAAAACGAGTGTGAATGTTCGGTCATTGCTTTTTAAAAAAATTCCTGGGTACTACCACACAAATTATAGACCGCACATGGTCCTTTGTATGCGTTTGTTCAGGAGCCTATTGCTGGTACTCAGTTTATCATTGCTCTCAATAAGCAAGGTTTTTTCTCCCTCGTTTTTGGAAGGTGTCTCACTTCTACATTAGCAGCTGTTGTCCCGTGAAGTTCTATGCCCGCAGAAAAGGCGCTATTTTTAGCGTTTTCGCGAGCATGAAGCGGAAGTGGAGCGCGAGACACGCGCGACGGAGGAAGACGCTTGCCTGAAAAACGCGAAAAAAATAGCGCGTGTTCTGCGGGCTACTATGAAGTTCCTGTTTCCACAACGCTCTCATTTTCTGAGCGGGTCATGAAAATTTATAGCCATTTTAAGCTATGGTTTCGTTGTTGAGGTAGCCAGTAAGAATCACTTGACCGTTTGTTTCCTGCGCAAGCGTGTAGCTACTTGATCGTTTGGTGCGCGCGAGCGTAACGTTGTTGTCATCACTTCCTGACAACGAGCTTTCCTTGACGATTGACGCAAAATTTCCAGTCACCACTGCGCCAGCTTTGGAAGGTTGAGACAAGTTATTTATGTGCTTTTTTCCACAAGAAAGCACGATTTTAGTAAAAGCTTGCCTAAAATCTCTATTTCGATGGGTGTATATGACCGGGTTAACCATTGAACCGCTGTAATGCATCCACTTGGTAAGGGGGACGATAATGGAGAAGTTTATTTCACATGTCTTGCAAGTATAAATTACCATCAACGTGACAAAGAAAGGCAACCATGCAACTACAAAGGCTCCTATCACCACTGCCAAAGTCACTGCAATGCGGATTTCTCGCGCGAGAGATCGCGATCGTCTCGCGCGTTCTCTTGTTTGAGCCACTTTGTAAATTAAAGAGTAAGCGATTAGTATGATGAACAAAGGAAAGAAAAAGCTAGCAGTACTGACGAACGGTGGATACCATTTAAGATAAGATCCATTCACTTGACTGACGCATGCGACCACGAGGGCATATATCCACGCACCCACGATAGTTATGACAATGGTGGTGCGTGACAAGTTCCGGTGTATCGCGGGTTGTGTGACAGAAATACAACGTTCTAGGCTGATCATGACCAGGTTAATGACGGACGCCGTCCCGCACAAAATGTCGTAAACAAGGTAAACTTTGTACGCCGTTGTATCTGTGCCAGTGTTCATATCAGGATTGACTGTTCATTAAAAAAGAGAGACAGACAGAAATTCATTAGTAATCATGAATTCCATCTTTGCACTCTACCTCTATAGGGGAAGTGAGTGTCCTAAGCTTAGAGACGGACTAATAGAGCTTATTGGTGGGGGGGGGGGGGGGGGGGGGCGAAGTACAAAAAATATTCGCGTAAGGGAAAATTAAGAGAAAAAAGTCATGCACGCCAAATGACCCTTAAAAAATATTCATACAAAGGCCTAAAAAATTCATGCGCCTCGAAAATTCCCCACCCTTCCCCTAACTGTTCTAATAGTCTGTCCCTTATGGAAACGACAACTTAAAGGACCACAAGTTTATCAGTAACTGCTGTCACTGTTGTGTATCCCCTGCTTACTTAATTATTATTTTTGTTTGACGCTGAGTGCTAACAGAAAAACTACCTGCTCGAATCACACAAATTGCGAGATACAGAAAGAGGATTCTTTACGCCCTGAACAGCTTTCGTTACTAGCTATGTCCTGTCTGCCTCCTACACAGGCTTTTCAAAGCGTAAGCGGGGAGAGTGAGCTCCGAACGGGACATCGACACCCAAATAGACGATAGCCGGCGGGCGACTGACGACGAGGCAGGTGTATACATTCTAGAGGACGGGACGTGTGAAAGAAGTTGTAGAAGGTGTCGGGAACGAGTTAGGCCTGTTTCAAACGTCGTCGTCGTCGTAATAGTAGTAGTAGTGGAGTAGTAAAGGCTTTATTTATAGTGGATGACACTTGACAGTAGTAAAAACACTGATGAATTCGTGGCCCCTCTCGTGGCCCGTCGTGTTAAAGCTGTTCTAAGTCTTCTAAACTGCCTCAACTGAAGCACGACTATAGAGCGACTGGAGCTAGAAGTGGTTTCAGGCTTTGAATTTAACTCCCGATCAGTCGAATAAAATGGCTGTTGCGGAAAACGAAACTTAAAAATAAAAGGCGGCTTAGTGAGCTTTTAAATGTATTCTAATGTATTTATAATTTATGAATTGAGGTAGGCATGACAGTAGCCCATTGCTTGCAATAGGCCTCAGAAAGTCTCCTTCGCAAGAGAGAATAGCGACCTCAGTTTGATTTGCGAGTCACTGACTGGTTTAAAATTTCAAAGAACTTTATTTCCACGACACTCGCACCCCTTACTCAGTTGCAGTCCACCACATAACGATTAAAGAAATTTTAGGGGCAAGATTGCTGTCGGTGACATTAATATTACCTAAGGCGCCTGAACTTGCATTGTTTCGAAACCGCGTACTTCTACTCAGTTCAAAGATGACAGACGACTAATGGTTTATATTCTTAGGAATAACTTAATTAGACCCAGGCCCTCGCGGCTCGTCAGCTGTTTTCTTCACGGCGCTAGTTGTCATTTTATATCCTTGTCAGTTCGCTCGTTCGCTGTAACATCAATTTTAGCACCCTCCCTCCCCCCCTCCCTGGGGTCTCCTCTCGAGGCCTCGGGTCCTCTCGCTCGTTCAATAAAGATGCCCAAACGGATTCACTGGTGGTTGATGTCTCCGGGTGAGTGGAAGGGAGACCAGGGGATAATTGTTGCTCCTGGAACACATGGAAATATTTATGATTTGTATCTGTTCATCCGAGTAAGATGCCAAAAATGGTTTTATTACCTCATACCAGCTGCAATCTAATCTAAAGGTCTCTAGTATTAGATAGTAGTCGGCTTGATAACAAGTTTTGTCTAAGTAGTTTATGTGCAAGCTCCTGCCGTTGACCATCAAAGCCGCTGGATTTACTTTGTGATGACTATGATCTTAATCAATGTGACTGGTAGACGAAACAGTTTTAGAAGTCGCATCTATCTTGTAGATACAGGTAAACGTAGGTTGAAAGTAATACCTAAGGTGTTTCCTTGTCAAAATGTTTTAGAAAAACACGTTTTTTTTCATTTGGAAGACCTGAACGCCTGTTTTCAGGTCATGATATGATTGTGATCTGCACTAACGAATCATTGATCTACACTAACGAATCATTGATAGTGCGTTTAGGCTGTTTACGATTAGGGCCAACTTGAAAAGAAATAGCTCATTTAAAATTATCTTCCTAGCTAAATTCGTATGCTAAATTTACTAACTTGACATCCGTCCTAATCAAACTATTTATCAAATGGCCGCTTGTTTTTTTTTTACGAAGAAAGATGATCTTTATCGACCTTTACATCCTTAAGTAACTCTTCCCTTTCTTACTAAAACATTCGCCTTTGAAAGGCGATTGAAACACAAGATTAAAGAAAAGTTGTTGACTCTGGATTCATAGTTCACCACAAATTCAATTACTTCGCTGAATCATTGAATTTGTCAATCCTTATAGTCTAAGCAGTTAAACTTGTTTGATTTTATCAAAATGCTTTGGAAGACAACTGAGCACATTTGTAAACCATTCATATACACCACTTGATATTAAAAGCCCCTCATGGCGGAAGCCGCAAGACTAAACAACAACTGGTGGGAAGGCCCGAGGGTGAAGTTGCTTTAAAAGGTACACTTTCCTAGGTGGAAAGGCCAGGGTCAAGTTGTGTAAAACGCAATGTTGGTGGTCACGACAGCTAAAAGCTAACTATAACATACATGGCGTTCAGCTTCATCAAACTCTTCACTTGAACTCCACTCAAACACAGAATCACAACTTACAGTGCAGCTGATAAACGCCTGAGAAAACAGCCAATATTTTACGACGCGATTGCTTTAGCTGTTTTCCCCCGCTCAAAGACGTCTGAGGTACGAGCCCAGAAACTCATATCTGGGTAGTGCCTCTGATTGGTTGAAAATCTGCTTCATTTTTAGGGGTTGTTTACGTGGAGGGAGGAAGATCCTAGCACCAGGAAGATCGTAGAAGGCGGATCATCCTAGCGCCATATGATTCCTGCGTTCAGTTTACATGCAAAGGCCTAGGGTTGTACTTGTCCCTAGAGCTATGACCTTCTTATTACTAGGATATTCGGTGCTGAGAGGTAGGAAGGTTTGTGCGCCGTGTAAACTGCTTTCGCTATCCGAGTACTAGGGACAAACCAGGGGAAAATGGCGGCGGGTCGTTGAGTCAGGGTACCCACGGCAACTGATAAAGGCCAAAAGTTTCGTTTGGCGTTAGCACTAACAAGCTTCTTAATTCTGCTGAAAGGTACAGTCGAACACCGCTTTAAGGATACCAGCTTAATACGGACACCTCGTTATTACAGACAGTTTTCTTTGTTCCTGGGAAAAGCTCATACATTTTCTCTAAATTCAACCCGCTTAATACGAACACCTCGTTATTACAGGCAGTTTGCCGTGTCCCTGGGGAAAGAAACCCTTACATTTTCTCTAGATTCAACCCGCTTAATACGGAAAGCCGTTAATGCGGCCAACGAACACTCGTTTCTTGCCCAATCAACAGATTCTCAGAGAACGTCAACCTCGCTAATGTAGATACTTAAAAAGACCAGAAGGGCCCAAATTGCATTTTTGTTACTGTCGCCCGCCATTTTTAATTCCTTCTCTTCTTGTAACCACACAGGCCGAAATTTCTGCATGTAAGCCCCTTGTAAATTACAAATTGGACCCCGAAAATGTGATGAATGCCAGCAAGGGTTGATTTCCACTGTCGCGTAATTTTCAGATGCGTACGCAAGTAAATTTTACGCGTGTGAATAAAATAGAGGCTGTAACGTCGCGCGTAAACGTAAAAGTTGAACCCCCCTCAAGTCGTACGTGTAACCTTTTATACATTGCCTCTATTTTATTTACGCACGTAAAATTTGCGTCGCGAAAAAAACACGCGGCAGTGGAAATTCACCCTAAAACGCCCGTGGACTCGCAGACAAAGTCGTGGTATACGTTCCTTTTTTTTCCTCTTTCCTCCAAGTTAAAAAAAAACTTCAATCAAAAACAAAATAATAAAGAAAAAAGCATTGGGCGGACAGGCTCTGTTGTAAGGATTGTGCGAAAAGGTAAGAAATTCGCTCGCGCATTACGGGCGTTTTCATCAATCGCTTAGTAGACTACTGCCATGGCGATGATCCCTAATCGATTTCTTCAGTTGTTGTATCCATTTTCGAAGTTACAAAGAAGGCCGTTTTGTTTACATTTGACTTGTTTTGTTGCAATAGGTGCCAGTGTCATCACTGAGTTAAATCAATAGAGAGATTTATTTGAATTTTTTCGCGAATGGGCTTCGTCATTGAGTGTAAACTTTACGGAGACACTGATGGCGTAACAAAAGACATTTTCTCCGGCTTTATTTTTTTTTTCTGGAACACAGTTGACGTGCTTAGAAGCGTCCTGTAGGTCGCGTTTTCTGCGTATCTGAAAGCTTATTTCGGAAAACTGAAAAATCGCTCAGTTTGCTGGTACTAAGCAACAATTGAGTCCTTCAAATATAACATCTGCTCTCTGTTTAACATTGTGCCCATGGCGAGCTTTTCAATTACTGGAACATTTTGAATAGAATATACTGAGAAATCAGTATATTGAGTATTCTGAAAAAGTTTACAAGGCCATGCTAATCACTGCTAAACAGTGATTTACTTTTTCATATCGGACGAAAAATTCATTTTCTCAATATATCAATGGTGACATGTTGTTGTGTAATCAGATTGATTTTCATACTGACTTGTTTATACTCCGTGGTCTTCAAATTGATTCTCGTGATTCAATGACTACACTCGTCCAAAAAATCAGTAATAATTTTTTTTTTCAAACTTAATCCTTCCCCTTAAAGTGACACTTTTCTTGGAAAAATAACTTTCCAGAATTGAAAATTTAAGTATTGTCAAAGGTTTGTAGAGGTAATTAACGCCTTCTTTCCTGTGGGAAGCCGAAAAAACATTTTTCCGAGACAGGATCAGTGCTCAAGGCGAAACCGAAAGACTGGTCCGCTTGCCGCTTTGGCAAATCTTAACTCAAATTTTTGGAAACTTCCTTTCGCTTCAATCATCTCTTTATGGACCAACAAAGTATTATTTTCAATTGCCTTGACTTGAACTAAAACACTTAATCACAACAAGACTTTAGAACTGAGGATCCGCGCGATGGGAGGTCCATACTTTTGACAAACAAGTTCTCATTCTTTGTTTTATATTAAGCAGAAAACTTGGGGTATTTGCAAATCTCGATATAAAGACTTCAATGTTCTGGTTACAAATTTCTTGACGAAGCCAGTCACGCGATCAGGGATTAATTGATCTTAACGTAGCAAAAAGTCATGCGAAAAGGGAGATATCCTATGTGCATGCATTCTGCACGTGAACTGGAGATTATTTTTGGCATTACACTGAACCCTGCTGTTTAATATTGCTACGTATATTTATCGGTGATATATTGACAACACAAAAGTCTAGCAAATGTGAAGACAAGCAGATTTTCAAGTCTGAAAATTGGTGCAGTTTTCCGAATTTTATACGAAATAAAAGCATCTTTTCCGCACTATTAAGTTAATTATGAGAGATTTATCGCTGGTCTGGTGAGCCAGGCCATCGAGCATCACTAAGATCTGTATATGAAGTTTATGATGTAGATTTGCAACCAAAGCCGGTTATTTTTACAACACGCAAAGAAAGCACATGAAGTTGTTAACGCTAGTAATTCTATCTAACTGATTTCGTAATGTGTTTATCGCCGCTGTCTTCGAGTCGGGATCAACTCTAAGAAAATATCACGTGTGATAAGACTGATCGCCGATCAGTAGCGTTCTTTATTATATTTGGACAGACCATTTAACAAACCCGAATAGTTGCAACATTTGTACAAAAAAAATTAGTAAGGCCACTGTTTTCTCTGCTTTTACTTGCTACCATGCGTTAAATAATGGGTGTCACTTACCTAATCTAAAATAGACCCAGTAAGGTACTGAAAATACTCCCACCAGGATATCTGCAATAGCCAGAGAAACCAAATAGTAGTTTGTTTTAGTCCTTAGTTTTCGGTTTCTGTAAATCGCCGTACAAACCAGAGTATTTCCAGCCAAAATGACAAGACTTAGCAAAGCGAAGAAGAGAGATTCTACGATCAGACCAGGCCTCACTGCATTTGCTGTTCTGTTGTTTGGCATGGCGGGCTGGGAACATCTAGCCTACATTGAAAGAAAAACAAATGTCCTGAGACTTTGGCATGAGTTTTACTACAATTAGCATTAAGTCTTGTCAAGTTTTTTTAAAGCACTCATTGGTGTATTTTAAGAGGAAGCCAAATAATAACAACACGTTACAAGAGACAAGACAGACTAAGACCACGACAGTTGGCCAGTTGTTTTGTTTTTGTTTAATGGTAAACATTTAATCAGATGCAATCTGAACTGATAACCGTCTAAAATGCTTAATTGGGTCACATTTTAGGGTCACTGGAGAAAATAACATTAGTCATATACCCAACTAAACTAAACAAACCTTCAATTAATACTTGTCCAACATTCGCCGCACGAAGTTTTATGGTGAAAGATTATTTGACAGGCGTTGGAAACAACTGAATTGTCATCGTTTGATACAATATTGAAATTCTTACAACAAATCTCTCAATTGTCACATTTACGTCACTTTTAGACCTTTATTTCCTCCGCTGTCAATGAATTCGCTGTTTCCTTTTTTTAAAGGTCAAGGCATTTAAAAAAAAAAATCCGGAAATGTTCACAAAGCGCGTGGGTGTTTTGCGAAAAACAAAGAAGATTGCGTTTTTTTCGTTATATCTTCTCGCTAGCGACCCAGCATTTATACGGCAGCCATGTCCTTTGAATCGCTTGTCTAAACCTGTTGTTTTTGTTTTTCACCTTATAAACGTCAAAGTGATCCTGGTGTGTGTTTTTTTTCACACAGCCAACCAGAGGTGAGAAGCTACTGGGGCGAGAAATTAGAAGTGATCGAGACAATGTACTTTAATAAAACACTTGTTTGATGTCTAGAGCGACAGAAAAGGCAAATCCCGCTGTGCTCATGGTGCTAAGCTGACAAAAGATTAAAAATGTGGACCTTAAGAGACACCACGCAGTGAAGTTTATTAGCCTTCGCTACTTTAAAATTTTGAAGGTGGGCCAAAACGCCGTAATTTTTGAATTACGGCGTTTTGATGTCAAGATTAAAATCGTGACATCACACATCTGTGACCTGAAATGGCATATTCACCCAAAAATTGCCAAATAATCGTTGTTTTTAGGATAACAAGATTTCGCCTCCTAAAGCACATGTTCAATGTACGAAAAAGAAAACAGGTTGATTTGATGCAGCCGCCTTTTGGCGCGGGGGTGGTTGGGGACTGACTGGGTCCAAACATATTTGACAGAAAAGGTACCCCTGTCGTATACCTTCCATCGACAAATGGTACCCTTTTCACACACCTAGAAAGTTAAGAACTTTGTATCCCTTAATTTTCAATATGCTCTGTCTGAAAAAAAATATGAATAAATCACGAAGCCAGAACGTTTTTTCGACTTTTTCAAAGCCATGAAATGAATCTGTAAGACCTTCCGGGCCTTTTTTCCAGACAAAAGGAAAGATTTCCCTTCCCCTTCGTATACTTCAACTAATAAAATCTCTACCCTTTTTTTATGCGCCTGTGTCTGAAAATGGTACCCGGCCTTTCGAGCGGAGCCCCCCCCCCCCCCCCCCCATATAGGCCATTATAGGGATCACCCCTGGGTACAGAGTGCAGGCAGCAGTCTTTTGATCTTGCATAAGAAAAAATTACGACTGTTTTTAGCTCGGTTTCAGATTGCATTAGAGAGGTAGTTATTCGGCCGGTACTGTGTGTGTGAATGGTACTCTAAGTGGCACTAGCCCCGGAATATGTGAATGAAACCAATCCGTGTAACTTTGCTATTTTATGATTTTGGAATGTTAAATGCTTACGGCAACTGAAGAGTTTATTCGTTTAATCCTTATTTCATGCAGAAACTGGCGTTTCACCCCGTTATTCAGCCTTCGCAGATGACAGCATTCGCTTTCGTCATGTTATTTCCTGCATATAAACACTTGAACCCAGCCTACCAGCTTGCTTCTTTCCGTTGCTCAGATACCTTACCTTTACCGCAAGGTCAAAAAGGCTTATTGTGGTTTTTAATGAGTTGTTGAACCAATTGGCAAACTCTTGGCAGTGAGAATTGTTTATAAGACAGTAGTTTTTCGGCATCCGTCACAGAGGAAATGACGATCGCTATTAAGGTAAGATCGGAAGAATACAGAAACTTAGCCGGAAGCCGGAGCGGGAGCTGAAACCAGTTGTTTACTCAATGACATTGATTGATACTCCTGCCATGACGGGATGTTGCTCTCGAAGTCAGTTTAATCAGGATGAGATACTATTCTCGTTAATTTGACACTGGCGCCTCAGCAAAGGAGGATATTAATTTCACTCCAAGGTGATATTGACTAAGTAGGAAAAACTACTGCCTAAACATATCGTCCAGTGTTTCAAAGAAGTCGAAAATATTATCAGTATTTGTTTTTCATTTTTTCACTGTTTTGTTTGTTTGTTTATCTGTCTTTCCGGTGAAGTCACGATAGAGACCCGAGACAGGAACGTTATGCCACACACATACAATCGATTTCATGAAGTACGTGTGTTTGACCGGTCCTAGAATATTCCGCGCGTGTATACCACCACGCACTTCCCCCGTACTTCAGCGACTACCTCTAGCGCTTGGCGGCATGCAAAAGCAAGCTTTCTCTATAATCTCTCCAGTACTGCTCCTGTTCAAAATTATATAACATTAGCACCCTAAGGACAGACTGGTGTTAAAAACTGTTTGCCATCTCTGCCTTCTTTTTTATTTGCTGTGCTTTTCATACCTTTTCTTCATGTTTGGACCAGTTATTTTTGTGTTAAACCCAGTTTTAGGGCGGTTTGGACTGTTTGAATTTCGACGAATTTCGTGACACATCTACTAAATTAAGCTCTCTTTTCTGCCACCCAAGCTTATTTCCTCGGCTATAACCTCAGGGGACCGCGCCCTTTCAATCCCTTGGCACACACGCAGCACAAATTCCGGAGCAAATAATACCAGCCACCAGTTTGTATTAAAAACATCTCGTTACAATTCTCATGATTTATACGTTAGGTTCAAACATTTTAATGGTTTTACAATCCCATGGAGGGTTCATAAAGGAAGGAACGCCTATTAATTCAATGTGGCCTGTACTCAGATAGAGGAGAGCTACGTGGAATAGTCTTCTCGGCACCGTGCGTCACCCCATCATCTGAACGCCCGGAATCAAGTCATCAGGTGAAATTTCATGAGCTTGTTTGCGTGTTTCATGGCATATAAAATCGGTTTCGAGGTAAATCTCGGAAGTAGTATAGTATTGGCGCTATCCTGATTGAGGGCGAAAGCATGAAAAGCGTTAGAGATAGAAACTAAAGAGGCCATTTTCTTGACATTTAGAGAGTGTTTCAGCCTGGTAGCTTGCTGGGAAAAGGAAACATGGTGGCCATTTATCTATGTTCAACAGTGCTTGGAAACAGAAAGTGTAACAATGTAATTTCTTGATAAAAATTATTGATTTGGCAAAAACTCGTAAACATTTAAACAGTTACAGCATCATTTTTCACTTTTTGGAGATGATGAGACATGTGTAGTGAGAACCAATAGTTTTAACTCACAACATTGTTGCATTTCTTTTGATCTCGAATGCTGCGTTAACTTGTTTGGAAAGCGCATGCAGTGTATCTACTTTCTCTTTTGTGATGATAAACATAGACAGTTCATGTTTGCTGACACAGAGTCTTGACTGGTTGAGCTTCATTGACTTGGAGAGCCGAGACTAACGTCGACGTTCAAAAAGATCGAGATAAACTAAAGAGAAATTCGCCGTCGTTTGTTCACGTTCTCGATAAAACTAGGAACTGGACAATTTCACCTCGTATAGTCGTGTGCAAAGGCGGCAAAGAGAAGTACTAAAAAGTGTGCTACAATACGAGCACCACACTTTTTTCACCTATATCGCTTTTTAACGTTCTTGTTGCCGTCGAGTTGCATTAGGTCCCTGCTTAACTCGCAGCTCTGTCATTGGCTGAAAAGCCAGGTCGCTAACGAAAAATTACATTGAATTAATTAAATTGATCACTTTGGTAAACGTTTGCACCGATAGTTTCAAAATTTGATTTCGTAAAATAGTGTTGAGGATAGCCCTGAGTCACTGCTCCGAAATTCGCAGACCGTAAGGGTGAGATCAGAACGCACTATACGGCACGCAGTTGAACAATGGCTCAGTAGGTTAGGACCATTTTGGACAGTAAAACTGATCTCACTATAATCTTTCATTTAATTCAAGAATTTGCCTTTTTGAGTATAGCTGTCATGAACTGTAGTATGATCTTACTTTCATAAGAAGTCGCACAAGTTTCGTATGTTAAGTAGCGAAGCGTACACAGGTCAGTGTTATTATAAAGGCGTTAAATTAAGTACGGAGTCTATGATTCTCAACGATTATTGATCTCGTTATTTCTTCAAGTTATTCAAAAGGTGTGAAAAGTGTATGTTCTGGGCTTGTTTCTTGGAAGGTTTGCATGATAAGAAAGCACCTGTTTATAATCAGTTAACTTGGTATTAAGACATACTTACTGTTTCAAAGGCCCCCAGACTACCGTTGAAAATCAACACCCGGCGTACACAACAATTTACTTCCCTCCACACACAGAACCTTATGCAATAAAAGCATTTGTTAGGCAGGTGAGTTTTTTTTATCTTGATATCTAAAATATTTCACATTTTACATATGCAAATAGGAACTTAATTGCTCTAGCTGTCAACCGTTTTGTGTTTTATTGCATTGAACTAACGTGGCTAATGACGCCGCAACAGTGGTGTTTATAGCAAAAAGGCAAACGTGATTTGTGGAAAATAAACTGTTTAATGATAGGTGTACATTTTTCATGAGGAAGGAATTTTTGTTTAAAAATATATATTAAAAAGGTAAACGTTTTAAAAGGCTTTAAAATTTTTGCTGAGTTACTTTTGTAAAAAGCTTTCATTTTATTCTTTTATATTCCAAAAATGGAACTATTAACAATCGATTGAATTGCATACATGTAACAGGGTAGGGAAAATAGTCCCCAAAATTTGGACTGAACCAAAGTGTCCAATTTGAAAGGAACATAAAAGCCAGTTTTACATGACCATAAAAGAAGAATCAAACACCAGGAAGAAGAACAAATTCAGACAATAATCTGACGTATTTATCACAATAAATCTTTGTGTTGTGGATAAAACTCTTCATTCCTCTCTCTATAAATACACTCTTTGTTAATTCGGCTCATTGTAATAAAATAATTAAGAGAGAATATCAATATTTAGTCTGCAATGGTTTTAAACTCGATTTATTTACCTTTAAGTAATTGCTTTTAAAGATAAATCCAAGTCATATTCGCCAAGCGAACTGCTGGAACTAGCGTGCAGTCGAGGCTATAACCCCTAGGCCTTTCGAAAATATTTACATGTCAAACGATTTTTCCGGTTTGTTACGAAGAAAGACGGATAGTGGAGATAGACTTATAGTGAGGGAATAAAATCTTGCGATGATTTCAAATTTAATCAGATATTTTACACTTTTTCTTCAATTTTGATTTCACAAAGAACCTTCTCCAAAACGACTGCCAGAGAGATTGATAAACGCAGTATCAGATTAAAAATCGCTATTAAAGTAAACTGAATGCGATGAATAAAGATAAAGAGACATATAATAATAAATAATTTTAAAATCAGGTTCTGTTTCCCATTATTATGAAATGAGTTTTCAGCTATATTATAATAGTTCTTTTAGAGTGGTGATAGGCTTTGAGGATAAGAAGTTTGATATGTGAATATTAAACGTTGTACGACGGTTCATAGAATGTTCTAGTCCCCAGTGGGTGTATATTAGAAGGCGTGAGACTTAAAAACAAATTATCATTGAAACCAATACCGGCTACTGAGCTCAGAGTACTTTCCTGTGGTCATGTTGTTTTAAGTTTGGAAATTGAGGATGATCATTTTAATAAATCAAGCTACCGAGCAGGAAAGCTACTAGTAGGGCGCCGGGAGCACCCATTTAATTTCCGGAAATTGAGAATTGCATAAAATTGAAAGCCAAAACGGGTGTTGAAAAAAGCCGAGTGGAAAAGGAAGGTTGACTGTACAGCTATGAGATTATATTTCTTTAATTTCGTAGCTGTACAGTCAGGCTTGCTGTTTTAAAATACATGTTTGCTTACAAAACATTTTGCTGACTAGATCCATCAGGAACCGGCACCTTTCTTTTGTATGTTGGCCCTTGCTATTTATTATAGAGGAAAAACTAGCTGACTATCAAGATACTCGTTGTTTGACAATGTTTTCCTTTTTATACGATAAAATTTAGTTTCGGCGGCGTTGTACAAATGACTGAATTCAGTCGCTCCGGCCGTCTGCCATAACTAACAGTCATTTACTCATATAAGCCATTAGTAAATAGACTTAGAAACTTCTAGCGTACTTTTTTTATTTACGAATGTCGCAAACATCATGGCTATTAATCCACTTTAAACTCTTCAAGACAATTTTATGGCTCTATCTGTCACTGATCACACATCATAATTGTCAAGATTTTAAAGCTGTTAGTTCCTACTTAATTACACCGGGCGATAAAAGACTAGCCGATTCAGAGATATGCTCTCTAAATGGGAAAGCCCCTAAGGGTAGTTGCACCATGAAAACAGTACTGGCGTTTGTATGACGTCCAAACTCCTTGCCACAATAAAGGATGTGATGTATGAGTTCACTGCGGAAAATTTATCAGTTGAAAACGATCTTAGAATCGGATTCAGTAATATGTCAAAGAAAGGTCGCCCACAAGCCGATGTTTAATCATAAAAGAAACAGAACAATTTCATAGGTTTTGGGTCGAAACAATAAACACTTAATGACTGGTCACGTCACGAGGTTACTGTTTCCCGAGAGACCAGTCTTTAAGTGATTTGTTATATAGCTGGAAATTTTGAAGCTGAAAATTCATTAAACCTCGCTGTAACGGCGGTCATCAGTCAACATTCGCGGGTAACATTGCATTGTTACCCTCGGACGTCATTTTTTGCAATTTTGCCCTCTCAGAGATTTTGGCGGGAAACAGTTTCATTGTTAGATGTCATGTGACCTCGAAGTAACCAGCGGCACATACCCATTAGACTCTTATAAGGAAGTACCCCCCGCCCCCGCGCGCGCTGTGAGAAGAAATTTCCAGCTATATAACAATGGGAGTTATGCACTGCCTCCTAACTAGTAGTCAGTCATGTCAGCCTATGTTTTCATGTTAGAGGGTCTCAATGGGGTTAACCGTCAGCCGTCAAACGGCCTAAAACTGTCAGTCGACAAAAAAGGTTATATTTTACCGTCAAACGTCACAGGTTAGTATTAACCGTCAAAAGGCTTTAAGGTATCTTAATTTTCACTATTTTAGCTGATCTTCACGGACTCCAAGCCTTCTGAAGAATCTCTTAACTGAAAAACTCAGTTTCCATGTTCTCAGAAACACACTCTTTAGACATTACAAGACCTTACAACCTGCTTATTTCTGAAAATATTTAGAATTTTAAAAGCGAAAGGCCAAGACAACCTCTAAGACACAAAAGTTAATATTAATTATACTGAAATTAAAATTAAGTTAATTCCTTGAACTAAATTTTTAGTTATTAAATAACCGTCAACCGTCAAAAGCTCTAAAATGTAACCGCCAACCGTCAAAACTACCACCACACCACCCCATTGACGCCTTGATGTTAGTCCATTGCGCAGTCGCGGAAGACAGTCATAGTAGTTATCTAATACGGCTTATAACATCTCATTACGTCTTGTCAAAGACTTAATCTATGTTTTAACTTAGTTTTCCAGAAAACGAACCAGAAAAGTCATCATCATTTTAAGCAGGGGCACCCAACGTCAATTTTCGGAAAATATCTGTTCGGAAGACGATTTGAGATCTAGAATTTTCGGAACATTTTTTGTAAAATTTCTTGCTTACCTACCTCTCCTAGGATTTTCGAACATCTAAAAATTGGTGTAATTGCCCATTTTTAACGGATTTTTACCCTAAAAAGCCTATAATAATAAAAATATGCCTATATCTACCGTTTAAATACTAAAATACGTTTAACAATGCTATGCTGAAGTGGTTTTGAACTATATTCTCGTTGGGTGCCCCTGTTTAAGATACTTTAAGCGTAACTATTAATAGGTGCATACATCAGTACAACACTCATCAATTTCCACCTCCTCCTTTATATTTAATTTCCCCCCCCCCTCTAAAGTAAGCAAGCTAACGAAACTATAGTCACTTACTTCGTCCTGTTTGCTAAGGAATTAGGCTTGCAAAAATCAATGTATCGGGTTTTGAGAACCAGAACTTAATTCTGAGAATTTCAAAGAAGAGAAATTTTTTTCCCCTCTCTCTTGGCGTTGTATGATACGATAACTTATGACGTTAAGAAGTAAAAATTGAGAGCAGAAACGTTGACAAACACAAAAGGGAAACTGTGGTACTGTATTTTCGGATAACGCTGGAGCCCAAGAGTTTTGTTTAGCACTGATAAGTCCTTGAGCATGTCTAATTCATCATGAGTTGAGGTTTCAACTATTGAAAAGCAGTTATCTTTACGTTATGCTCGCTGCTTTTAAACTAGTTCCTTTTATTTATTATTATTTTATTTACTTTGAGAGGAAAACCGTTTGCATGTTATCTGGGTTTCAAATACTTTCATTTTTTTTTCAAAATTAAATCGATTTTACAAGTCTACAAAAGTGAGTGATGACAAGCAGTTGTTTGACATCTTATATACTCGTAGAAAATGAGGTAAGTGAATGGTCAAGGATTGTATACAATGAAAAGTGACTTAAATACACAGCTGTAAAGTAGAGATCATTTCTCGAAATGAATTTGTTAGGAAACTGTACCAACTTAGAGCCGTTTTTTAACCTTAGTTATGAAACTGTTTAAAGAATTTTCAGAGAACTGGTTAGATGACCTCAAATTTCAGTACCAACCCAAACTTCCTTCGATCTACTAAATGTAGTTACAGGGAAACGACTAAGAAAAAGCCTCCACAGTCAATTGTTTATACTTACGTTTTCCACGTTACCTGTCAAAACGTTCCTTTCAGACAATAGATGTTTAGGGCAATCACTTCCAACTTTCAGTGAGCTGGTGTTTATTGCATGGAAAGGAGGCAATATCGTCCTACTAAGTTCATTCTACGAACCTTCCCTAAGACATTTCGTTCTTTACTTTTGTGATTTTTCCTCTTTGTCGTAAATATCTACCCGTTATCTCTTTTGGAAAACACTCGGACTGTTTATGACAATTGAGGTGTTTAAATCCTGGTCATTAAAAATTAAGCCGTCGGTTTGGTTTTTGCGGGTTGTTCCGCTGACAAACTTGCGGAGCAACATTCATTTTCAATTATTTTTATTTACATTAATACCAGCCTGCCTAGCTGTTGGGATTAGCGGGCCAGTACTGCAAAGAATCGAGCGAGTGCTTTCGTTTGGGCCGCGGAGCCGAGAGAACATTAGGATTAAGTCGCTGCTAGCGAACCTCCGCCGCCGAAAAAGTAACCCGGTCCCCCCACCAGCGACGTGGGCTACAACAATACGGCAGCGGTAAAAAATTCTCCCGAGTGGAAGCGGGGGGTGGGAGGGGGTGTTGGTCTCCTTTGGAAGCTCTGTATGTATGTGCGTCTCAAAGGGTACGATGTTTGCGCCGTTTTGATCTGGAATTTGTTGTTAAGGATTTCTCTAGTTTGTTGTCCACTCCTGTCTGAGATCGGGTATGGTTTTCGTGGCTTGAAGGTTAAAGAACACACACATATCATTTTGTGTACAGTTTCTCGAGCTCCAGTTATTAAAACGTGCGCGCCAAAAAAATACTTCTATAAGTACTCAAAGTACTAATAGCACTCAAAGTACCAGCGAAAATTTTTGCATGTTCACCGTTGTGAAATTTTGCCACAGAATTAAGAATAGCTAAGAACACCTTGTACTCAGCATTATAAACAGTACCACAGGAAAGAACTGCTCACTAGCAAGGGCTGATTTAGGGGCTGGCCGAGGGGGTCGCGGTCACCCCTTTTTGTTTGAAATTTTGTATTATTTTTATGCAATTCTCAGAAAATAAAAAGCATCTAAATAGCTGGCAAGTGGGAAAGTGTCCCTTCCACATATTTCTGAATTTTCTAGATCCGCCCCTGAGTAGAATGGTTGTGCCTTAGGAATTCATGTAGACTACTTGGCTCTCAGAATAAACAGCCAAAGACGTAATAGAAGAAACTTAGCTTTCTGGAATACTCTACTTCACTGTTTTTTGTTTTTGTATTGGTAGGATACGTGCAATGGTGCACACAGGGAACTGATAAGTACGTCAGAACTTTAGTTGAGTTCTGAGTTTATCATGTACTATCACCCCCACTATTGGAAAAACGTCTGAACACTTAAAGCAAGGGCTTTTTACACTAACCAATTTACTATTCGAACTCTGCTGATCAAACAAAATGTTTATAAGTTTTCTAATAATTTTACGAACTTAAGTCTGTCGAAAGAACCCCTAGTGATAGGATCATGTACCTCCTGTTGATCGGTTTTGTTGCCTGTAGTGGCTTGTGTTAGTCAAAACTTATCCGTTTTCCCATCGATGAATACAGTTAAGGAGAAATTCGATGTTTATCATGCACCGATGAGTTAAATTGTTAGGTTCATACCGATCGATACCTACACGACTAGTTAGTTCAGTTGCAGTCTATGAACCGATTTTTGGAAAAATTTCATCGGTTAAGTTAGACCAAGATTTGATTACTTACTACTTTTCTTACAGCTTCAAAATCAAATGAAAACAATCTTGCCCGACAACCTGTTTTCTAACGTTATTCCCACGGTTTACATTCAAATCGCTCTACGATGCTATAATCCTTAAGGCTAATTCTAAAGGCTTTATACTACCTGTATTAAGGAAAGAAGTTCACCTTTTAAAATTTCACCACTAAGTTTCAGGCAGTTATAAAACTCTGAAAAAAAGATATTTGCGGTTGCAGCGGTAGTTTCACTTGTGTCTTGCAAATAATTCGTTGTAGTATTAAAGTGTACGTTAAAAAGAAAACCTATAAAACAACGTACACTAAAGATAGGTTGTTTTTGTCTTTTCTCAGCTTTAAGACATACCTTGATTATGGCCCATGAAGTCAGAAGGTCGAGCCCGTTACACAGAGAAAAGTTTGAAGATTTTTAAGAGCGGAATATGTTGTTTTTACAGTCTCCCAAGTTCAAGGCCTTGTTTATATCTGGTCGTCAGCTCCAAAAACAAAGGGAATAGTACCTGAAAAGCTATTATACGACACATGCAAATTTGGACATCCAACAGTCTGTCTGATTAAAATTTCACTTTTCTTTAGTTCGTCAGACAATAACCCTAGAACTTAAGAGTACACAATCATCATTGTTATGCCTGCAATCATCTCTTTTGCGAATAAAGAACGCGGGATAACAGCTCCACTTTGGGAAGAAAATGCTTGAGTTTACATTTGCATTTCAGAAAGCTGCGATGGTTCACGGATTGGACAAGACCATGCGTAGGTCGAGAGAATTTGAATTGTGGCTTTAATACAATTGAGAAAACAATACAAAAGAAGCTGTTTGCCCTTAATGTCCCATTTACGTTACGCTACGCAGTTGATTTGGCACCGTCGGTACATGTTTTTAACATTTTTTTTTCCGGCTAATGATGTAGCGGTTTATGTTTACAACCACGACTGGCCAGTAAAAAAGAATAAAAACGATCCAAAGAACACGTTTGATTTTCCGTAATTTCGTGGTCGGCACGAAACAAACAATAATAACTGAAAATGCTAGCGATAAACCAACGCATTTGATAAGAAAGACTTTTAATGGGGTCGAGGAAAAAAAGAGACTTCGCTGGGATGTACGTAATAAGGATAAATTATGTGCTTTAACGTATCTAATAAGATTATATACTGGGTTATATGAAGGGTTTTAGTAAAGGCAGCGTATTAATCCATTTCATTATAACATGAGATTACAGATACCATTTTCTATAGAAAACCGCTTATAAGAAAAGTGCGAACCTTGCAGAAGTTCTAGTGAGTTACTTTCGTGCGTCAAAGCAGAATCTCGACGTCAAAGTGATATCAAGGGGTCGAATCTTATTTGTTTACTACGTGACCTGCCTTCAATTATTTCTTTTTATTTATCAAAATGAGTTGGGATGATACAGAGGTCCGTATAATTCTATCAAGTGGAATAAAAAAGGTGTGCGGCCCTGATATAAAAAACGTGGGAGTTTTGACGGCATTATCACATTTTGAGCGCTTGAGAATTAAAGATTACCTATATGCATTAAGTTATTGTTTAACTAACCTGCACTTTTGTCAATTCTTTCTGACTAGCTTCTCTTTATTATTAATATTCCGTAAAATTTTCTTCTGACGATGATTCCTTCGTTGAAATCAAAATGGAATTATAACTTCGTTTTCCATCTGGCAAATGCAAATAACCCCAAATCGCAACAATCTAGCGTCGAAACAATTTCCTTTTTAAAGCTACATTCAGTTTGATAAGAAAGTGTTTTAATCAAAAGGCGATTGGTTTTTTAATATGATGACAAACTAGAAAAAAAAAAATCGAAAACCAACGTCAAAACTGAAAGCTCAACGTCACCTTTTTAAAGCCTGATGTCACTAGCTATCTCCAAACGTTCTCATTACGGTCGGAAAATAAGACATTCCTTGAAGTTTTAAAAACAGTTATGAGTTATGAAAAAAGTTCTCCACGCGCGGGCTATTGGTCCGGTTTTTGTTGGGATCTGTTTTTCGGGGAAAAAGCAGCATGTATTACCCTAATGCGATTATTCAACTAGACTGTTAACACTGGGTATCGGCGAGAGAAAATTTCAAAAACAGGGAAGGTCGCTTCATTCCATATCCAGATAACCTGGATATTTGGAGGAGGAGGGGGTGGGAGAGTGGGGTGAAAGTATACAGGTGTTTCAAGTCATGTTTTTCTTTAGTCAATTTATTTTTAGTCATTAAGGCTGATATCCTGACTATTATCTCTTCAGTACTGCATGTTTCCTGCTATGTTTCAAAGAGAATGGTTTGAACTTAGCAGGCTTGGTAAAGTTGTTCGTACTACTGTATATTTTAGCTGGAGGCAAAGCGCTTCTTCACACGATAAAGAGAGATTTCTAGGCTATCCTCTATGATTGAATAAATTGAGTGTTTAACATGATGATGGTAGCTCGCATTTTATTGGTCAAGACAAATGAGCCTGGCAACAAAAGACAAAGAATTTATTCCCTTCTAATGCATTATTTTTAACTCTTTTCATAAACATGAGAAGCTGAAAGACTACTAAACAATAAAAATTGAAAATCAGAATAATCGATGTTGTCCGGTTTTTCGACGCTGGCACGGAAAGTGACGCACCCTGAAATAAGTTTATATTAGAAAATGTGACGATTTTGATACTGAAGTTCTAAGCGTTGAATCACGTTTCTTCCTTACAACCTTGAATGATATTTTTGCTTCGGTTTCAAGGAGATTTTTGAAATGAATTATAATATAACACTAATTGTTTAGAAGTTCATCGCTACCGATCGTTAAAAGATGTTAAAATGCTCAAATGTTTCTTCTTTGAGAAAAATCACTGAATACACCAAGGGTGTTAAAAACTTCAACTAGGACAAACATTTACGCCTGCAGAACTGAAGAGCTGCGGAAATGCCATTTATTAAAATATAAAAACAATCGTTCATGTGAAATTTTGAGGGGCAAAGTAAATGGCTTCCACATGCAAGACGCAAGAAAGAAGAATCTTTTTTAGTGCCCTCCACTCGGCAGAGCGAAAACGATGATAAAAAAAATATCTGTAAAACCAATATGTAAATGGGGTTAAATAGGTGTTGATGATAAGAAGGAAATATTGTACCATGAAGTTTTGCTAATATAATACCACGTAAGTAGCAAAATATTTTAAACCTATTTTTCATGCCTCAAGGTTTAAAATCAGTATACTCTAGTCATTTTCGTTGTTTTGTTCGAGGCTCGCTCTAAATGACTAGTAAGGTAATAAAGTGACAAGAGAAAATAAAATCTTTCTGGCCACGCAAAATTCAAACAACAATGTCTGGAGATAACACCATATATAGTCTGTGTTTATATCGCACTGCATTTTCCAAAAAATAAAATACAAACCTGACTATCCGAGCATAAATAGAGTGTCTTTGTACTATGCTTTGTAGACCACAGGGAGCGTATCCAAAATGTTGAACGAAGCTCGCCAAGTGAAATTTCGGGCTTGCTGTTACAAACTGGTAATATTCAGTTTGTAAAGGATGAAACCTTTTGTTTAGGGATCACTTTAGTGGAAGTCTGTTAAAATATGATAAATGGACGTAAATCAGTTGGTAATTTCCCGTATGTTGTTTTTCGCCTGTACATTGGTCCAATTCCAACAGGAGATTGAATACGAAGAAAACAATTTGAACCGTTATTATAATATAAATCCCAGTATAAATCTCTCAACAGCTAGAGGACGCGTTTGAAAACTAATTTAAGCGTGCTAAATACGTGACTGGCAAATCTCAGAGCTAGATGGTATCGTCGGAAAGGTATTTTAATGAACCTAGTTTGTCTTCTCGATTATGTGAAAGGTACAGGCGTTTTTGATACCATCATTGCCTGCTTCAAATATGTTGATTTCTTCTCATTTCTCCATCATCTTGGCAAAGTAAAAAACGTCTTCTTGAACCATTGAGTTCAGTTATAATTTTAGGACCTTTCAGCACAGCAGAGCAAATTGATAATTTTTTTTTTGCACTATCCATTGAAATAAACGAAATCACGATTCAAGGTACTGGGTGGGAAATGAAATACTCAGTATCTCCCGAGGGGGGGGGGTTCTGCCACATGAATCTGACAGGTGTACTCATAGTGGCTAGAAATTGCAGAGTTTGATCTTGTTTGAGGTGGTCAGGACGGAAAGGCAGCGTTTTTACCTATAAACTGGTATTG
This sequence comes from Porites rus, assembly GCA_964035705.1. NCBI lineage: Eukaryota > Metazoa > Cnidaria > Anthozoa > Scleractinia > Poritidae > Porites > Porites rus. The sequence continues at coordinate 4,105,406 of OZ037996.1, read as the reverse complement.
CTTAGGGTTGTTTGTCAATAAAAATCCACATAACGATTGCCATCTGGCTATGCTCATGCCATACTATATAGTATTTCGTGCATACACAAACAAATATCCTGTATGGTGTGAACACTTATCCACGATTTATGCGACTCCACTTAGAGATCGGGGCGACGCAGTTTCGCTCCGTTACAGAAATCGAACCGAAATCACCGTTCTTATGTCAGTGCCAGCAGAAGCCCTGTGGTTTCCGCGCAGGCGCAAAAGCTATAAAGTCCGGTGTCGTGTGAAAATAGCCTTGGTGTCTTCTAGTAGAGTCCCCTTTCAGGAGGGTCTCAATGGGGTGGTAGCTTTGACGGTTAAATTTTTTCAATTTCGACTGTTGACGGTTAAATTCTAGACTTTTTGACGGCTGACGGTTAACCCCAATGATACCCTCCTTTAGGGCTGAAATAAAGCCTAAGTCATGCCCAGATGGGTCTCCTTTGGAGGCAATTAAATCTAAGCTTTCGACGCCGAGGATCCCCGTATTGTTCATGTGAGAGTCCCCCCGGACGATCGCGTGCGTGCAAACCCACTGCTTCATAATACCGAGATGGTGCCTTGACCAACTGACCAATCACAACAACAGACAGAAACAATCGCCCACCCAAACTACCAATAAAAGGTCGAGTATAAAACAAGAAGTTTGGAGGTTTACCTCGAAATGAATCGCAAAGCGTTAAAAACAAACGTAAGTGATTTCGTTAACAATAAGTGTCGGGATTTGCGAGACGGATTTCCAGTGTTAAAACTATACGGCCATCACTTCAGTTGAGCTACTTTGCTTTGTCCTAAACTGCTTTGTTTGGTAAAGTAATAATCAAGGTCTGGTTGAGGTGAAGGATGAATTACTCTAAAAGAGCAGCTTCGAGTACAACTTGTTCCTTAATTGATGCAGTTTATAAAAGTTTACAAAAATGAAGGCATAAATATTAAAACAGCTTAAACAGCTCAATTTTTCGTTTTACTGCGCGGACTCCAAATACGCTATCAGGATATGTACATGCAGCCGGCGCTACTAGATGAATCTAATAAGACCAAACCTAAAAATTATTTATTCTTTTGATCGATCTGAGGGTTTGTCTTTCACGCAATTTGTGACTTGACGTTCGTGTATAAAGAGAAGCGTTTAGTCTAACGACGGCTGAACGCAATTTAAACACAGAATGAACAGCAGTAGCCATGAAAGACCGTCGACCCGGCGGGCTTAGCTCTTTTCTCTGCAAGGACTGAACACGAACAATTTCGAATGTCCCGAAAGTTCAGCTTTAGACAAAGGAGCTTGAATATGTGTTACGCTCATATATTTTAAAAACCAAAACAGTATAAATTAACTGCTACAAATAGGTGTGTACTCGGCCCTGATTTCTACCCTAAGCAAGTAGGATACCAGCTTGTTTATCTTAACTGAGTGACTTCAGTTTGTAGGTCATTTAGACCGATATTAACCAAACATATGCATTCGTACGATGGAGTTTAAATTATCAAAGTTACCGTTACAAAAGTCAATATTGGGTTCACTAAACCTACCTGAATTTAAGGGCAGTGATTTGGAGAAATCAAGCTTCCAGCGAAATTATGTCTAATTAGAAACTGGATGTGTATTATTCGAAAAATGCAGTACTAACTCAAAGTATGCTTGGTGTAAAACACGTATAACGTAATTATCGTTTCAGGAAAGAAAATTTCAGCAACGTAATTTCCTGTTTGTTGTTGAATGTTGATGCTGATGATCGAGTTTAGTTCTGGGTCCAACATAACAATACTCCGTGGCCAGCTGAAAGTTTTTTAAATGACGCATTTAAATTGCTTGGAGATCACCAGTGTACATGCCCTCGTGCCACCGGAATTGTGTTAAATCAGTTTAAGTCTATAATTATGGTTTGCCTTGATCAAGAGAAATTCGGGTCATTTGACGATATAGATAAGCGCGTGTTTTCTGTTTATCTTAGTCAAGTAACGTGGCAAGCTTTTCGGAGATTTTTAGCTGAACATTTCAATGTGCCTTAAAGTTAACTTGTACCTGGAAATTGCCAGGTGATTTCCCCTTCTAATCCTAGCTGACTTGATAGCTTTGCATTCAATCTGAGAATTAAATTTTTCAGTTGCCTATCCAATTACGACATACAGTGTAGGCGACTGTATTGTACACGAGGCTGAGGTGAGATCTTATACGTATTTGTCATTTTCTTTGTTTTCTTACTTCACAGTGCGTGCTTTGCACACGTGCTTTGATTAATTATTCTCATATATTGTATTCTCTGTCATCATTTTCTCAAGTAGATTACGTTGGTGTAGTATTGTAGTAGTAGACATAGTTGTAAAAACAACAATATCCCGCACAACCACTATCCGCATAAAAATAACTTGTGCCGCTAAGAAAAGTGAGGGTGGGGTGAATAGTGGAGGCGGATCGAGCTGGGTGGAGGGTGTAACTGAATATGAGCACGTTTGGTTTTTCTGGTTTGTTGGTATTGCAAAAACGAATTCATCACCTGATATTCTTACTCAACCGAGGGAGAAAGCAATATCTTTCGTTAGAAAAAATAACGCAAACGTCTTTAAAAAAGCAACCGGAAAACAAAGAGGAAAAATCAACAACAACATCGATGAACTTGATATTTAATCTTTCAGAATAATTTTACTTTTTTATATTTTCAGTAATAATGGTATTAGTAATGATAGTGATAATAACAATAATAACAATAATAATAATAATAATAATAATAATAATAATTCCGTTATTTACCCTCGGCAGTAGTTGTAGCAATAATGCTAGTAGGGCCGAGCAAATGCCTGAAACAAATAATTCAAATCAAACTTAACAGGGTTAAAAATCCCAACTGACGGCGGTCATGGAGGGACTTGAACTCGGGGACACTGATTTCCACTCGCCCACGCTTTCACTTAGTCAATTGAAAGTAATCACAGCTTCGTTTAAAAGAAGTGATAAGAGACTTGTTTCTTGTAGAATAGATAGAGAGAATTGTTGTATGGTTGATTGTTTGATCTTCTGATTGACCGACTTACAACTGTGGAACTGTTGGAAATTATTAAGTGTTCCGAGTTCACGGATTGACTGATTGATCTACAGTCAAACTGACGAGCTTAGTGACTGTCAGACTCAATGACTCACTGCAAACCAGCTGACAATAGACAGTGAAATTGACTAACAGACTGTCGACTAACCGCCGGTCTGTAAGACTTACTAGAACTGACTACTTGACACATTAACTGACTTACTATACTGCGCGTTTGTGTGGTTACGGCGTAACCGACTGAAAGCACATGCGGAACTAAACTACACCAAGGAGATGCGCTCAGGAATGAAACGTAACGTAAGAAATCGATTCAGCAAATATAACGAAGAGCACTGAGGCGAGATTCGACGAGATATAAAGATCGTTTTCACATGACGTCACGGCGGCCGTATTTGTGTACAAAACAATGAATCGGCGGCCATGTTAGTGTACAAAAAAAATCCTGTGGGAATTAAACTCTTTTCACATTAAAACTTTCTTTTATTCCAAGCAATTGGCAAAGCTGCTGACCACGTGACTGAAAACGATCTATTGCTGCTCTCCTTCTAATTTAACTAACTTTTCAGCGATAATCTCGAACACAGATCTCTTGTCGTCGAAGCCGAAGGCGAATTCTGCTTTTGAACAACTTGTGAAATCCGATTTGTTCACGTAATCGTCTGTCACGGAATGTCACAGGCGATGAAAGAGCACATGCTTGAAATAAATCCTCAAAATGGCGGTGGCCAAGTTAAACGACGAATTTCATAGAGCTGTATGCTTTCTCTGACAAAACGTGCTTATACCCACAGCTTAAGTGTGAACCAACTAATTTGTTGTTGTTGTTGTTGTTTTCTGTAACATCAAGAGAATTCAACGTGGCAGTTTGTTTAATTTTATTTATAGCCGCGCGCTCAAATCTTAAAGCGGTAAGCGTCAACTTCTACGAGACAACATTTTTACCATACCCTTTTGAAAAGTCTTTATCTTTATGCCTAGAGAAAATTTTAAAATGTTTTTAAGATAAGATACAAAGGGTTAAAGCTATATTAAGACGGAAAGCTAACTATTCCTGAAAAATATCGTTTTGAACAAAACTGAAGGCTTTGCAAAGAATGAATTGCACACGCGTGAGTGTTGTAATCGCGTGTGCAGATTACAACACTCACGTCATTTCCTGGCAATCTAGCCAATCAGAAATATTGAATTTTCTTACTTGATCAGACCTAGATATCGCCTTCGGCTTCGTCCACAAGAGATCTGGTTACAAGTTTATTGATACAGATGTGCTGATTTCTAGAAGGCATTGCTTTTACACCCAGTAAAGAAACGGGACAAAAGCAACTAGCAAATGGTAAACACTTGCTTGAAGCTTTTACCCTCTTCTTAACTGGAAACAGCAAACCAGTTGTAGTTAGTTTTTGAAAACTCCTTGGGGCGTGAAATTTTGACATGAACGACGATCGTGTTGGATCCAGTAGGGAACATTATCTTTTCCCCTAACATTACAGATCCTGTTATGATTCCATCTTAGGGTTAAGAATGACAGTGTCTTGCTGGCCAGGATCTTGTTATAAAGTAACATGGTTAAAAACATAAGCGCCTTACCATAGCCTGTTCCAGACCTTCAGTGAAAAGATAAACGAGCTGGAAAAAAGAACGAATGAGGACTGGGAACGCCTTTTTTCGCGCGCTGTCTTGACGACGAGTTCAGCTTCCTATCATCGCCCTGTCACTGGGGACGTTTTATTGAGAATCTACGACGATATGTTATGAAATAGGAAGTAATACATAACAAAAAACCGTAAAAATTACAATTAAATGAAAGTTTGCTACTTCTCGCATGTCTATGTTCTAGAACTATATTAAAGAAAATGTGGGGTCATGATCTGCCTAAAACGCCAAAAAGTCCGTGAAAATGGCATGACAAATGGACAATCAGTCTTCAACAAAACACGCTAGCTATTCCAGCGGGCATAACACATATTTTGTGGAGTAACGAAAATAGAGGAAGTGACTGTTAAGGATGGTTATTTTCTGATCTTGTACCTTTAAGAATCGTCAGCTACAAATTTTGACAAGTTGCTCCTTCGCCGATGCCCTTTCTATCATCATCTTCCGGCTCAGTCCTCTTTGGTTTTTATTCCACTGAGAGCTCCAGTTTTCAGAGATCATGGATCTTATATATAAGGTTTCCTTTCAGGAATGAGAATTTTGTTGCTGTGTTTAAATTTACCCGAAGCCTTGATACAAACCCACAAGAAAAATACTTTGGTGAACAGGAATACAACTAACATGACATTACGATTCCAACCTGCATTGTCACTCAGAAATTATTCAAGTGTCAGTCAGTTATAATATAAATTAAATTCTGGGCCTAAACCTATCTAAATCATTTAAAAAGTGCGCAAAACCGTCGTTGAGTTCAGATTCCTCGAAATAATCAAGAAAACGTTAACCTTTCCGCTTCAATTGCCCAAGAATGAAATCAGTGTTGTCCCAATGTAGATACGTAGAACTTCGGTAGGTTAATCTCCAGCACTAAACAAGGGATTTTCATTACGCTTGCCACGAGAAAAGGAATAAACTTTTCGAGCGGCGTTCGAGTTTATCAACCCACAAATTTCTCCAGAACGAGATTACTTCCTCGGAAAGGAATGCAGGAGTATTCCCGGGAGATGAGGTAACTAAAACAAATGGTCACGCCTTGATGAATAACATGCTATGATTGGTCAGGTACAATGTTGTTACCCGTAGATGCCGGTATTATGAGGTAATAAGTGTTTTATTGCTCGGGCTTCTTATTTTATTGACTATAACGTACTCAAGTGTATCAGTTTGATCCGCGCTATTGATTCATGACCTAGCGTAACAGTGGCTTTAGTTTTATGACTGGACGCTTCAATGCAAATAAGTCAACTGTGAAGCTGGATATTGGGTCAAGTTAAGTAAGTAGCCGAGGGGTTTTCAGATTAACTTACGAATTTAGGAATAAAAGTTGAAGAGCCCCAATTTTATAAACCTTTCAAGCGATGAAAAAAAAAAGATCAAAATAATGAATTCTTTCACTTCTAAGAGGATCATTTTTGAAAACGAAATAGGTGACTTCTCAGATTAATCACTGATTACCAAATCAAAAGTGGATGCAAATATTTTTTTGAGTAACCCAACAGGATTTTCTAGGCGGCAACCAGCTATTACTTTTTGTTATGCTACTATTAATTTCCACCTCAACAATCTCTCTCCTTTCTCGCTTTCCCATAGCTTATCACGATTTTAAGCGCGTATTTGTACCTGCTTGACCGGGTTAGTTACTGGATGGGTAACCAGCCTCGATTATCCTAAAGTGGAAATGCTACTTTCTCTCTTTCTTTTCCTTTTTTCCCGTTGCCTTAATTTCTTCTTAAATACTTGTATAGTAAAGGACATTAAGCATTATTTGGGGCCGCGAATGAAAGGCAAATGGCAACTTTGGATCCCAGCTTGACTCGTGTTGAAAGCCCCTGGAACATAGCTGAAACAAGAGATAATCTACTGGCGGAGAAAGTGCAAGGCTAATTGTGGGTTTGCGGGAGTGAAATAAGTAAGGTTGGACGGTAAAAAGCCAAACTGAAGAGTACTTCTGGCACATTCTCATCAGCCAAAATAGGCAAACTCATCTGCGAAATGAGACGTCGGCAATACGAATGTTCTTTTATCTCGGTTTTCGCTCTTATTTTCAAGCTAATTGTCCAGTTCTCTTCAATTTTCTTTAAATGCATTCTCTCTCTTATTATGATCTAGTAAAATTTTATATTTCAAATGTGGTCGCAAGGAGCAATTGCTCCTGCTTCATGCACGCGTGGTTTTAAAAGAATAATAAGGTTTTATAACTAGGAGTGACCGAAGAAATTCACATACGCCATAAAATAATCTTACCTCTGCTCGCGAAGAGAGGTTTAAATATTTGTCATTCTTATCTCGCGTGGGTCTCGGTATTTCTAACATAAACAAGTTGCTCCCCCTACCCCCTTCCCCCCCCCCCCTCAAGGAATACGCTTGCATTGCAGGCTAAGTTGAATTTTCGAATGCCCCATGTACGTCTTTTAATTAGTGACAGCAGTTTCCTAGCAACAAAAGGGACAAAACTACAATAAATGCATTCTATCTCTTATTATGATCTAGTAAAATGTTATATTTAAAATGTGGTCGCAAGAAGCAATTGCTCCTGCTTCATGCGCGCGTCGTTTGTTTTGGTATTCTGTAGTTTGTATTTCAAGCATTGAATTTGTCGCAGAAACGTACACCTAAGTGATATAAAAATATTTGGTGGTAGTGATGTTGGCTTTGTGATATTTTGTCTTAGAAACCACGAACTTAAAAAATAGCCTTCACCGCACAAGCGAGATTCTAAAATAGATCCCAAAAAATGAATCATGGGCTCTTCAGATAACTCTCTTGAGTCGTCCTCTTTTGGAGTTAAGGTTAATACACAAAAAAAGGCGGTTCAGGCAATTATTTTTGCTTTATCCATAAGAGTTAGGTAGAAAGGCAATGTTAAAAGTTGTCAAGTACCATGAATGAAAAGCATTGTTTGATAAACACCGGGTTAGAGTAAGAGGCGTTGACAGGCATCATCGATTAAACTGCAACAAACGAAATACAGCTGAATCATCAAGCCCTAAACACATGTTCTGACAAACAGAAAACACACTGTACAACATCTGATTCAACACCTTACGACACAAGATGTATGGTTGTCAAAACATGACTTAAAAAGTGACTTTGCGTTCTTTGAAACTTCAAGCTGGTAATCCCAATGCGCTCCGCGGAACTTTGTCAAATAAATGTAGGCGAACTCTCCTGGAGTGGAATTTCAATGAAAGAGGTCCAAGTTAAATAGAGAAAATCTAGGGAAATTGTAGTCTTTTGTTTAAAGCGAAACGAGGCAATTGCACGTCGTAGTCGTGCAGTGTACCAAAACGCGTGATCCACGTGCAGAGTTGTTATTTTGCTAATCTACGGCCCCTTCCAAACCTATCCAGATATTTCTGAAACGGAGATTTTCTTCCTCCGTTTTCAAAAATATACGCGTCCACGCTAAGCGTATTCGAATTGTTTTCGCCCGTCCATACGAAAACGCTAAACAATGGAAATACGATAGTATCCTCACCGAGCATGCGTAATGCTCATAGTAAATGTTTTATGACATCATCGTACTCGAAAACTTTCGTTTTCGTCCATCAATGTAAACGAGAAGCTAGCGTTTTCAAAAATCTTCACTTTGGAGAGCGTTTTTGGGAAAATTAGTTTTCGGTGACTGTTTTCACCGGATACGTGCGGATGGTAAGACAAACCGAAGATAAAAAACGTCCTTTTTCAAACAAAAACGGACACGTGTGAACGGGGCATAAGACCCTATCCACACGTATTCGGATATTTTTGAAAACGGACATTTTTTTCTCCGCTTTCGAAAAATACGCTTCCACACGTGGCGTATTTGAAATTAATTTAATTAATTTTCGCACGTCCACACGAAAGCGCCTAAACTATGAAATATCCGCTATCTGGTATGGCATGAACTGCAACGGCCGGGGACTGGAGCAAGTGGTTCACACACATTGAAAATCGTGCCTGAGCGGTTGGCCGAGATGGTTTGGTTCATTAAATTCCGTCTCTTAGTCCTGAATATTTACTTTCGTTTCAGTGGTTTCCAGGCTCGCACTTTATTCACTTTTGCAACGGTCCGAATAGGTCTTTACACTGCACTAAAGAGTGGCACAGAACCTATCCGATATGTGACGCTGCACTTTCGAGATTGGCGCGGCCCAGCTTCGATCCGTCACAGGAATCACACCGAAATCATCTCTCTTATGTGTAAACAGAAGCCCTGTCCGGTATGATTTTCGTGCCTGCGCAAAAGTAGCCTGCGAAAACATAAGCTTAGGGGCACCCAACGAGAATATAGTTCAAAACCACTGAAACATAGCATTGTTGAACGTATTTTAGTATTTAAACGGTAGATATAGGCATATTTTCATCCCCTAAAAATTTTTCATCTGTTCGGATTTCCTAGCTGAAAGTCTAGTGATCCGAAAATTATAGGGATCAAAACTCGCCTTTTCGAAAATTTCAGCCAGGAAAAAGGGTCCCGAAAATTCTAGGTGACCTTTTTAGGGTAAAAATCGGTTAAAAATGGGCAATTATACCAAGTTTTAGATGTTCGAAAATCCTAGGAGAGGCAGGCAAGCAAGAAATTTTACAACAAATGTTCCGAAAATTCTAGATCTCAAATTGTCTTCCGAACAGATATTTTCCGAAAATTGTCGTTGTGTGCCCCTGATAAGCTCTACGGGAGAGTGTAAAAATCCATTAATTGCCTGCAGGGTAACTTTGACAACTCCCGAATTTTTGCTTATATCTACCGTGGCATCTAATTAAAGAGGCAAAGCACACCATTTCGTTAACACTTGGTCAATATAAATAATGATGAAAGTAAAAATAAAATTAAAAAACTAGGCTATTTTAGCACTGGGTAAGCTAGTCATATCCGCTCTTGTTTACGTTTTTGGTTAGAAATGGCTACACGTATAATAATCACGAATAATGATACCGTGTTGAGTCCCATAAATTAAGAGTAAAGCCGTTCGATTTTAATCACTGAATCAAAACTAACCCTAACGGTCATGGTCAACTGACATCAAAGGTGGCTTATTCGCGAGAAGTGAGAGCTATAAATAAAGGCGTTTCTTTGCTTTCGTCACCCCAGGCATTTTTCTACACTTCTGGGAATGCTTATCGGTCATGTTGGTTTCGCTGAATTTCAAGATACTACCTTACAACTGCCCCGTTTTAGCTGATGTTTTGCAAAAACAACCGTCGGCAGGAAATGACGTCATAGAATAATTGTTACTCTTAACTACTCGAGCTTTCGAAATTACGCTTGTCCGGCCTGGATGACCGCGTTTAATAAATGAGCTATATTTAACAAGCGGTCTATTTTCGACCATTTATACTGTATAACTCTTTGGCACTCTTGACTCATAATATAATAAATGGCTACAGTATTTCTAACAGAAAATGTTACAAAATGCAAACTCGATGTTGGTCAACTTGTACACAAAAAGGGATAGATGTTGATTGTCACTTAATGGTTGAACGAGGGACATAACTAACAAAGTGAAGATACGTAGTCAGTTTGAGGAAATGGAGGGGGATGATGATGGTCACTTTTTATCACTATTTCTTCATACGGAGTCCTCATACCAGGCCCGTGGCCGACTTTGGCAAGCTCTGATTGGTCAAAAGGCTTGTGCTTCACTTCCTATTCGGCTCCTAGGGAGAAGGCATGAAGCGTTTCAAAATAACGTCAGGCCTGCCTTAGCTTTGATTTGCAGCTGCGTTAACAGTTGCAACTGTTATAACCGGTGCTTGCTGCCCGCATTGATTGCAAAGACCGGCCGCCGAGTTTACTCTGTTGTTCTTGACAAGTTTGCAACAGGCTTTCAAGGCGAGACGATATGTAGGCATTCTCCATGCATAAATAAATGGGTTTAATGCCGAATTCAGAAACACGAATCGCGATAAAACCACGTCAATTTTATGAAACGTAATTGAATCCTCTTTGATCTCACAAGAATCGCAGAAGAAGGCCAGGTGAATCGTAATAAACTCCGGGATGTAGGTTAGAAGGAAGAGAGCTAAGATAATCGTTATTGTGACCGCCATATTTCGTTCCCGTTCCAGAGCACGCGTTGAAGCTTGTCTATTCGCTTGGAGTTCTCTGGTCCGCCGTACTAGGGCACGGTACCCTTTAAAATAGATGACTACGAGTAGCAAAGCTGGTAGCGAGATGTGAGTGTGAATATAAACCAGAAAATAGGTCATTTCAGTGATGTCTATTGCTGGTAGAAAGCTAATTGTGATCGATACAACCCATATGGCAGCAATGAGAAGGTATATCTTTTTTTTCGTGATCTTGATCTTGTACTTGATGGGGCTGCTTATGGCAAAGTAGCAAGTTACTGACATTGCTACTATTGTAGCACTGCTGTTAAACAGAGTCGATCCAAGGAGACAATACCCAGCAATTAGCATCTCACGGGGTACAGGAATTTCGAGGTGGAGAGATCTATACACGTCCCTGGTTGCCACCGGTAATACAACAAACAGACCCACCAGAAAATCAGAAAAGCTTAGATTTGCGATCAACAAACATGGCAAAGTACGAAGTGTCTTTTTCGGGTCTCGGTAGATCGTAGTTAAGACGATGAGATTTGCGATAGTAATAACGGCTGATAGAATAAATCCAACAACTGCTAAACTCGTCCAGTAAACAGAGTCATCTATTATTCGTAGATAGAAGTCAGATATTCCTGCTGTAGAGTTCTCCATGGTCATCTTTGGTGGTACAGAAAACGTGTCAGATAATGAAACATACAATTCGTCCTTGTCTTTTAACTTTGAAACACAGGCCAATATAACTGGTATTGTAAACACCGGGCTCAAAAAAGGTCAAAAGATTACAATGCTTCACTTACCACCGAAGAAAAAAAAAAGCACAATATACCCACATAATAAGAACACACATATTTTCTTTGTTTTAATAGAAAGAGCAAAAATTTGGATATGCCTTTCGTCAGGTGACCATGTCTTAACGAAAAATTAAGAAGTTAACATATAATGTAGTGAAAAGGATATCGTATTTCCTCGAATAATCGGCCACGTTCTTAGAAGCGCCCTTCAAGGCCTTAGTATCAAACAAACGCCATTCTCGAATAGGCGCCCCCTTAACCCTTAACTTTCATACACAAGGAATGCGAAGATCTGCAAATCATTGACGAGGATGGTTCAAAACATTGGTTACGCATGATTACTAACTACTATAATTCAACAAGTGAAAGACTATAATATTAAAACTATAATATTAAAAGTTGCACTTCGCTGAATGGAAAACGTATTATTAGAGCCCTTTCTTTTAGCCTTGATTTCAAATAAGCGCTCGGTAAGTTTACTACATCTAACCACAGACCTAATCATACACTGCAAAGCTGTCAACGAACTGCTGAGTTCAAGTACTAATATTAAATAACTTTTAAATCAAAATATTTCTCTGTCTCTGATTGGCCTCAGGCTGGCATCAATGATGGGATAGTAAAGACCTTTAAAGCACAGGGATCCCACACAATCTATGTGTCTGAACTGATGTTATTTTATAGTAAATGTATTGGATTTACCGTTTGCCTCACCCATAGCGATATATCGCCAAACTAAGTGTGTTTATAAATCAATGTTAAATAAACTTTGAATTACCTTACTTGTGGTATATTGTGTTCCTTTTGCCTCAAAAACGTTTTTTTTCTTAGCTATTTTGCAGGATTTTGAGTTCGCCTTTTACTGTTTCTAATATTCCTTCTATTATTAGGAATATTAAACAGCGAACTCAAAATAAAAAATCGCTCATAAAAACGGTTTGGAGGCAAAAGGGCGACAATATACCACAGGTAAGGTAATTCAACAATTTTTCACGCATTGACTTATATACATACTTAGCGATTTATCGCTATGGATGCAGCAAAAAGTAAATCCAATACATTTACTATAAAATAACAACCGCTTACACACACAGATTGTGGGGCACCCTGTGCTTATATTCGCTTTTTCATAGGAAGCCGCAAACCGCAAACTGCAGTTTGTGGTTAGGTGTTTACAGTTTAAATCGCGTTGTTAGGGTTTTTGAATTTTTGTTTTGTACCGCCACATTGTTTTTCGTCAAGAAGTGCTTCACTTTTACGACCTTTTAATTTACGTCCTTTAAAACATGAATTAATTGATTCGAGTTCAAATAACTAACAGCAGAACATCACAAGTGGGTATAGGAACCTTTCTTTTGCTTTTAACTGCGAGGCTGTAAATTTTTAATGGCAAAAAACCTTGCCGTTACCCATAAAAAAACTGACGCTAAGGCAGGTCTCTGAAAGCAAATTATCAACGTTTACTGAGGTCAAGCAAGAGAGTAGCGCGGCACCTTTGCCTTTCCGTCTTCAGGAAAAAGTAATATAGAGAGTTGATCATGTGACCGACTACTGCAAAAGGCCTATTGGCTTGGAGGGTCTCAATGGGGTGGTACCTTTGACGGTTAACTTTTTCCAATTTTGAAGGTTGACGGTTATTAACTGGAAATTTTTTCCAAGAGTTAAAGTAAATATTGACTACATTTATGAATTAATAGTATATAGATTTAGCCAGGGCTAAAAGCGTAGCTCCAATTAATAAATTTATAATTTTGAATCAAACAATAAACTTGTAATCCACAAATTGGTTAACTGGGGAGATCCATATGAAGTTTAAGTGTGTGGATGCTGGGCGAAACAGTGCAAGAATGGAACAACATCTAAAATTAGAAATCACCTTTGGCCACAGTAGATTAGACGTGGAAAACAATTCTTTCCAATCAAAATGACCTTTTTGCTTACCTACACCACCTTTACTTTATAAGGGTAATTGGACTGTCCCGAAATATAATTGTACGCTATAAAGGCCGTAAAGACACGGTAGTCCCGGTGGCAGAATTTACCCGTTGTAACTAATCGGTTTTATTTCTGTCTAAAGGAGAGGCCAAAATTGTATGGCTCGCTACAAGTTTGATAGCGCGTAAAGCAGCCTTTTTATATAAAAAAGAACTATCAGGCGTTGTTTGTTTATCGTTCAGACCTCCGACAGAGTTTGTCATTTTTTGCCCTATTAACTATCGCCCTGTTTCCTTAACTAGTGTGGTTGTCAAGTCTTTAGAACGTCTTATACAAAACCACATAATGAGTTTTCTTTCTGATAATAAGTTATTATGTGATAATCAACATGGCTTCAGCTGCTCCAGCTTGTCCCGGCGAGTGGCTCGGTATTCTTGATGAGCGTGGCTCTGTGGATGCAATTTTTCTAAGCTTCCCAAAAGCCTTCGATAAAGTCTCCCATCCACACCTGCTACTAAAACTTTAACATTATGGAATGAAGGGGTCAATTATTGAAATGGATTTCAGATTTCCTGACTTCAAGAAAACAAAGAGTAGTAATTGATGGCCATTCTTCCGGCTGGTCTGAGGTAACATCTGGCGTGCCTCAAGGAAGTATTTTGGGACCCTTGCTCTTTCTTGTTTATATTAATGGTTTTCCTTTAGCAGCTAAGTGTAACTGTGGACTCTTTGCTGACGACAGTATTCTTCATCGGAAAGTTACTTCGGAGTCGGATTGTGAAGATCTTCAAACTGACCTCCATGGTGCCTATGACTGGTGTAACTCCTGGCTTGTTACTCTGAAGTCCGAAAAGTCCAAGGTCCTACACCTATCGAGATCCAAGGATCCATATCATCATGACTACTGGTTGTCTGACAAACCCTTATCAGCAGTAGATCACCACAAGCACCTTGGTGTCTAGCTGGAGTCTTTCCTGTCTTGGGATTACCATATAAACTATATCTGTGCTGAAGCTAAGAAGGTTCGAGGTTTGATGAGGCGAACCTTTGGTCCAAACAATTCTGAAGGAGTCTCGACAGCATATAAGACCTTAGTGCGTCCAATTTTGGAATATGGTTGTCAGGTCTGGAATCTGTATTTAGAAGTACAGAGTCAATACCGAGAGGCGAGCCACTCGAGTTATTTTCGGATCAGACTTGGGGTCCTGAAATGGCCTTCGCTTGAGTTACGAAGAAAGTTTATCTGCTAAGTGCGGATGTACAAGATTGTTTTCGGACACTGTGACATAGATCCTCATATGTTTTTTGATTTTAATGTATTAGCGAAAACGCGTAGGAACCATAATTTTAAGATAAGAGCTAAGAAGACACGCACAAATTACTTAAATTTTCATTTTTCAATCGCTACATAACAGACTGGAATAGTAGTCAATCGAACATTACGCACGCATCTTCATTAAGCAGTTTTAAGTCCTATCTATTGGATCATTTGTGTCAATTTTAAATCAGGTTTGCAATTTAATTACGTTAGTTTTGGGCCGTATTTAAATTTTACTTCTTAATTTTAGTGTCAATTTTAGTACGCAATTTTTAAAGTTAGATTAGTTTTGGGCCGCATTTGAATTTTACTTCTTAATTTTTAGCATGTTTAATATTGGAGAATATTCTTTGTTCGGGAATTTAGTTTCCCCCAATTATTCTCCAGTCATGCACTTTTTGTATTTTCTGTAATATTATTTTATTTACTTGTATTAGCATGACAAAGTATTATTAAACTTAAACTTAAACTTATTTTGATTATAATTCTACAGAATAATCTTTCAAAACAAATTGTACTCATTCAATATTCAGGACGATCGAAGCACGCGCTCCCCTTCCACAACAAAATAATATTAAGCTTAATAGAAATAACGTAAAACGTTTTTATATAGGAAATTCACCATTAGACGGGACTGATCAGTCAGGTCAATCTGCCGTTATGTAGTATGCGGGGTTATAATGGGCTTTTGAACAAAAACTTTCAAAAACAATAAAACTTTTAATTCACCCGTCCGACCAGCCACTTCTGAATTTTGCCAAGCGCCAAACTTGCAGTGCGAGCTGTCAAAAATATATCTAAGTGAACACTAGTAATGAGGAAGACGTCTTAGAATCATTTTCGTTTGCATTTTACTTCTAAAGCACCATATTCATTTCATACAAGCGACATTTTAAGTACTTCTGTATGCAACTCACGGACGACTGAAAACAACAACTGGCACAGCGATAAGATAGAGATCTTGACAAACAATCAAGACAAGAAATGTAATTTAATGAAACATTTAAAACGACAAAATTTTTATTCACGAAGACGTGTATTGAGAGTGAAGTGTGTCTGAAAATCCTGAATCGCGAATAAAATCTTGCAGATTTAAGCCTTAAGTTTTTAAGTCGCCTTCGCCGTATTTACTATTTTTCCAGAAGACTCCAGGCAGGAATAGCACTCAATCTCAAAGCTTTCTTTTTGCATCCAATAGGATAACTAAACTAATTAAATAAAGGATGATCATCGCAGCTAGTTATATACACAACTTTTGCAGTTGCGAAAAGAAAGCGTGAAAAAAAATTCAGGCTTGTACGGGATTCGAACCCATGACCTCTTCGATCCGGTGCAGCGCTCTTACTACTAATTAAGCTAACAAGCAAACTGGGAACAGGTCGTTGAATTGGTTCGTTATAAACCCGTGAAAGGATGATGATGAAGTTTTGAATATATAAAAATCATATATGTGAACTGCGGAGTGAAGAATTAAATGAAGGATGATCATTGCAGTTATACACGCAACTTTTTGTTCAGGCTTTCTTTTCGCAACTGCGTATAAAAGTTGCGTATAAAAGTTATAACTGCGATGATCATCCTTCCTTTAATTCTTCACTCCGCAGTTCACATTTTCATATATTCAAAACTTCATCATCACCCTTTCACGGGTTTATAACGAACCAATTCAACGAAAACCCATCACGTAAGGCATCCTTTAAGGCGATGAAGCTTACTAAGAGTAGCTTATTTTTGAAAACGATGATTTCCGATTTCTTTTTGTCGAACGGTGCATTTCTCAACCACAACCCAATAAACAAGTCAGCCAAGAATAACAAAAGAATGTTGATAGCAGCTGTATCTTATTTTGTAGATGCAGTGCAACTGAAAGACAGTTAAAAGCATCAAAAGATGACACCAATGACACAAAACTCTGTCAGCTTCAGCTATCAGAAAAAAAGTCTCAGATGCTGCCTAAATTTTCTATATGAATCCTCTTCGCTAGCTCTTCGCCTGTTAATTGTTGCTCCCTGCCTTTCTCTCCTTTCTCATCACCTTTGCTTTTCACTTATAAGCAAATAGGTTGAATTCCGCTATTGTTTGTTGCTGTAACAATTTTTAGGAACAGCTCACTAGAAGCTGAGCACAACGGTCACAAAATCCTTATGGTTTCTTGAAATTAACGGTTAACATGTTTTTGTACGCGACGAAAATGGCCACGCCATCATCTTGCGCGATTTCCCGCCAAGAAAATATAACATACCCATCCATCTGACGGGCTGACACCTGATTACCTTCCCTCCCCCTCAAGGAATGTATGGATGGGCGTACGCTGACGTCACCACCAAAATTTCTCGGATGGATAGTTTACCAAATCTTCTTAGTGTTCCGCTCGCACGCGCGAGGTGCTCCGCCATTAACCGTTGTGTTTTTCCAAGTTTGTAGGGTGTTTTAATGTCTAGGAAAGTGTTTTTGAAAACATGGGAACTAGTTCTTCCTGTTGAGAGATTCTTCAGGAGCCAGAAGTCGGTGAAAATCAGCTGAATTGGCAGTGTCAAGATAGCTAAGGTCAGGAAGGAACGGGAGTGGCAAGACGAAAGAGGATCACAATTAGGCAGTTTCTCATGGCTTCCACAACTTCAATATAAACATGTCAGTTTTCAGTCACAGTAGTCGCTTCTGTGATACAGCGAACTACGTTTTCTGGAGTAGTCCATTGTCTTTAGAGCGGAAGGAGACAACATTATACGCCGAGCATGCAAAAAGGCTGTATTTTGAAACAAACACACGACGGGAGCGGCATTACTGGTCCACAAGCAGTCGTCATCTACTAAGTGGCTTGGAAATTATTTTAAAGCATCACATTTTTCGAGCACTTGATGCCCAGGTTTCATTTGCAATTCTTTTCTATAACTACTTCGGGACTTCGATTACTAGCCATTTAATAGAGCGTGGCTGCTTAATTGGTGGCTACAAGGTTCATGGACAGGAGCCCATAATCTGGAGTGATCAACTCCCATACTAAGGCCTAGCCTATGTCACGGCGTTTTTACGGACCTATTTACTGTTAGACACATTTACGATTATTTTGTTCAGCTTTGTCTATGGGCGCTGTATAGGATATTTTAAAGGACACTAAACATCATTAAAAGGTCAAAAATACCATTTTTAGGTCTGTAGGTTTTGTAGACTGGTCTGTGGGACTTGAAAGATATTTGACTGAATTTGCTCCTAAATCGTTCCAAAATAGACTCGTCGGCGAAAACGTCGTGGCAAAAATACATGGAAGTCGATCCGGGTTATCGGCTTCTGGCGCCGTGTAGTTTCTCCTACATGTAACTATTTAACAGACAGAAACGACGTGAGCATATTCAAATTAACTGCAAAAACCGTTGACGAAGATCCTGCTTGTTGTCAAAGTTGGATCTCTCGGCAAAGAGATCTAATCAGCTAAAATCAATATTAAAAACAAAAAACCGAGAAGTCCAAAGACTACTGCGAAGCTGATAACAACGTGTATTCAGTGCTCGTTCAGAACAATATTACGGCTGCCATACCAGCCTTCTTCAGGTTTATAGATGTTATTGAATTTACGACAGAAATTACAATATCATATAGGACGATGGAGAATGTCGCAATAAAAATTGTTCAAAAGGGAGAGGCGGAAATGACATGCAACACAAAAATCGTTAGCTCAGGGGCCCATGACCCGGAGCCTATATCTCCCATACAAG